>LS997563.1:29881896-30194396 GCA_000469685.2 Haemonchus contortus | reverse complement strand
GTATGTATGTATGTATGTATGTATGTATGTATGTATGTATGTATGTATGTATGTATGTATGTATGTATGTATGTATGTATGTATGTATGTATGTATGTATGTATGTATGTATGTATGTATGTATGTATGTATGTATGTATGTATGTATGTATGTATGTATGTATGTATGTATGTATGTATGTATGTATGTATGTATGTATGTATGTATGTATGTATGTATGTATGTATGTATGTATGTATGTATGTATGTATGTATGTATGTATGTATGTATGTATGTATGTATGTATGTATGTATGTATGTATGTATGTATGTATGTATGTATGTATGTATGTATGTATGTATGTATGTATGTATGTATGTATGTATGTATGTATGTATGTATGTATGTATGTATGTATGTATGTATGTATGTATGTATGTATGTATGTATGTATGTATGTATGTATGTATGTATGTATGTATGTATGTATGTATGTATGTATGTATGTATGTATGTATGTATGTATGTATGTATGTATGTATGTATGTATGTATGTATGTATGTATGTATGTATGTATGTATGTATGTATGTATGTATGTATGTATGTATGTATGTATGTATGTATGTATGTATGTATGTATGTATGTATGTATGTATGTATGTATGTATGTATGTATGTATGTATGTATGTATGTATGTATGTATGTATGTATGTATGTATGTATGTATGTATGTATGTATGTATGTATGTATGTATGTATGTATGTATGTATGTATGTATGTATGTATGTATGTATGTATGTATGTATGTATGTATGTATGTATGTATGTATGTATGTATGTATGTATGTATGTATGTATGTATGTATGTATGTATGTATGTATGTATGTATGTATGTATGTATGTATGTATGTATGTATGTATGTATGTATGTATGTATGTATGTATGTATGTATGTATGTATGTATGTATGTATGTATGTATGTATGTATGTATGTATGTATGTATGTATGTATGTATGTATGTATGTATGTATGTATGTATGTATGTATGTATGTATGTATGTATGTATGTATGTATGTATGTATGTATGTATGTATGTATGTATGTATGTATGTATGTATGTATGTATGTATGTATGTATGTATGTATGTATGTATGTATGTATGTATGTATGTATGTATGTATGTATGTATGTATGTATGTATGTATGTATGTATGTATGTATGTATGTATGTATGTATGTATGTATGTATGTATGTATGTATGTATGTATGTATGTATGTATGTATGTATGTATGTATGTATGTATGTATGTATGTATGTATGTATGTATGTATGTATGTATGTATGTATGTATGTATGTATGTATGTATGTATGTATGTATGTATGTATGTATGTATGTATGTATGTATGTATGTATGTATGTATGTATGTATGTATGTATGTATGTATGTATGTATGTATGTATGTATGTATGTATGTATGTATGTATGTATGTATGTATGTATGTATGTATGTATGTATGTATGGTATGTATGTATGTATGTATGTATGTATGTATGTATGTATGTATGTATGTATGTATGTATGTATGTATGTATGTATGTATGTATGATGTATGTATGTATGTATGTATGTATGTATGTATGTATGTATGTATGTATGTATGTATGTATGTATGTATGTATGTATGTATGTATGTATGTATGTATGTATGTATGTATGTATGTATGTATGTATGTATGTATGTATTGTATGTATGTATGTATGTATGTGTATGTATGTATGTATGTATGAATGTATGTATGGTATGTATGTATGTATGTATGTATGTATGTATGTATGTAGTGTATGTATGTAGTATGTATGTATGTATGTATGTATGGTATGTATGTATGTATGTATGTAATGTATGTATGTATGTTATGTTATTATTATGTATGTATGTATGGTAATGTATGTATGTATGTATGTATGTATGTATGGTATGTTATGTATGTATGTATGTTATGTATGTATGTATGTATGTATGTATGTATGTATGTATGTATGTATGTTTTTTTTATGTATGTAATGTATGTATGTATGTACTGTATGTATGTATGGTATGTATGTATGGTATGTATGTATGTATGTATGTATGTATGTTGTATGTATGTATGTATGTATGTTATGTATGTATGTATGGTAGTATGTATGTATGTATGTATGTATGTATGTATGTATGTATGTATGTATGTATGTATGGTATGTATGTTATGTATGTATGTATGTATGTATGTATGTATGTATGTATGTATGTTCTCCCAAGTTTTTAGAAAGTTGCTGAGAAGGGGATGGGCAGTAGTATCGAACAGCGGGACAATTAGCTACGATTCGCATAGCTCTACGAGTGGCTCAGGATCACTGTGATGGACCACCTTAGCTTTTTCGAAACTATGCGAGAGGCGGAGGTGGTGTAGCGGCAAGCGGCGCACTATCTCACACGTACGGTCGGGGTTCGAATCCCGGATCGATACCCGCCCACGCCAACCAAGCCTTCCATCCCTCTGGGGTCGGTTAATTGGTAACAGACTTGTCTGGGAGGATAAAAGCACTTGTACGTAGGCTGGCCACCGCAATTCATTGTATAGGCCACATACGCCCTCATTAAGCCCCTACGATTCTGAATGGAAGTCGATTGCGGGGGCGCATCCCTCAGACGGGATTGATGGACGCGAAAAACTTTATCATTTTATCCTTTCTGCGAGCTGCTCTACTTATGACGTATTTGCAACAAGTGACGAATATGGGTAAATCGCCCATAGATCATTTCATCAGAGCGAAATAATTTCAATCTGAAAAAGTAAAAGAAATATCGAGCGAAACCTTCGCTACAGTAATGTTCAAAAGTGAAGAAAACATTAAATTTCATTAGCATGACTTGACGTCAGTGTTTCGTAAGCATGGCAGTCAAATACTTCCTCCCACGAACGTTGAAGCCCTTCTTCAGAGACGACTATCAGTAAAGATAACTTCCATAAATAGGCAAAAGAGCGTTATGACGATATGAGAAAAGAGGTCATGTTGATCACAGCAGCAAACAAGTAAATTCCATATGAACGGCAAGGGGAGGTGCGGGACTCTTTCACTTACCTATGAAGGCGGTCAGCTACAGATTTTGAGAAGGCAGAAAACGAAGACGTGATTCGTATGGAAGTGAATACTTGAAGGAATCTCTAACATTCTTATCATTTTTTAGAGTAAAGATGTTTTCAAAGTGCTTTGAAGTTTCGTGCAAGCTTCTATTTTACCTGATTAGGGTGACATAATGATAAGAAGTCTTTGAAAGCTATGTAAAAAAAAACGAAAAAACGCTGTCGAACTGTCAAAGGAGTACGAAAGAATGCGAAAGTATGTAAAAAGAAAAATTAACGAAAAATAAACAGTAACAAGTATAAAAATAAGTATAAAAGGGTAGGAATGATTGAGAACTAACCCAGCCCCTATGATGAGTCTAAGTCATTAATGAACCAGTGCTGTCGCAACTAACTTGAGCTTATTAGTTATTTGGGTTTAAAGAAATGAGAACAGGGATTTGTAGATCAATGATTTCATTTAATAAACTTGATTAATGGTAATTCCTCATAAAACCTTAAATAGTGTAATAAAGGGATGGAAGCTTTGGTTGGCCAAAGCGCATGCCGACTAGGAATTCAAACTCGTGACGACGGTGCGTGGTAGAGCTCATTTGCCACTACACCACCTCTGCCCTAAACATATAAACAAGTTATAACAAATACAACGAATAGAACTAAGCAAAACACATTACCATGAAATAGTTGCAATTTTAAATTCATTTAGTAACTAGCGCGGAATCATAGCCGTCATTATTCAGAGAAACAAGACAAAATCAATGACATTCTGTTATGCCTATAATAACTTAACTAATGCTTTATTAGACAGAATGCTATTGATTCAATGCATTATAAGTATAAATGGGGAATACGATTGACAGACTGCGAAGAACGGTAACCGAAGGTAACTTTCTTATCAGTTGATTTGCGAGAAATCGCCTTGAGCGCTGGCAAAAACCGGATCTATTCCTGAGGTTACTCCTACAATATAGTCTGCACAGCAACCAAGTCGATGACTGCTAATGACGGAAAGCTGTTATCTCAAAGATTGCGTTCTGCAGAGAGAAAACCAAACAACGATGCTGGTTCTGATTTCTGACAACGAGTAGTGAAAAGTCATCGAAAACAAAAACGCCCGATGAAAATGGAAGTGAGATGGTGATGGCAACGTTAAGTCAGCGAAACCCTAGTGATCGGACGATTTATTTTGGTCTATTTCTCCCACGAGAATAAAATGTACTCGATAAGTTTACTTCACAGGCCAGGTTGTTATAGAAGGCTCAACGTATTCAGCAAGTTTAACTCCGTTTAGTTTCCAGTGAATGAACTAAAAAGGGCTAATAAGAGAGATCGATTGATGGAGTGCTGGCGGAACACTGCGAGAATATCAATGTACAGATAAGAAAGGCCATCGACCGTGAAGAGTGATGCGAAAGTGAGACAAAAACGGAAGGAATGGCATTTTCTTTTTCTCAGGAAAAACACAGGAAAAAGAAGGAGACTCCTTCACTCAAGTAAGGTCAAAGAGTAAAAGGTCATAGTTGGGTGAAGGCATGGCGAGTGTAGAAGAATCCCAATGTCGTATGATGACAATATCGTCTGGTGGGAAATTACGGGCAGTCTCAAATGATGTGATCGCAACGTTCACGTTACGGCTGATTGGATAGAAAGGGACCAAGGAGCATCTTAGGGGAATCATTTACTGTTGAGAACGTTCTTCGTCGACGGGTCATGACACACC
The DNA here is from genome assembly GCA_000469685.2 of Haemonchus contortus. NCBI lineage: Eukaryota > Metazoa > Nematoda > Chromadorea > Rhabditida > Trichostrongylidae > Haemonchus > Haemonchus contortus. Next base: position 30,189,551 of record LS997563.1, on the reverse strand, counting down.
ACCAGAATCAGGAATCACTTACACGCTGCAGATTTGCTCCCAATTGTCGACCGGGAAAAATCTCCAAAATAGCGACGGACATGGCTCTCGATTCAATGGCCTATGTGGCGTTAGGGTCAAACGATACGGCCTCACAATTCATGAGAACCTTAAGAAGTTCATTTTATTTCCAGATGCAAAGCTCTAGGATACTTTACATACAGACTTTAAAAAAAGAATTAATTTAATGATCTGATCAGAGCTACACTACACATTACCACAGTGTGCATCTGATTGTGGGAATTTGAAGTGGTTGGAAGTAAGTCAATTGCCAGCCAAAATTTTGAAGCAAAAATTGTGCTGAGGAAAAGTATAGCACTGGTTACGTTCTTCTGAATACGCCTGACTTCCTTAAATACGAATTTTGATGGTTAGTTATTTAAGTAAAATATACGAAGCCGCTATGTCTCCTTCTAAGGACGAGCTGAGTGACATGGCGCTGATTGAAACCGGTTCCAGTTCTTCTTATCAGTCACCGCACAAGTATTAGTTTATGCTTTTTCACTGTATTCAGCCGCTACCACGCTTGACGCGAGGCATTATAAGTAGCTCAATTGAATGCATGTTTCTACAAAGGCTCAGTCTACGATAGTATTGGGATATCAAATCTAGACGAATAGTGGAAGTGATAGACCAGATTAGTACCGAAGTGGCGGAGAAAAGGCGGAACTTGGCGTGTTCAAAGAAATAGAGGGCACCAAAAGGTAGTAAAACCAGGGGTTGGACGAGAATGTGACGAGAGGAGTTGCATGGGAAAGGTATTTGGACAAGTTGTCTGCGTACACAGTGTTGGTCCCGGCGCGAATGGTACAATCTCTACAGCTTCAACAAGCTTAACAAGTCGTTCGCCTTGAGTGTGCATGTCGGCTGAGTCGGCCGGTTTGAAGGCCCTTATTACTGCGTATCTCGGCCGTTCCTCGACCCGACTCCGTCCCTTATCTCAGAGGCCATTTTTAACATGCCTGAACTGTGCCTTTGAGCCCGCCCACCCAAATATCCAACCAGGTTTTTTCGATAGCTTCCTTCCACTTTTTCAGAAATTGTAGGACTTTCGAGCGAAGTTGTGGTTTAATGATGAGCACCTTCTATTTAAACTACACCCACCCCAGCCATCGTAGGCGGAGCTTAGCCTGGATAAGATGCATAGCACAACTTATGCCTTAAGCCTAAATCTATCAATGTTTAGCTGATTTCCTGGATTTGATGGAATCATCTCGTGAATCTATCTAGCATGTACCACCCATTCAGAGCACGTTCCGATCTCAAGTGGGTTTCTTTTTTCTCATTTGCTAGTCCATTCTTCACCTCTGCCCATTTTCCTGATGTCTGAGCGGTTCTGAGACCAAACTGGTTAACTTTGCCCGTGGCGCCATAAATTGCGGTGCATGTTCCGCTGTCTTTAGCACGTGGGTGAAGTTCTATCAAGCTAACATAGCGCTTTTTATTCTGTCCTATGTCCCCGACCATCTCAATTCCTTCTTAGCTGCTTATCGAAGTACTACAGAATTTCGTGACGTGCAGATAATGGACAACAAATGCGAGCGCTTCATACATACTCATGTACAGGGTGCGCATAAATATGATAACAACTTTTCGAACCTCCGTGATTTCCTTGTTCGGAAGGTTTCTCCAAATCTGCACATTCCTTTATGTTTATGATATACCTTAGGCCACACACTTACTTTGGTGCTTTCAAGTCAGATCTCGGAAAACGGTGGAGCCCCGCAGACATCCACCAACCGTCACGTCTTTGCGCGCATTCGGTGAACCCTTTTCCGGAATCGCTCCTCGTTTCAACATTTCCCACATGGCAGTCTCTTGAAACGCGATGCGCAGACAGGTTAACGACAAACCTTAAAACCGTCCTCTTGTCATATACTACCCCTTTTCTGAATAGAATAGCTTGGGGAGCAGTACGCTGTAGAACCTTCAGAAAAACGAATAAAAATTGCTGCTGATTTGTTTGTATGTTCTAATCAAATGGGAAGATTTTACTCAGAGTAAATACAATTGTATCCGAATAAAAATATCGAAAGCCTCATAAGCTTATTGACGTGAAGAAGTTGGAGAGAAAAAGCAAATACAGTGCGCTACTTGTGTGCGGCACGCGCTTCGCCACACTTGTTTCTGACTAAAGGTTGAATAGCGTGGAAGAAATGGTGGGATCTCAGAGAGTACGTGTATTTCACACTACGAGTGCTGAAGTCGCCGAGAGGAGTCAGATCGCCTTTCACGGCTACTTTCCCTCTTTTATGATGGTTTGAGCTAGAGTCTCTACCACCAGAGCGATATCGCAAATTTTGGACGAGAAAAGTACAAAACTTGGTCCAAACCTCTCTAAGAGGGGTTTTCTGAAAGAATGCAGCTGAGGGTCAAAGTTCTTTTCAGGGATACGTTTTAAAAACTACGGCGTACTCGCTCACGAAGGGGAAAGGATCAAGACTGTTGCTGAGGGGTTGTTCGCGATTTTATCCCGGCTTCCAGTCCTCCTACTATTTTCCCGGCCCACAATTCCATGGGTCGCTGGATATAGTCTATACTAGGAGTAAAGCCTGCGCTTCTGAACGCATCATTGTTGCTGCTCCTGAGAAATCATTGAAAAAAGCCTGGGCTTGGATTTCTCAAGAAATTCTGCATGCCACCGTCGATGAGTAGCCGAAGCGTCTCCTAACTATAATTAGTACAGGAGACGGTTATATAGGATCATTGTGTGTTCGTTTTGTAGAGTAAACAACTCACATGAACTCACCATGCATCAACGAGAACTGCGGTTTCTGTAGCTCAATTTTTTTGTTACCATATTTATGGCGCACCCTGTATAGTAAAGAGGGAATCATAAGAAGGGAGTGGTGTACCTCATCATTTGATCATTTCCAGAGCTCCAGGCTACCGCTTTCGCTCAGAATTGCGAAGTCGTTTGCACGCGCATAGCGTCAGTTAACAAAGCGATTGATTCTCTGATCAGCATTATTTCGGGTTCTTCCACAAACTTATTACAGATTGAGCAGCGAGCAGCCGTGGACAAAAGAATGTGCATATCGGTCTAAAAAAAAGGTTCCTAAGGGGGGAGGGGGGTATCATTCCGAATCACAAAAACGGAGGCTGCTCTTTTACAAGTTTCTGCAGTATGATATGAGGAGAATACAAGACTTCCGATGCCTGGGAGTTCATCTAGCCGCTGACGGATTGGATCAGGCTGTAAAGGCTCGAATAAACGCGGCATGGATAGAGTAGTGGATCCTGTGACATCATTTGCAAATGATGGTGCTCCAGAAAACTAGAACTTACAAAAACTTACAAAGAAGTGTTGAGGTCTAACACCCTACAGCAGCGACCACTAGGCAAGATCAACATGGGCAATTCAACTCCGCAGAAGTGGAAGTGCTTAGATGAACCTGCGGTTCTAACGGTTAGACCAGATTAGAAACGATGGCGTTAGAAAGGTCATACAGACTGCATTTTTCCAAGATGAGAGAACAACGCCCGAACTGGTGTGGACACGTGCTCCGGGAAGCAACCGAATTCGAAGCTCAAAGTAAGCAATCACGGAGAACCGATGAAAAGATGTAGGGACCTGGTCAAGAACGACTTCTCCGAAGCCAAGGCAACTGCGGTAGAAGTCACAAATCGAAAAACTGGCGCGTGTTCACCAGAACCGCTGCCAATTCTCAACATTTTTATTTTGGTGAGATTCCCCATACGCTTCACTTGTTTCATTGTCCTCCTTTCTATACTTTACTTCATTTTAAGCCTTACTTAAACACGCTGTTTGTGAAACTTCCTGCATAGATCTGAGTGGGAGACCTTCGCAATGAATTCGCTTAATCCGTGATGACTTCATCTGAACTACTTTGATACATAGCTAACAAATTCACCTGACATAAAGGTAACGTAGTGATTTTGTGAGGTAATGGCGTCATCTAAAAGTTCAGTGACGCTCAAAACTCAAAATATTTACCGCAAGCTCGCCCGTGCTGATTATTCCAAATGCTCCGAAAGCTTGGGATCAACTAAAGCATCGCCAGCTGTTGGGCCCAAGTTTCCGGAGTCTTCGGAATGATCAACACGGACAATCTTACGGGAGAAATTTCCATTTTCCCCTGCTAATTTTTGAAGAGACGTATTTTTGACAATCAACTGCTAAGGCAGGTTTATCGATATTACTCTGACCAGGTCACTCGCTTGAGTATAGAGAGTTGCCATCGAATTGCACGTTGCCTCCCTAACAGGCGTAGGTGGAAGTGGCCCTTATGGTCTCTTTCTCCTTCTTCTTATAATCAATCTTCCATGATGGGCACAGGCTGCAGATGGCGTGTCTCGTAAACAATCATTTCATTATGAATCTCATTGAGGCAATCCTGGTGTCGTGTGGGCAACATGATTGACTTTTACTCACCAAGAAATCAGACTTCCTAGGGAGCAAAGCCGCCTTGATCTGTGATTTTGCAATTACTGTTGTGGGAAAGGCGGCTTTTGGAATATCTCCAGATAATCCTAGAGGAATAGTCGGTATCACTTATCATCACAGCAAATTTGTTAGATAAGAAGTACCGGAAGTCTCTTCTGTTCTTAAGCCTAGCCATCAGTGATGTCAAGATTCTTTATAAAGCATTAATCAACTGGAGCCTTTCGACCTTCACACTATTGTTCTGGAAATCCCCTATCATTTACGGCTCTAATCCCCTCTTCTTATGTTCATTATCGTGAGTGCTTATGACATTTTTCTAGGCTCAACCACTTACAAAATGAATGAGTACGTAGTATGACGCCTAAAAAAGAGCTCTCTGACAGCTCTGATAACCTCCTTCTCCCATCCTTCATTTTCCTCCGGAAATCCTATCAGTCCCCATTTTGACTGTCATTTTACAAAAAGCCAACGCTTTTCCGCTATCCGCTTTTCAAAACACCCATAATTCAGCTTGATTTCTGATTGAGCTGCGGTTAACAAGGGTTTGATTCAATGATCTACAGGAGCCATTCTATGTTTATATCTCGATTTTTAGGCGAGACGTTTGGTACCAGATAGATTACCTGAGAGGAGGGAGTAGGAGGGACCAAAATTCAAACTTTAGACTTAGCGTGAGGAAGGAACACCATATGGTTCTGCTCCACACTGTCAATGCCTCATACCTTGTTTCAAATGGCCGCCTGATGTTGTCAGCATATGGCTATTGTTATACCAGTGATGTGATAAATGTGCCCTACTTCCCATCCTAACTCTTCAATCACCCTCTGTTTCCCAAGATTTCAAGTAGGGCGTTGATGCTAATGATATGTCCATGATCGACTTTCTTGCAATCTTGGCATGATATAAAGTAAAGATACGTCCTGTTCAAGCCTCTCAAGATCTTGAGAGGTTTATATGGGAGGGAAAGTAAAGTCCGATCCCTCATTGTATCTGTAACATCGGAGGCGTAGTGCTTCGAATAAAAAGTGACTTCTTCACGTTGTATTGGCTAACATGAGTCTTCATCACTGGTATCACTGCTCGTCACTTCATCAAGATTGTCCCTATCGCGTCACCTACTACTAAACCAAACGATTGACAGTGTCGGCACTATAAGACCTCAAAGCCGTGCGACTATAAGTGAATGTTACCCATCTTTTTGGTAAAACCTTTCAACAACCCTTATGACTTCCTATTACCATCCCATCTACGGTATCCACTTTTCAATTGGCAAGGTAGGTGCTTACCTTAAAAGACGCCCCAACGAAACATTCATTCGTGAGTTCTTGTGGTTTCTAAAGAGCTCAGCTGGGGATTTTGAGCTTTGATGAGACTCAGATTGAGAAATTCATCGAAAGCCTGATTAGACCAATCACACAAAACTGCCAAATGAAGTTGTGGCATCTGTTTCTGTTTTCGGGAACAGTGTCCCCTTTGCACTGGTTCCTAGGAGTCTCTTGCGCCTAACGTCCTCCAAAATCAGAAAGTCACGCAATGGTCCAGGTTCTGAATACATACGTACGCTGCTGCAAAAGGAAGAAAGGAATTTCCAAGTGGGAGAATGTCTCAAGATTACTTATAGTCTCCAAAAGGAATATGCATAACGAGATTCGGTGCAAAATCAGATAAGTGTGTGTGCACTGAGTTTGTTTTCGGAATGCGAAGACTTCCTCGAGAATATTACGCTTAACAAGATCAGCAATAAAAACTACTCGGAAATAGGATGTAAGTTTGAAATAAAATGTGACTGTAATTTAACAATTACATGACTCACCTACTCTTAACGTGAAGTTCCGGTCACTACCCGCTTACGTGTTCTCTACGTTTCTTTTGGAAAATAGGTGTGCCAGGAATCAAATACGAGTCTGATTGCCCCATTTTCTGTGGAGTTTTCCCCTGGAGAAGGAAAAGGTTATATGCACTTGAGTTGACTCTGAAGTAACAGCCGTTATTTATAGATTCAGTTTACCACGGTAATTGGCTTTAGACAGTTGACCTTACCGGATGAAAAAATTGCCGAGTAACAATCATGTGCTGTAGTTGACTTACTATCATTTGCGGAAGGCGAAGCTTCGGACTATCTCCTGCTTTCAATCCTTTCAAAGAATAAATTATTTAGAGCGTTGTACCCGTTGACACAAAAACCTACCAGTCCTTGTAACAATTTTTAAAAAGACTTCCATTGGCAAAAAAACCTTCTTAGGAGGACATTTGGGTGAGCATGCTACAGTCATGCTTGACCGAACCTATTATAGGAGGAACAAGGGGATTTCCTTTCATAGAGACTTCATTTGTGGCCAACCAACGAGTGAAAAAAGTCCAATGTTTTCACGAATCAGCTAATCTTTTCCCTTCCTTCTAGACGAAAACGGATGTCCCTCCTTCGAATACTGTCTTTTACTGCACTACGAGCCACTCAAGTGCCCCGCAGAATAAGGTCTTGCCACAGTCATATCGCTATTTCGCTCTATTCACTGAGGGTTTCTTGAGATAGCAAAGACCAACAGTAGAGGTCGAGAAACAAGTGGTTTTCGCCTTAGTACTAAGTTGTTTTCTTGAACTTTCCGTGAGGTTTGTATATAAGCTTCTTTAGGCCGACGTTCGGCGGAATCGCCTTCTCCAGAGCGTGAAAGGGCTGTAACAATTAGATCCTACCCCAGTTGACACTATTCAGTTGGTAACATCGGTTGCTAGGTGGGGAGAGTGCTTCTCCTTTCGGTCACCGGCGTGCCCTGGATATCCCTCCGGGCTCTGAAGAAGGCGAATCCGCTGAAATATCAGCCTGATAAAGCCCAAATACAAACCTCTCAAAGAGTTCAATAAAACAACTAACCATCGGTAATAGAGCAATTATGCCGAGGTTCATAGAAAGCCATACGTGGAAGTTACAAGTGGGTTTATTTGACGCTATAAAAACTTCCCAGTACCGAACACAATTCTTCTCTTCATTCGGTGCATTTGACTTCAGGTAATACCGATCCCCCGCTGTAACCATCGGTCATTGGGCTTCGCAGCGACCGAATATAATTATGGAGCGTAGTATATTGATGTGGAAGCGATTAGAGCTCGTTTACAATGCGGTATTAAGGATTATGATTATTCTGGATTAGTTATTCGTAATTATCGTGGCGTACCCTAACCGGATCTTTTCATTCTCTCCCAGGATCCGTGCCATATAGAGCTTCAATTAATTTTCTAGAGGGACAGAACGCTAAGCAGAGCTCATTTTAATGCTGATGAGCTGAGGGCCAAAATTGAGCCCCACCCCTCGACCCCCATGTCAGTGCCATCATTCCTTCATTTCCTACAGAACGCTGTTAACTATCGGGCCCCTTGAACGAGGGCGTAGTGACTTGAGGTGCTGCAGAGCACTCATGTCAGCTACAAATCAACCTAATTACTAGGTCTTTTATCCATTCCTTCGTGATCGTTGATTTCTAAGACGGCATCCTTACCTGAGGTGTAGAGAGTTCAGACCTTCGTACTTCTGTTCTGTTGAGTTTGGCCAGTGACAGAGCCCAAAGCTGAGGCATAATTCGAGTGGATTACATCAAGTGACTTCCTGGCACATCGATATCGTGTAATGAAGCCTTCATTTGTGAACTTCGTAAGCCCTGTTGAATGACTATAGAAAGTAATACCTTACAAATGGTTAATGGATTTGCAAAGGCATTTTTTATTCAGATTTTTTGTGGACGTTCTAACAGTACGCCAAACGTCGGTTCGTAGTTTTTCTCGGCTGTATAGAATGCGACCTTCACTTTTACTTAGAGTGAACTTTGGTCATGGAGTAGGTTTACAAGATAGTATAGAGCTTAAAGCCAAGTCGGCTTTAAACAGCTTTTTCTAGCTTTGCAAGGCCCTTGAATTTGTCCATTAAAACCCTGATGTGCTTGCATAATGCAATTGTCTAATGGAAAGAAGAAGAAGGGAAAACTGTTTTGGGCTTTTTTCTGAAAAAGATCCAAAATTAACCTCAATTAAAATCGACCATTAAGTTTTTTTCTGCAGGAAAAAGCCTTTGAATGGCATTCAGCCCAAAATCAAGTATAATATAACTTTCCAGTAGAAAAACTGTCTACAAAAAGGCCTGACGCTTTAGAGAAGCCTCAAACTTTTCGGACATTGTGATTCAACGTCTGAGATTCTGCTATGCTGAACGGAAGAGATCTTTCCCCAAGCACCTTTCGACAGGAGGGTTACTGCATGAATGCCAAAAAAATGTTGCTTGGTAGGAAAGGAGCGAATGTGGCTGTGTTTTGTTGCACCCTTCGTCCAGTTTTTGTGAAGCTAGTGGAATGACACGTGTTTAAACAAACTATTCCGTGTTGACCACTGCGAGGCTTTACTCTGAAAACTTTGATAGATTTTTGGCCAAGATGTGTCTTGGCTGTGAGATGGGAACTGGAAACGCCTCAAAATTTTCTGTTATGCTTAGCCCGTAGCGGTTTACTATGCCACACTTGGCCGTCTGGTCACTAATCCCCAGATGCCTAGTTGACGTGCTTCCTTGGAAATTTGACAATAAGCTTTCTTTTGTCGCTGAACCCCTTCAGTAAACAGTATAAACAATCGTAAACCTTCTCCGGGTCGAAGTCATAAGACTATTGTCCTATCGGCAAGATATTTCAAGTTTACATTGTCCGGAGCGGCTATTGACACTTTCTCAGCTCCATGTCATGCTTCTCCCGTGTTTCGGTTCCTTGGATAATTTCAAATTCGAGGCTAATTTGAGATCTAGGCATTTATTTTCATATTTAAAAATACTCCAATGAATTGATGCTGCAGCTTTCCTCTAAAAGTTTGCAGAACTTCTTCAGATGTCATTTTACCCTTCCATAAGTAGGCGATGTTTACCGAGATTAATAGATTAATAGAGATTAATAGTGTGTTCATGAATACATTTTCCTACGAATTCAACATGAGCTCTTCACCAAGACGAGTAACACAGCTCTACAACACCTGCTAGACTTCCAGACAACACGACATTCATTGCCTGTTTATTACCATCTTTTGAAAAACATATTACAATGAACTGATGTGAGCTTCTGAAGTTCAGAGCTTCGAAACTATAGAAGATTTGAAAAAAAAGACTTGGACTGCGAGAAGGTGACCTTTCGAGACAGCAAAGGCACTCTACGCCTCAGATTCCATCGCAATGAAGGATTACCGAGAGAAATCTAGAAAAGGCTACTCTTGGCTTCCTCAAGCCCACTTTAGCCGCTATTGATCCTTGAGGAGCTCATGAAAAGCAAACAAGTTTGAGCTCACTACCGATAAGGAAACTTTGAAGCAGTTTCAGGAGGTGAACGGTAGTTTGAACATATAACCATCCAAAGAATGGCCAATAAAAAGGGTCGGGCCCAAAGCATAGGGATCTGAATCATGAACGTCAAATGAAGCCGACCACCATTTCGCTTGGCCATCCTTTTCGTTGTAGTAATGAGGTTTTCTCCGGATCGACTGCTGATCGCCAGGATGTAGAGGTTTTTTTTGACAGGATCCTGTGAAGGCATCAAAAGAAGAGATGGTCTATCTTAGTCATTCGCTTTTCTTGAGATTTCAGCATTGGCATAAAAACATGAGTGTAAACATCAAGAACTGGGTGCTCTCCATTCTTTCGTACCAGTTCATCCCTTACTGTGGGATAGACCCATCGAATTAGCGGTTTGGAAGCCCAACAAAGGCAATGAACATAAAAATTGATGTCGACGGAAAATGGATGCGTTGGCGGTCAGTAGTGCTCACGATGAAGACAACATGATAAAAGATCTGAAAAGGATTGAGCGATAATTTCCCATTTCCGCTCCCTGAATGACGTGGGAGGAGGTTCGTTTTTTGGGGGAATTCACCTACCACAAAATATATTGCCGATGTCACATCCTATGCGACAACATCACCTCACTCTTTTTGTTACCACAAATTATCATTAGTAATGGCTCATAATATCCGACCATATCACCTCACACTTCCTATTATCGCAAACTATCAATAGAACTGTCTTGTCATATCCGACAATATCATCTCACTTCCTACTACAAGAATTATCATTAGTGCTGTCTCATCATATCCGACAGTATCACTTCATACTTCCTATTACCACAAATTATCACTAGTACCGTCCCATTATAACCGTCCCGTCATTCTGTCAATCACCAATAAATACCTCGCTGTGGACGATATATAAGGTCGAGGCATCCACTGAAAGCCCAACTTCCCGTTACCCTCCCTAATTAGCTTGCTTACTATGCATGTCACAATGCATTTTTTGTCAAGTGAACGTCCTCAATCGTCTTCTTTGTAGAGGATGGAACGGCTCATTTAGTTATTCCTCAGCTGACGCTTTGTTTGCCACTCAACGCACCTTCTCATATTTCATTTTCCGGCTACTCACCAGGGCAGCAAATAGCCTGGTATTTCCGGATGCGACATCTCCTTCTTCCAACACTATCGTCAGTGAGTCTCCGAACGGCTTCCAATCTCTCAATTGCTCTACATGGAGAAATTCTCTCGACAGTTCAAGAGGTTTACCAGCTCACCTCTCTTTAGCCTTACTAACGACATCTGGTGGGTGAGCGTAAAATGACCCATTCATGTCATTTCCACGAGCGGCCATTGAATGGAGGGTTGAAAGCTACCGTACAAGGCCAAAGTAATGATAGCAAGTGTGACAGTAGGAGTACAGTAACAGGTCTAGGTATTAAGCCTTAAGAACTCCTCCTCTCAAAGAATTCCCCATTTTTGCCTTTTTGACTGGAAGTAACTCTTTTTCCTTGATATTATTTGGCCGTTGCTTCACCATGTGAGCAGCAATTCACTCGCTCTGTCGCCTCTATTCACAGGCGGAATTGGATCGGCTAAACGGCCCAATTACTTTCGACTAGGGCGCCTTTCGTGGCAACTACGCCAGATGTCGTCTTTTTCGATGCTTGAGCCTCTTTTTCTCTAACACATGGGCACAAGAGAGGCTTATACTGTTCATTGAGGCGGAAATCTAATGATAATTGCCACCTTTCTACGTGATTAGTATCCAGTATGCTAATAAGCTCGGCTGAATCCGCCCATAACAATGTCGCCGGCGCTCTCTCCATGACTCCCAGTTTTTAGCCAAAAAATGCCTGAAAAAATCCGAGAATCCGCAGGAACTTCATGCAAAATAAAAAAATCGAAATACGGCAGCACCAAGAGGACTGTCAACGTTATGCCTCCTGGGCTAGTCAAGCAATATCAGATCAAACTGACTGGTTCAGAAAAAAGTTTTGTATCTTTACTATATCCTCTTGGAACCTCCATACGTATGGCACTGAGACTGGCTTCCAGCCTAACACTCTTCCAGGCAAACAGAGCATTTCATCTCTCCAGAACCAGTCAATTGGTTTTAGCCCCGCCTGAAGAGATAAACGAATTACTTGTGCAATAGCTGGTTCCGCAATTCAATGTAAAGTAAGATACACCTTCCAAACACCGTTATGATACTTTTCAAAGGTGGAATGAATGAGCGCATTCCATGAGTGTGTTACAAACACTGGAAAAACTTCGTTATCTTTCTCAGCAAAGAAAACCCAAGTTAGAGGAAATCAGAAGATCCTCTCCTGTACCGAACCAGTCTGACCCAACTTCGCCTCCAGGGCCTCTCCATGGCCAGCTGGCCGGCATTGAATCCACTGTAATGAAAAGCCCTTACTTCTGCAACCATGTGTTGCCCCCTCAAAACATTTCAAAGCCAATGAAAAGTTACTACTTTTTTGAATAGAAGTAAATAAGCATGGCGTATACCACTAAGAGATGCTCCAAGACAAGAAGCCTTATCCTTAGATAAGTTCGAACAGCAGTAAATGTCGGAATGACAGATGGCGCCCTATCCTGCCTAACCGAATAAGTAGCTGGATAACCCAATGTGGGCGGAACTTAATGACTAAAGGGTTCGCTCCTGACCTTGGACGACCTGGATTGCCTTCACGAAATCTAATCTTTGGACAGCTGGCGTGTGGCAATGCTACTCCCCATCTGCGACGCCATCGTCCATCCTCTTGAACTTATGACTGGAAAAAAACGAGTCATCACGGAAATTCTTTTCAAAAGACACCACGTGACATGAAAGCTGTATTTCAATAAATCTATTCCGACTTAAAAAAAAACTATATCATCAGGCTTTTCAACAAGGGAAATCTTCTTAGAATGGAAATCGTCGGAAGTGCTTTTCCCCTCTAATGGTCTTTTTTAGGATTATCCGCTCTGATACATGCATTCAGTGTTAGAGTAATCTATTTTATAGCTTACATTAGCTTCGTCCTCACTTTTATGAGCAGATTAGCCGTATGGTGCTTATCCTTGAGCTGTTACCGCTTGATTAGTCTGTCCTGGGTATCCAATGTCAGGAATGGCACGTCCCAGTTCACATGATAAGATTTCTTTGTAAACAATAAACAATTTTCTAAATTGTGACGTCTTTACGGCAGACTAGACGTCACAAGAAAGCCATTGAGCATGAATTTTTTAAATCATGACGTCACGTCTGTACGGTAGCTCAGCGACAACAAAGGAAAGCACAAAGGGTCATGTAAAACCACAATTCATTACCATCGTATAACCTCGATCTCATGGCATTTCCGACGGAATCAGATAAATTGCCGCCGTTTCAAGACCTTTGGACCCCCGTGACATGCGTCGATCTCCGACGAGGAATATACCTACGCAAAGAACTCGTCCCTTCTTTACAACGTGAACGACCATCAAGACCCCCCACCACTCTGTCATCGGCGCACTGACTGAGTTGACCTCGTGGCCCTCTAGCGATAATATACGCACAATGTGTCTTGGCTGGTCCTTTATCCGTGGTCGACCAGCTGGCGCCTCATCGTGTCTGTCTCGTTCGGACAGCAATCGCATGCCATTTATGGCAGATTTCAGGGTTAGTCACATCTGCCGCTCTGTCTTCAAGGCTTTTGCGCCCTTGGAAAAAACGGCCCGTTGCATCCTCACCCTTTCAGCTTCCCTCTTTGGCTGAAACGTTTGCCGCTTGAGAAAGTGAGTTCAATGGAGCAGAATAAGGAGTAATTGAAGGTCAACCAGATGTTATGCCGTTAATTCTTACGAGTTTTATGAACCTTCCCTCTTTTTTGTCATTGACCATTAGCCCCACTCCTTTCCATGGCTCTTATGTTCTCTCGAGTATAGTCAAGGGCTTTCCCTTGAATTCCCGAAGAACCTACATACATGATCAACTAAATGCCGTCCCGTACTTGCTCATCACTGTCTCTCTCTGTGGTTAATCTCTTGGTGGCATTGACAGCGTTATCAATTTCTTACCACAACCGAAAGGGCGGTGTGCCCTTGATTTCCGGTTCTTCCCACCGTATGGTGTCCCCATTGTGTCCCGAAAAAAAACGAAGAAAAAGCGTTAGGTTCAGCCAGTGCCCTTCAACTGCCCATTTCATCTGCTTTACAGCATCATCTGATGTTCTCGTTGGTTTTCCAAAATGAAGTATTAACAATGTTTTCAAGGCAATGTACTTTTGCCATCGAACTTGGCCGCAGTAAATTGATTTTCCCATTCAGTCGCGTTCCTACGGGCACCTTGAGCGCCCGTTTCCTTGAGGTTCTACCTTCAACATTTAGCTAGCCATCCTGTTTAGGGTGAAGTGATTTACTACGCTCAGCCAGCAGCTCCAGCTCACTTATCTGCCGTTCATCCACATTACCGTAGTAGTTTGCGGGTCAATATTTGCTCGGCTGAGGCCACCGCTCCGATTACTGTCGTTCTTTTGGATCAGGCATAGCCAGCCTTTGTGGTCCAAACGCATTGGACTTTTTACTTCAGATACTTACCGTTTCTTTTGAGCTGTTTTCTATTAGAATAATGTAATTAACTGGTTATTTCCAAATTTACCCAATGGTATTGATTGTTTACCTCACGAAAATCTTACGCCCTGGATCGATAATGTTGTTGGTAATGTTGGTACTGAGAGAATCGATGAATACGTAATGTTCCATCAGCTTCCCAAGGAAAGCAATCTCGTGGACTCGGTCCAGTGGGACACTTTCAATCACATTTGCTTTTCCGAGAAAGGCACCTACGCATGGCATAATCTTCATTGAACTTATAATCCACTACAAGGTCAATCTTCTTTACGGGAATCTAAAATGAAAGGATCAGATGGTATTCAGAAAAGAATGGGATCAGAAGGATAATATTTTTACAGATGCTAAAAACCAATTCCTCAAGCGAAGGAATCAGGCTCTGAAAGAATTAGGCCCAAATTGGGAAATATGATTAGATGAAGTGGTTCGAAGAAAGCCTGATCCACCAATAAGTAGCCCCTAAGGAGCTAGACCGAAATTCCCCCTCCTCCCCGAGAAATCTGAATAATATCACGTGATGTCGGGTTTCAGCCAGGATTTCGGGGTTCCCAAGTGAGCCAGTGGGACCACAGGCTCTGTTCTAAAGGGTTACATGACTGTATTTTCAGGAACTGAAAAAATCAACGTTTAATCCAATGATAACAATTTTTCACAACCAAAAGGGCTCTGAAATTAACAAGCTTCAAAACCCATCCGTTCAACTTTTTCTTGGCCAGATATCTCTCATAAGTAGGTTACCCTTCTGGGTAAAGGACGATGACATTCGTCATATTAATTACCCCCGTCTCGGTATATTTATGGCTCTCGATAACGGTGTTAATTTGGGTTACCAGGGATGAATTTACGCTCTTCTAAGGGTCTCCTTCGACATCGATGTTTTATCGAACCTATCGACTCCGATGCTCGATATTGTTATGCTTACGTAAAGTTCGGTATCCAAAGCTTCAGCTTTGTCGTACGACCATGTATGGTGCCTGTCACAACCACACGACATTTCTGATGTCAATACAGTCCACAAAGCCGTGGTGGAACGTATTCCGATGGAATGGACATGATGGCGATGGCGATGGCGATGTAAAAATGTCATGGTAACGTAATGGAAAACGTCACTCACCCATGAAATGCCCACCCATTTCCACAGTGACTTCCTGAAAAACTAGATCTACTCACCTTTCCTGATTACCCGTCGGGAAAATACTTCCTGGACGATTTCCAAGTGATAGTTACGTTTTACCTCATCCAAAGGTCTCGATGTCTCATTCACACATCCACCCTCATACCGTATTTACATATTATTGGACATCTGTTCGTTCTATGGGCACTGGCCCAACTGCCCCGCCCCTTCGAACGCCTAATTACTACCGCTAGCCGGGACGACCACGCCGACGACGCCGACTGCCGTCAGCCAACCGATCAATGCCGATGGAATTCCCATGCTGCTATTTTCCTGGCTTATTTTTCGTCCCCGTTTTCACGTAAAACCCTTTCCCACGGTTTTTCTAGCGTTCATTTCTTCTCTTTGGCCGTGTGCCATGTAATCAGCCTCCTCAAAGTATCTGTTTACGCAACACCTCGGAACTAGAAAAACCTCAAACATTAGGGCATTGGCCGTTCAATGAACCAGTTTGAAAGTTCTTAAACTTCGTGTTACCCTAATTCCTGGAACAAATTTCTCCTGAAAAACTCAGGGTCGGCTGGAAACAGCCGAATCACCACCTGGTTCGACTAAATAACTATTTGCTTCGTGTAGCTTTGCTTTTCCATTTTCTTTCTCCTTCCGTTAGTTGTCCGCTTTTTTGCTCCTCCTGTTAGTACTTTATCATAATTGTCATTGACAGGAAAAGTGCAAGTACTTTCATCAAATTGTCAATTTGAAAAACTTGGCGAAAAACTAACTAATCGTCGAAATAATAGTGAATGACCTTCACGGATTGACGTAACAAAATGAAAAGTAACAGGAAAAGGACGGTTAGAGGAATCTGTTGGGCTAGGGAGCTTGGGTTTGTCAATATATTTCCTTCAAATTCTATTAAAGCCATTCCTAGACGATTTCAAAGCTCCTTTCCGGCACTTGAAAAACTTTGACCCCATTTCCAAGAGTTCTTTAACTTTTACTTCTTACTTACTTCTTCAGTGCTGTGAAGAAAATACAACGATTCAAGAAAAGTCTCGAGGTGCTAAAGTATTGAAAAATGAAGTTTTAACTTTATTTAAAACAACAGAAAACATAAGATTGATTGTTACTTAGAGCCGTCACAGGTAGTTTCACCACTTCCATTCCAGTTCAACTTAGGCTTTCTTTTTCGAGTTTGAAAAGTTTTGCCAAGTCCGGTGAAGTACAGGACACTCTCTGAGTTTTACTCCTGTCAAATCATTTTATATTTAGGTTGATTTATAATATTATAGTCTACGGCCAATGGGCAAGAAGTCGTAGCTGAGCATTGGCAGATTGCCAACAGAGCGATTTCAATTCTACTTTCTTTCCAGTAGTTTTCTCATAGACGAGAAAGCCTCAACCTGGGGAGGACCCTGATGAGCATTGTTATTCAGACTTGTTTTCACCGATTCCCCTCAAGCCTACTAATTGGGTCCTGTATGTCTCAGCCATCTCGACGTCCACCCGGAAGTGATTGGCGATCTATGGATACCATAAGCTATGATCCTCTGCCAAGCCTACAATCATCTACCTACGCCCTACAGATTGGAGGCTATAATCTAGATGTTTTCATACTTGCCTGATCTATGTTGCGTTAGCATTTCCCTTTCAGCTGAAAAGCACTTTTACTACTTCCTCGTTACCCGGCTACCGTATCTTCCCCTGACAAGTTGTGTTGCACTCTAGGTAGTACATCTCGATGACGATTTATTCATAGTGATTATGTGCATTCTAATTGGCAGCTCTAGGAACGCGTAGGCTCTAGCTTTATGACCAGGCCAGGGGTTTTTGATAAGCTGAACGGATAGATCCTCGTCAATTCGCGCTATCTTGTATTTCTTGACCAAAGCACTTAGGGGATTCCCCCTTCATAAATTCATATAAACCCTAAATTGCGTAGGAATTTTCCTGTGAAGGTGGTTGTTTCTACGTAATCCTCCTAAGAGTGCATGAAGATAATCAGCAAAAAATTTGCCGGATAATTCGGATAAGTAACTCCTCCCGGACACCGCCCACAGTTAAGTATTTAAAGACCACTGGGGAGCGAGTGAAGCTCATTTTGGCCTCGTCTTCCGTCGAATAAACAGATGTCTGACGTCCCATGAAGAATGGCTGGCGTGCGTGCCGATTCGTGAAACGGCGAATTACTGATGCGTGCGAGGTGGCGATGTGGCGCCATCGCTAACTTACCCTATCCCAAAGGAAGAAAGGCTTCCCTTAAGAGTCCTAAGGTTTCTCCATCATTTCTGAAAAGCACTGCTAATCTTTCCTTGTAAATTCCAAATGAAGATCTTGGGCTGGGAAGGTCGGCAAAGCTGCGCACCATCTTGGAGGGGCAATTCTGGAATCATCCTCTTTTTGCTCTCTGTTCGCTATGAATATACTTGTTCGCCGTCAGTTTTTTCGACTCCTGCGAGTTTCTTCCGCCGTAAATCGCGTCCTCGAAACGTTCCCTTATGCCTCACTTCATTCTGACCGCTAATAATTCTATTCCTCCTGAGAGATTCCCACAATACTTGCTATTTCCTAACCTAAGCTCTTGATTCTCTCCCTACGAAACCACATGTCCTCATGATTCCTTTTTCGAGGAAATTCAATCCTTATTCGACGTTTACAGCGAAGGTTTCTTGCCTCTTTCTCTGTTTGGGGTCCTCCTTCGGGTTGTTTCAGTAGTGCCATCTACTTGGGCAGTACCTACAGCTCACAATAGTGGTAGGGAATCCAATAGGGAACTGATTCCTTTCAGGGCTGTTGTGAAATTTGCTTTCAAGATGTTCAAAATCAGATATTTTATGTGTAAGACCACGCATATCAATTCCCTCTTCACTTATCTTATTGTTTGTTTATTTCTTCACCTATTTGTTTGCCTGTAGGCTCGCCTGAGGGCACCTCTAATGGTATTCTACTTCGTACTATCAGGAAAAATTAGGAAGTTTTTCTCCCTTCTCTTTCCTTTCATTCAGGGTTCCTCCCCCTTTACATCCAGAAAATTATATTTCTCCATATAGGGCTGAATCACGGAGTCTTCCCAAGAAAATCTCCTGCGTTCTATGAGAAGTAGTAAATTCAGCACAAAATAGTAGGGCTACCCAAAGAGGGTAAACAAACAAACCTAACCAAGTCAGCAATCAAAGCTTACGGGTAGGTTAACGTAGTATCATATCCTTTTGGGTTTCTTTTATCCGATTGTGTTGATTGCTTTGACATTTCGATTTAATGCTAGCTTATTCACGTAACACTTTTTTACTTTCCGATGGCGAAGAGGCTTGAAAGAGTCTAATCCGAACCATTAGATCGAGGCCGTGGACCGCTGACGTCCACGCTTTGTCTTCGTCATCAGCGCGTCGTGTTGGCCCTCAGTCTGATTCTGCCTCCTTTCTTGGTCAATTCAACGTTGACCACAGCTATGAGAATGTTTCCTCTGAAGCTTTTTCATGGAATCCTTTTCCCGGTAGGGTTCATTAAAGCTCGAATATCTGTTGATTGCTATTAGCAGTTTCATCTTTGAAGTCATCCGACGTGTGTGGGATCTGTTGCTCTCAAGTACTCTTCTGACCCTTATCCTTCCAAAGTGTTCTTCAAAGCTCAATCCTTTCCATATGCTCTTTGAAACTCTCTAAAGTAGTATGTAGAGAGCTCCTTGGCTCCTGAGGACTTTCTACATAACCGGCTAACTTTGATAGATCAGATAGAGTATCTGTGGGAGCTCCTACCCCCACAACTGTCCCTTATCCATAGCCTCTGTGCCGCCGACCGAGTGATTAATCTAATTTCATGCTTTTTATGATTTAATGTCTTTTACTACAAAACCCACGTTATAGTGCGCAGTCCTCTAAAAAAATCCCAGCCACCTCCTAAAGATATCGCAGAAAACCAGGTCCATGGCCAGTAACATCCCTTTTTGCTAGACCCTAGACTGCCATCGGTTTCCCCGAAGGCATCAGAGTTCATGTATTTATCGCATTTCATTGAGAATCTGGTTCTCGCAATGATCGCCTTTACACAGTGCTAGCTTGCAAACTGGATACACGGTTTCCTTGATCAATAACTGAACTACTGATCCGTTTAACATTTGTTGTAGATTGCTTTTACTACAAAGAACAACTCCCATCGAACTGATAAGCTCCCTTGACAGCTGAGAGGGCGGTCCAAGCATGTGATTGGGTGCCCATTTCTTGGCAGCGCTTCCTTTTCCAAATGTTCCGTCACAGTTTGTACGCCGGCCGTCTATTCCATCGTTTAGTCGCGCTTTCCCATAAGACTTGTTCATGCATGGGAGCTCTGACCTTCGATCTGTCAGAATCACTTATTAGAAACTAATTGGGCGAGAGAAAAATCGGCAATTCTCTCCAGTCATGATTTCTCAGCTGATATTGTACAGCGGGAAGTCTATCTCCCATACGATGAGGTCTTCAGGAGTTGCTTCCAGCACTTCTTTAATGACCAGGTCAACGTCAACGAATGAGACAGTAAGACGGGACCAATCATATTTACTTGTTTATTTATTACTAGGAATCTACTACCCTATGTAAATATGCGTCAAATGAGTAAACGGGTAGCTTGAGTGGGTAGGTAATGAAACAAGAAAAAATGGGCTCCTTCTCCAGAAGCCCTATGTCTTCAATCCCAGAAGCTCCTAAGTGAATCGGGCTAGGAAACGGGAAATCAGGTAAGGTGATACGGAAGGAAGTGAGTATTCTCAGAAGTGATAAATTTAATAACATAAACAAGAAAACAATGTAGTAAACAAAAACAAAAAATGTAGAAGTCTAAAGTACCCAGACTGTCTTCATCGATGAAAAAAGCGAAGTATGAAATTGTAAATGATATACCAACAAGAAGAAATGGGGAAATGTAGGGAATACTGTCAGTTTTCTACGGACCGGACAAATTTTTACAGTAATCTTCCAGCCCTTTCCATGACTAGGAGGTTAATAGGGCAAACTTTGAATTGAATAGGCTCCACTTGATATAGTTCCTAGGATCACTAATTGGGGTAACCCATGAGGAGTCAAGGTCATGGGAGTCATTTTTCTAGTGGTCCATGGCCCATTTGTCATTGTGTCATAAGGGCTCGCTGGGATAACCACGTCGTAGGAACAAAGAATGAACGAGCTAGTGTCTCGATTTTCTGTGTTCCCCCACAGCGAATACGACACTCTCAAGACCCGTTCCGCCATCTCCCACCGATTTTTGAACCCTGAACCCTCGAGTTCTAATGATCCCTCATTTATACTCTCGGGTGGCGTACTTTTGATGGATGCGCACTCTTTGTTTGTCCGCTCGTATAAGCAGCTATAAAGGGGTAATATCCCGCCAGACCAATAGATACCTTTACTACAGTGGACACCTTGACCCAACGGATCAAATACTGTCTCTGATGTAGCCGGCAATTCCCGCAGTGCTTTCAATGATGGTCTCTGACGATCAGATCGCCGCCGCCGTCAACGCGGGTGGTGGGGGTGTGGTCCAACGGGGTTTGTCTCCTCTATTGCTGGCTGTACGGGAAGAGCCACTTTTACGCCCATCACAATGCCATTGATTCGCTCCCCATGACATCGACACATTTTCCTACCGCAGACCTCCATAGGCCAGAAAAGTGCATCTATGGAAGCTTGTACTCTCTGTATCGCCTCTTATCTGTCCTATCTTTAGCCTTTTGATTGCTATGCTGAACTGAATTCCTTGGATTTCGCTTGTTCTGTGGGAACAATCGTCGGCCTTTTGTCGCTCATTTATATGTGTCCTGACAGCTACATAAAAGTTTTCCTAGGCTGTAAAAGCGTTTCGCTCGTCAAGTTTTCCACCCGCTGCGGGGAAACTCGCTTTCTCTGGGGACAATGGGCACCTTGAGGACGTGAATTTTGTTCTTCCTGTTGAGCTGCCGGCCGACCTTCACTGTTTTTTTCGATGACGTCCGTCCATTTCCGCTTTTCCTGTTTAAGAGATGGCGCAGGTCCAGTCTTCATTATCGACTAACATGACTTACTTTGGTAACTGAATTCACTAGCCCCTCTTCACTGCAACAGCTGATTAAATCTCTCATCTGACGTTCAAGCGCTGTCTGTCTTGTTTGCTTGTTTACTGTTTATAGGAAACTTCGTCTCCCAAATTTTCTTTGTAAACCTCACCCTCGAATTGCTTGAAGGGAATGTTTTTTGGACCATGGCGAGAAATGCTCGTTGAATAGCAAAGCATTTCATGAATAGCAATAACATGAATTTCCCCAAGCAACCCCCAGTTTTCCTCGATCTCCATGTAGAGCGGAAATAATTGATTGATTATATCGATAATTGTATCGACATCTTTGATGGACTGCTCAACCCGATTAGAGGGATCTAAATGGGTTCTCCGTCCGACTAACCGCAGCTTCCCAATTCTGCTCTGCTTTCCCCCCTTCCTGTTCCCAATTGGCATGAAATTTGGAAAGGGCTGCACCCATTCCATGTGCCCGACCAGAACCATTTCAGATATCGTTTTACTACTTTCACTGAGGTTATGGACGTCTGGTGGGTTCGCTTTCGGCAAGATGTTAACTCGAAGGAGAATTCGGTACGTCAAAGCTTGCGCCGACGTTTACAACCACGAAACTGACCTTTCTTCTTCTCCGCCCTTTTTCCCCACGTCTCTCCCGTCAGATGACATTTGAACAACAGAAATTCCCTTTATCTTGTCTCCATGCTTCTGGAGAGAAAGGGAATTTTGATTTTTCTTGGTGATTTATGTAATCACAGGGAAATAAGCGTAACTTCCCGTTTCGCACGTAGTGGACAGTTTTTTGGTTCCAGGCTTTGTACACAGCTTACACAGCTATGTTCGATGTTGAAATTTCCTTTTAGGGGAACTTCAGGGTCACAAAACCGCTGAACAAAGCGTGCACTTTCCTACGATATATGGGAGTTTGTTAAAGCTGGTTTGTTTGCTTAAACGTGCAGTGTGGTAGGCGGGCCTCGACTGGTATGGGCTGCTCCTATGAGGTTAACTGGGGCTTCCGTATTGGTGTAACCCGATTCCAGAGCCCCATGGGCCAAAGTAGCAGTATGTTTTGCTTTTGTTGATGGCAAGTTTTCGTTTTTCTTCTCAGGGGATCGATCTCTTTTTTTTCTACAGCTAGTGGTCTAGTTAATGGAGCGGAAACAAGTTGGAGGAAAGAACGGAGTAGAGGCTGCTGATTGAACATGACTTCTCCCCCCAACAGTGTTCATTATCTGAAGAGCTTTGGACTGATGATAGGAGACAGCTCCCCTAACAAAAGTTAGCTATGTTTAGATGGGGTTTAGAAGAGAGTCTTATTTCTAGTGTAGTTGTTACACTGCGCCTTCCCCCATGTGGCGTGGCTCGATTGAATTTGGTTTCCCAAATTCCAGCGATAAACATCCTGCTAGGCAACTTGTTGATTGGAGTAGGATGTTTATCGCTTCGATTCGACCAAGCAAAGAAGACTAGTAGCTCGGCATCTCAGATTCTCTTGAAAAATTCTGAATTCAGAAGAAGTTCAGGTTACCGATCTGAACGAAGGAAGCGAAGAGCGAACCAAAGTGTGGGAGGCATTAAGTGAGGCTATCAAAAACGAGGCTGACCAGCAACTGCTGGGGAGAAGCATAAAGGGTGAAGGTACAGGAGGCTGTGAAAAGTAAACAAAAAATTCAAAATCATCGACTGTTTCTTCACAGGGAACGGAAGGATTTTTGGTCTCTTGAGCAACCACGTCAGTGTCGAGTCCCATTTATAGACATTCTAAGACATTTTTTCTATTTTGAACTGAAATCGGAGTGACAGTTCACCGAGATACTGAGCTTTGATCGCCCAGAGCTTTTAAGTCGATTAGGGTGAGAGCAAAAAGCCGTAGAGCAGCTGAAAAACGAAGGTGGGCAAGGGACGGTGAGTTTGTTGGAGGGGAGGGTAACGATGCAGCTTTTTTAAATTTCCAGCGATAACATTTTCCATAAGAAAGAGAAGAATTGTTTGCAAGAAAGGTAGAGGAATAAAGGAAAAAGGTGAGATATGCAGGCACATTTATCGTCTCCCTAATCATCGATTACTAGCCCGGTCGAACGAAGAAACCATACCGTATGAACGTTTGATACAGTAGCCTCGCGGAGATCGGCTTAACCTGAAGTTTGTAGAAATGCGCGAGGAAGTACAAAATTGGGAGCCCAGTACGGGATTTTTTAGATGATTTCTTAGGGAATGCTGGGAATTGAACGGAGTGGTAGAGCATGATATCGAGAGCTTCCCACCGATCATGGATGTTTTCGTTTTTATCCAAGTGTGTTAATCCTTGTTATGCCCACCTATCCTAAAAAGTAAGTCTATTTAAAACACATTAAATTGGCTACGTAACAAAATCATTCCCAGGGAAAGTAGTCGTGGGAAGGGGATGCTACATCGGGAAAAAGTTCGAGAGGCCCAATTATGAACCCAGAAAAATTGAACGTTCAAAAATCATTTTTGCGATATTTTATGAAAGCTTTGCCCCTGTATCTCCCTGCTTCTCAAGGCATAGAGTGTATTCCGCAGTCTGCGCGATTTTGTGCTACAGTAACCTGCACAGTGAAATGTGAAAGGCAGCACCTAAAGGAAACCCTCCACATATACGACGCAATGAAAAAACTCCTGGGCACCCACCATGGGATTGTTGTTAAGGTCACTTTGAAAAGGATAAGCTCGAATTACTGTAGCACGAAATCCTGATTACTTTGGGCTAGTTCTAATTGACGGTCTTGTAGCTTCAATTCGCCTACAGTAGTTATGGTCGTAATTGCTTAATGAGTATCGGGGGGCATCGAAAGCGGTGGGATGTTAGTGATTCCTTGCGATTGACATGAGTTATTTTACGATTGGTACCAGTATGGCGACGAGTGGGAATAATGGGCATGGGAGCGAGAAATCAGTACGCAGGCAAATTCCTACCGTAATCCTACTTTCATTTCCTGTAACTCTATAGTGAAATTGAAAGTATTACTTGGAAGCTAATTGCAGGTAAGCCTTCAGTCTATGACCAGGCCTTTGTTTCAAGCACTACTTCACACCTGGGATTACGGTAAGACGTTGGGCGATTGCAGAATTTGTGTTCATCCCACGCTTTTCATCTTCCGACTCCCAGACGGACGATATGTCTGGGGATCTGCTGTGGGTAGGAATCCCATATCCTTCCCAAGAGCAGTGGAATCTTACAAAACTTTTTATCATGGAGCTATTTGTGTGGGACAAAAGACAGCTGGGCGAATGGCCTTCACTGACCCAACACCGTTCGGGTTCTATCGATTGCGTGTAAGATACCACTCCACCACACAACACACACACCCGGGCGCCGCCCCCTCCGCCATCCGTTTGCTTCCCCTGAGCTGTTCAGGCTAATCATTTTATTCATTTTCATCTTTATTTATATTCTTACATTCCAAAATACTCGTTTTATCGATTCGCATCTGTTCCCGAACTAAAACTTTTTACCTCGCTCGTTTATGTTTGTGTTTGGCAGTTGTTGTGACGTCTTTCATAGAAGTTCGCCCACTTTCACAGCATAAAAGTAAACAAACAAATAATTTTAGAACAAAGAAAAACTTCAGTGAAGAACTTTCCAGCTCCGTCAAAGTTATTAAACAAACTTCCTTCTCTTGTTCACTTCTTGGCTCTTTTCTTCCTTTCACAAGGAGTTTCTTCCTGTTTTTTTTTTTCTCGCCTCATATGTTTTGGTGGTTCTGATATTGCTGTTGTTGTTATTTTGTTGTAATATTATGTTACAACTTCGAAATACCGTCAGTCTTTTTTCATTTTCATGGTTTACCTTTTTTTGCATGTGGTCACTATCATATGAAAAAACAAATGAATCCAAAAAAAAACCAATTTTGTAAACTCTTGCGGATATTGATTTACATTTTTCACGTTTTGTTTTCCTTATTGATAATCATGTTTATGCCTTCTATTTATCACCTGTTTTCTTCTTTGATTTCGATAAAAGTGATGATAAGCTGGCTCCGAGTGCTTCTGTCCAAACTCGATCTTTGATCCGCCTGCTGACATCCTTTTAAACGCATTTTCTCAAAAAGTTTTGTTTATTGTGTATGTTTATTGCTTTTTCATTTAGACTCATTTATTTTTGGGATTTTTCCCCAATTTGATGTTGATTGATTATTCTCAATCCTTTTTCTGAAAAAGGTTCACGTGGAAAATAAACAGAACCTTTTTCCCCATCGAACTCATCTCTCATCTACACCTGTATTGATTGCGTTGTATGTTGACGGCGTCGCTTGTTTTTCTGCCGCCTCCGCCTGTCTATTTTCCCTTTGTTTTTTTCCGAAAAAAAGTTTTTCTCTTGAGCTCTTTGTTGTTGTCAAGTTCGCAAAGCTTCACTTCTGTTCCTGGTTTTTATATCGTTGTCCATCTGTTCGGTTCTAATCCTGTGACGTCGGTTTTTTTCGTTCTGCCAAGGTCTTACGTCAAATTTAATACGATGGCGTTATAGACCGCGTCAACGGGGTTCGGTGGCGTTTGGCACTCATGGACCGGCTTAGCCCTATATCGACGGATTCTGGGTTTGAGTCATGTTGCTGTCCATCGAGTCCAACCACATCATCTTCTAGTGCCAAGGTTTGTAGAAGTTTTTCTACTTTCTTCTCTTTTACATTCCTTTTCTTGGTTTTCTCTTTCTTAATCGCTTGATATTGGAAGTGAGGCAGTTGGTCTTGTTCAAAACGTTTTTTAACGAAAGTTCTGAAAAAAACTCAATGGTGGCATGAATAGTGTTTTGCTTTTTCCGGTCCCCAATTTCGAACCTAATTTCAATTGAATTACTCCAAATTGAATTGATTATACATAAGTTTTGAGGATGTTCTGTTTGCTATGCCCTCAATGATTTACACTATCGATCGAATTCATACAGCAA
The DNA here is from genome assembly GCA_000469685.2 of Haemonchus contortus. NCBI lineage: Eukaryota > Metazoa > Nematoda > Chromadorea > Rhabditida > Trichostrongylidae > Haemonchus > Haemonchus contortus. Next base: position 30,163,163 of record LS997563.1, on the reverse strand, counting down.
ATGTAATTTTCTCGCGCATGAACTTTTTTATTGTAATATGTTCCAAGGATTAGTAAAGGCTTCATTCAACTTTCTAAGCTAATAACAATACAGTTGAGATAACGGTTTACTGCTAAAGATATTGGTGACGAAGGCGTGTCCATTCTTCTGTTGTCCTTTCCGCTACGGTTACGTCCCCGATAATCGTTTCATTGTTTTCTTATCATTATTCCGAGAATCTGGTAATGTGGGCCTTTAGAATGATTGCTTGAAAGTACGGATTTTTGTTTTTGAGGTCGTGATACCAGCAGAAGAAGAACTCATGCTTCATTTGGTAGGACTTCTCTACAGGTGATAGGATAAACCCTTCGTAGGATGTAACCCATGCTCGAAAGAGGTCAAAATCGTCTACCTCATGATGTACTGTTCTGTGGTCTTGTCCGTCGGTCTCAATAGTCCCAACTAATCACTACGGGACATTTTTAGAAGCCGAACATCGTTAAAGGCTGCTTTTTTGGGACTTGGTAGATATGAAAGCTCTCATGTCTATGCATCAAAAACTAGTCCTTCAGCTCTTTTTAGATCATTTTGTGTACCCAGTCTTAAATCTACTGCATAGTTTGTGTTCCTCTGTTGAATAGATGACGCAATGACCAAGATGGAGTGGTGGGGAAGCCATGATAGTAATCGGGTCAATAGTTATGATCACGATAGTACTTCGAGATACCTGTAGATCGAGTCAGTGATGACCCTTAACAGTGGGAAACTGGAGCACATGTACAGGAGATTTACACGGGAATAGGTTTTTTCTTGTTGTATTACCGCTTTGCCAGAAAATCCTCTTTTCATTTGTCTTGGTCAGTTTGGATCATCGGTGAAATGTTGATTGGCGTTCTTGAAGATAGTTCAGTATCAGAATTTTCAGGTCATTCTTGATCACAAATATTTCGGCATTTCAAAAGAAATCATGAACCTAATCCGTAGGCGTGCTGTATTGACATTGCAAGCGCAATCGCGGAAGCTTAAATAGGTTGCCGGCCAAGTGCGAAGGCCTCCGCTAATACCTGCACTTTGGACTCGATCCCCACTTAATGCATGTGTAATCGCAGGCTATAATGGCCAGTAATTGTTCCAAAGCCTGATAGGCGTTCTTTGCTTGATGATGACCGTGGATGCAATTAGTAAGGGTCTGAACCATTGTTGCACAGCTGCCAGCTGTCCGGTATCGTCATGCTTGTTGTTTACATTCATAGGGGAAATCCGATTCGATTATGTTGATTGGTTGATTCTATTCTGATTTGATTGCATCATGTTTGAAATTACAGTTCGTCCGTTCTACCTGTGTCACGTCACCCCCTTCCTCTTCCACAGCCGTCGTATGTCAGCCTGCCACTGATGCTCATAATGTCATTTGTGACTTAACACCGTCAAGCAGTGAAATATCGCTTTATCGCGAGGCAAGTTTTACAGCCACCGCCCTCTTTATATACTTAATTTATGAGCTTATTTTCCAGGATTCCGTTTCCCTAGACTCAGCATCGACATCCTCTCAGAACAACGATTGCTCTTCGAGTTGCGTTGCCTGCACTTCGACTAGCTGTCAAACCTCCGATTATAATGGTCAGAGAATACTTGGAATTATGATATTATTTCTTATATTGTTCATCTACATAAGTATTATGAGACATCTACTTTTCAGAAACCACTTGCTCTGAGATCAAAACGGGTCTCGTTGATGGCGGTTCAGTTAGGTATCATTGTTTATGGAGTGGTTGCGAGAGTATTTTCGAGACGGCTGATTATCTCTATGATCATGTCACTGAAGTAGGCTATTCAATATATCCTCCGTTATGTTACGGATCCCTAAGCCATTCTAAATTTTGATTTCAGCTTCATATCAACGTTTTACGGGATTTGCCACATGAACCTTCAAAGCCTAAGCAGCAAGAACAAGAAGATGATGAACCCATCAGATGTCATTGGGATGACTGCGCAATGTTCCTTCGACGAGGAGATCAACAGAAGAAGGTGAGAGTTATTTGCTTTGATTTTTTTCCACGTTTTTCCTGGATTCCTTAATATGAGTCGTTCCTGCTTCAGTGCGACATTTTTTGTATTTGATGTTTTCAGTTTTTTGAGTAGTTAAGATTCTCTATTTTTCTCTTTCTTGTTTATCTACTTGATTTCCATCATTCAAATATAAGTTCGGTAGCGATGGTGCCGTCACGTATCATTGTGGAATCTTTTTTGCATAACCATTCGCCGATAACCGTTCCCGTATAATTGTGCCTTTTATAGGCATTCCTGCTCCCGCAGCGCTCACCCATTGCTTTCGTGTTGCGAATTGAATGTGGTGTTTATGCGAAATTCAACTAATGTATTCAATGTTCTACGCCCATTTTTGCTCTCAAGATCACGCGCCGCAAACTTATTTTACTAAAAGGAAAACCCTGTTGCAGCCACACGCAGCAACCTCGAATTGGCGATGATTGTTTTATACTCAACTAAAGGAGTGCTATGGTCTCTAATTCATGTTTTCGAAAGGGTTGGAAAGATAATAAGGAAATCTGCTACTGAGGGCGAAATTCAGTCTTTTTGCGTTTGCCCTGCCTTTTGGTAAATACTGGCAGTAGTGGGAATGCAATTGGAGCACTTTCACATGTATGAGCCAGCTGTCAGATCCCGAACCGATGCCGGTCTTACCATCCAGTCTTTCGTCATCCCTCTTGCGTCAAGTCGTTAGTACCCCATTCGTCTGAAAGGATAACACACTTAATTGTATATCGTCTAAGTCCACAAAATGTGTAAATTCCAAACACTGTTATACGTCGAATGGAAGTGGAATACCTTGACGCATCCCACAACGGTGTTGATTGATGCCTCTCATCATGACTTTAGAGAAATGATGATTATCTATCACAAACTAGTATTACTTTAAAATGAAATTGAAATTCCTGGTATTTCCTTTAATGACGAACTGCCCTTATATAGGCTGAATGACATATCATTTGTGCAACTGGGTAATTATCGATCTTGAACAGCCGTACGTCCATATGAGTATGATACTTTGATGCTCGTAATTTTGTGACCAATAATATCGACGTCGTTGTTTGGTAACTCCTAAGCTCCAATTCCTAAACTGTGTTTACTCCACTTCTTTGTATAACTTGTGCTCTATTCGATGATTCGACTTCAAGCAGACAAATAGCTTAAGCTTTCGTGCTCCTATTTTTAGGAATTTGGCTTAAAATAGTACTGATGTCTCGCAACTTAAAGTTTTGGTTCATTGAATGGCTATCTGTACACATCATAGGAGTTACTTGTTACAGGTGTGCTGGCTCGTAGATCATTATCGAACTCGTCATGCCCGATGCGCTAATCCTTTTCATTGCGTTATTGAAGGGTGTCAGATGCGTTTTTCAACAACGTATAAGTTGGAGGAACATGTTCGTCTCGAACATATCAATCCGCCCAAGCCAGGTGATTTATTTTCCATGACATACTCCGTAGATTGTAATCAGTTGTTCACGGAGTATGAGCGAGCTTCGTTTCAATAAATGACTCCTGTTCGGTGAATTGAGGAGCACTCGATGTCAGTGCTTCTGATGGATTGACCAACTCGACATCTTTTGCTGTTCTTAGCAAAAATCTGAGTCAATTCTGAAGTGGGGGAGGGAGGGGGGGGGGGGGGGGGGGGGAGGGGAGGAGGAATACTAGCAAAAAAGTTAAAAATTAGAATGTTTTGCCAGATTTTAATCCTTATCCGATTCTTCATTTCAGTCAAAGAAACTCCGGTCGTCGTGAAGAGGGAGAGCTGCTACGGTTGGCGACCACGAGTGTACTATCCAGTTCGTGAGTTTTTCATTCATTGCCTTTCCTGGAAATCAGATTTTCTCTTTTTTTTTGATTTTTTAGAGTACTCTGTTTAAGGGGTATTCACAATGCCTAATATATAGGAGACAGTAGGGTTTATCGAGTTGTTCGCGGGTTTTGAGTTCTGGGTTCTGGAACTTGGGTGTTTTTGTGGTTGCTACTCTTCTTATCATTTTTTTGTCCCTCTTGCAATTATACTGGTATCTTTTAGGCCCTCGTCCGACAATATACTGCCCTCATTTCGATGAAAGGCTTTTAAAATGTGTTCGCATGATGAATAAGCATAATTTCAACGTCGCTTTTTCTCCTATCGACTTCCATAGCGATCTGAGAGGCTCTAAGCGAAGAAAGTGTCGATTTCGTCATGCCTATCGAATAGAGCCTTTGGGTTCAGTGCCGCCAAAGCTGGCAAAACAAGAAGCAGTGAGTGTTTTTTTTTTGTATTTTTTAAAGTTTTTTTTTTCTTGCACTATGGTTCCTTTTCTCCTTTCTATGCAGCCATGTTTCCTTCATCGCATCGTGACTTTTACGAGTTTCCCATTTTTAGAAGGATAAATGAAAGCGGGCAGAACAAAGATTCATCGATCGTGGTTTTTAGTTTAGTTCCAACTAACCTTTCATTCTCTTCTATTCCTTCGAATGTGGGGCTAATTCTCAGGGTCTTCCAGAAGAAAACGATTTTTTTGAAGGGAAAATTGATAGTATGGGGTGTCACTCTTTGATACTTTAATTTAAAAATAAATACTTTTCCAGATGATTGATAATGGGCATAATAAGACCTATCCTCTCTATTTTCATGTCTTTTCTTCTTTTTCAACTATTTCCAAAAGTCAGTTATAAATCGGCCTCTCACGTGTGTGTATGCCAATGTAATGAAGAGTAAACTGGGAGTTTTTGATTGTTTGCCTGAGGCTCCTCCTGAAGAGAAGAAGACCTGGAAACGAACAGCTTCTCACCTTGTAGACCGAATAAGAAATAGATTTTTATGTCTATCGCATTTAAAAATTGTGAAGGAAATGGCGTTTTAAAAAGTGGGTTTTATGCGTGACAAATCTGAATTCCTATTCTTTATGAAATGACTTTCAGCTACTTTGTGAAGGAAGACTCAGACTATTCCCTTTCAGACTGCCTCATATGACGTACAAATGTTAAGAAAAGTGACTATCTTCGATCTATTCCCTCCTGTAGAGACGCTCCTCCCAACGGATGTGTCGTCTACCGAAGAAAAGACTGTCTGAATGTGGAGAAAGTCAAAGTATTTTGATCTCGCTGGGGTTCGGGATCGCACTATGCATCAGTTTGAATTGTTCATCTAATTAACATGTTGATAGGTTTGGGATGAAATGCGTAAGGATTCCAGTTGAAAATCTCTTTTTCGTTCATGAAAAGCTACTTCGAAAAGTTACGACAACCTGTAGTAAGTGTTGGATACATTGAATTGGGCATTAGTGTTCGAATCCGTTATCGAATTGGGATCGTTGCGCTGTACATCCCAAGTGTACTTTATGGAATCTCAATGATTGCTCTGAGTCACAAGAAAACCAATTCTTTCTCATGGTCTCTTTCATTAGCGCTTCATTGTATCTCACCTCCGGGTATTGTCATCTTGACTTCAAACATTTCCTTTCGTAATGTTCTCCTGCCTTGAAGTGCTCAGGACTGCCAGTTGACATATGTATGTCTCGTATTTCTAACACTATTACATTTTTATTGTAGTGTAACTTATGTTGTTGTCTATGTTCTATTCTAGTGATAATTGTCCTCTCCTCTTTCAGTACAGAGCTGAAACTACGCTCAAGTGTTCTACGTTGATGATTGACGTTAATGTAATATGTGGTTTGTTGAAATGTAATGAAAAATTGTCAGTTTGTGAGGGAATCTTCACATACATTTTTCCTCCTCGGCCTAGTCAGCCTGAGAAAGGCTCGAACACAAGAGGCTCGTAGTTAATACAAATACAACTTGTAAATACGAATGTAAGAGATGAAAGATTAACGTTTTTTGGAGTTTGACGTAGGCTGAGTGAGCCTCACAGCCCTCGTGACAGCCTAATATGAGGGTCAAAAGAACTTGGCATGGACAGCTTCTGATTAGAGGGCGATAAGAGGGGTCTAGTAACTGCGCTAATACCAGTTGACCAAGTAAAGTTCGTAGGAACTATCTCAACGATAGCACGACAAAGCCGAAACAGTTTAATGGCAAGCATCAGTGGCTACAAGGTCATTATGTTGAGCGACAAGGTGGAATTTCGACCTGTAGTATTTCCAGCCCGTAGTGAAGCTATACTATCTTGGCCAAGACTTCCTAAGGCCTCTACTTCAACTGTTTAAGCACTTTTTAAGATAACGCTACTAAAGCTTACAGCTTAACGGTTCTGTGCTGATATTGGCCGACCGTCTCAACACCCATTACGAAGGCGAGGGCAGGCGGGGTTTCGGTAGTGCAAGGGATAGAGCACGGTGCCCGGAGAGAACAAGTACGGGTTCGAGTTCCGTCCGAGGCCGAAGTTTTGCCCACAAATCGCCATCTTTGTAAGACTTCATAAAAAAGCGTACTCGCTGAGAAACCGTGAAAACATGGCGCATCTCCGGCTTCCATTTGTATCATACAAAGTAAGCGCAGAAATCGACAATGCATGCAAGAGCGGACTTGGCGAATGATGTTGTCCTGATAAACCTACCAGCGAACAATATCAAACGTCATCTAATCCGCAATAGGCTTTATGATCGTACGTGCACGACGGATAACTGCGTTGTTTGTCCTTTTGGAAGAGATGGAGATTGCACACAGTGAGGAACAGTGTATCAACTTTAGTGTTCAGCTTGTGATGAGATATATACATAGTGGTGAGACGGGAAGGATGGTGAGCATACGCGTCAAGGAACATCTAGCAGGTAAAAGGCGTGGAAGCCTATTCACGCCGCTTGGCAGGCATCGACTAGACGAACATCAGGGCGATGATTTTGATATTAAATGCGAAATCCTAGCCCACGAGAATGAGATCGGTATCAGAAAGATATTGGAAGCGTTGCGCATCCGCGAGAGAAATCCTAAGCTGAACAACCGAAATGAATGCATTGCCATAACGGGTGAGCTTCTGCCATTCATTCTCTTTTGTGGGCTCTGAGCTCATCGCGTAATTTTTATCTCACGATCGTCGATGGTGTCTCATTAGTCCCTTATTGTTCACGGCATCGAGTGGGACAACACCCTGGCGGAAACCGCAAAAGGTTGGTTGCTTCGCTGGAACCTTTTGATGTTCAAATTTCTGGGAGTTGTTGCAACTGGCCTAGCGTGATTGGGCGCTTGGTCGGGTAAGCCACAGGTCAGGAGCTCCGAACTACTTTCAGGCCCTTGAAGACGACGAGTTGTTCGAAACGTCGACCTAATAAAGCGGTTTCATCATAACAAACCTGTTCGGCAAAACAGTGTATAAACATTATGTGAGATGCCCAGGTTTCAAGAAGACCGAACGTGGCAACTACTTCATAAAATGTTATTTATTATGTATTGCTATGTGCTTATCGCAGATGTCGTTTAGTGTTTGCCCTTTGTGCGGGAAATGTGCTACGGACTCTGTAAAGAAGTAAGTGGGAAGTGCAAGTACACAGTCATCACTGATGCAAACATATAGGTCTTAGATCATCTGTTAAGTGTTACCCCAGTAATTGTCTTCAGTAAGTGGGAACGGACAGACAAAATCATGGCAATTTGCCTGTTTATTCCCACCTACTGGATGACGATCTGCGGAATTCTCATAGTAGTATATGTTGTTCATTACTAGTATTTAGTTATTCTATTCGTCGACATTATGTTGGTCATGTACAGCTACATATTAATGTCTCGCCCATGAGAGAATCGCATGCTTATTGTGAACGATTACGGTAACCAACGACGGCCACGAAGACGACGACGTGACCACTGGCAGAACTGGTGAACAACCATTGTGAGGTCTATTAAATGGATATTAGACAACAAAAAGCAAATTGAAAGATAGAAAAAAAGCAAATGAACCTTTATCTATGAATAATTCCCGAGCCACCTACCTTCCTACCTTATCGTCCTGCTTGCTCCTCAAACATGTTGTCTGATTGGAATACCAAGGGTAAATATCTATATCAATGCCAAAAGGGCACGTCAACATTTACATTGAAAACACATTCCATGATGGCTTAGACACGTGCTATGACGCTCAAGAATGGGAACGATAGGGCTACCTGGCCCACAATCGAAGAAGGAGTGAGAAGGGCTGAAACTCCGGCAGATGGGATTATCGTTTTAGCTGATGGCTTCTGTAGGGGGTCAGACTGATTCTACGATCATGAAAATTTTTGATTTTGATGTTTTTTGATGATCTTTTTGTAGATGTAAATTTTGAATGAATACATGTTTCCCCATTTACATGAAGATCTGGTTCTCCGTGACTCACATGCATCCACTGGAAGACGATCGTTCCTGTGATAATTCTTGAGGTCCTTCTGATTTTCAGGGCAAGGTAAACTGGTTGTAAGTATTGTTTGTAGCAAGAACTCGACATATTGACTGAATCTTCTAACACAGTGAGTACCTTCTCAATATGTTGTTGATAAAACCAGCTCTTAGCGCAAAATGTGTCTTTGAATACTGGTTAGTCTCCTTGATTTGAACAGCACGACATCGATTGAATTGTCGGCATGTTTGTTTGTAATGTTACTATGTTGTCTCAAGTGTTTTTCGGTTAGACGATTCTTTCAGTTTGACGGCCAAGAACTTCGACTCGGTCATCCTTTCCGGAGACTAGGATTCAAGGGAAAGAACAAGGAAAAGACTTTGGTCATTTGCTTATTAATGTGACAAGTGTGACCGTTCCGTCTTCAATGGAGTCTGACCACTGAAGAACGCAATCGAGATGGCCATAGGTTATTGAAATAATTATAGCCCATATGAGAATTTCTATACCCACCTTAAAATCCAACTAAATGAAGAGATCACGTATTTTTTCTATTGAATTCATAGAAACGGCAGAAATGTAGTTATAATTAAACTTTGGATCCCACCCCTTAAGCCTGGGATTACCCAATACTTTGGTAGGATTGCTAATGGAATGAGTACAAACGGTCTCAAACTGCTATCGCTGACAGTAATTGAATTACTGGAGAAATTTTCAGTAGAGAGAGGAATGCATACATAATAGGGTCTTTCGACGTACGGCATATTTCAAGACTTTCACTGAAACGAGTTTACCATAGCGAACTGGCGGGTAATTGCTCTTATTAGATAGCGCTATCGTAGTAGTAAGCTGAAGCCGAATTGAGTTTTTACTTTGCTTTTTAGGACTCCACTTGAGCCCTCCCTATAGCTTGATTTCTGCACTCTCACTGAATGCTCGCAACATCAAGAATACACCCTGGAGGCACAATGTTGTTGTGTACACTAATCAAACAAACAAATTTATGTATGTTCTTCAGATGCAATATCAGCCCAGAAGTACCCAAAGGGCACAATATCAGGTAGGATCAGATAGTGCACCAGAGCAAACGGCTTGACAACCCGACCAAGGTTGGAATGATAAACATTCCCATCGGATGGGTGAGCCGCCATTTTCTTCCAGGTCATTTTGACTAAAGCAAACTTCCAGGCACATAACGCTGGGTCCACAGATCCCTGTGCAGACTGGCATATTCCCTACCTTCTTCAAATACTACTTTTTCGTGCCTCATATGTATTTGGCTGGGAGTTGGCGCAGTGTCAAAAGGCGCACTACCATTCGCACGATCCAAGGATCGCCTTGCAAATAAATACCTGCTAAGGGCAATCAAGCCTTATTCGTCCGGGATCGATCAACTGGTATGGAGCCTATCCAGAAGGGAAAACCTGCACATCGGAAGACAAGTACTTTTATGCCCCTGCTCAGGTCTGGTACCAAACTATTGTCTGTTTCACACGCGCTTTCGAAACGCCCCGACGATGCTGAATGGAGGACAAATGCAGGGCGCATCCCCAAGAGGTAGTGATTAACGTCAAAAAACACAGGATTTTGCCCTTCACCTAATTATATTTATACCATTCAAATTGAGAAGGGTTGTAATTGCGGTGGAGAGGAACTTTACAGAGCTCTGTAGGATCAGTCATTTCTCACATCTGATAAACTAGGGAAGATATTATTTGTTCCAGGGACCGAGAGCGTTTTTAGGCTATCACACGGAATAAGCTCATGATCCATAGCTTTTGCAGAGCTATTTACAAGAGTGCAGAAGGCTCAAGGCTGCTTTGTGCATCATTCGCTTTTAATCACACTAATAGAGGCTTATGAGACTTTTACAAGGATTGTCTCGAATAGGAAATCCCGATTAATACATCATAAGTGGCCAACAACGAGCTAATATAGGGATAAAAGCATTCCTAAACAGCTCGATCTTTGGTGCCATTGCTAGCTTCGCAAAAGTGTTGTGTTGGGCTTTAGGGGACAAATACAAAGCCGAACTTCACCGAACCGGCTGATGTGGCTGAAGTAGTTGCTAAAGATTCTACGCTTTAGGAGCAATGCACAGAAGCAGTATATAGAGCAGTACACACGAGAAAACAGCGCTTTTCAAATTTTCTGCACTTCCTGTGCCTGTCAGAATCTTACCTGAGGGAATGCGTGGTTCTACCGCGATCAGGCATCGATTTGAGACCTTTCTGAATGAAAGGACAGTACTAATGGAAGACTACGAATGCAAGGTCAGAGCAGGTTTTCAATGATGCGTTTATTCGGCTACCCAGAGGTAAACAGTGTCAACAAAACAAGAAAAATCAGAAACTACTCCAATCCGTTCTCCCCAATAAGCGAAAATTCAGCTTACAGAAGCCTGTATTGCTTTGATTTGTACTCGATCTATGTAAACTCTTCACACCGAAAACCTGGGGTTCGGAATTCATCTTCTATTCAAATGCAGGTTTTATAGTAACGGAGTAATTGCCTAGGTAGAAGTAATAATGTTTTGTAATCCTTTCAGACTTACACGATATTTGGGGGATGCGATGAACTGTGAAAGCGGTATAAACCCATTGACGATAGTACGACAGAGCGTGTGCAGCATCAGAGAGCGTTTTTTGGCACAACCATTATTTTTGATTTGAACTCCGTCAACTATGGCACTGATATTTGACATCTCCTTCGTTGATGGCATGAAGCGAATTTTTTAGATTCTGATATAGAACTTTCCGAACAATGTTATGAAGTCGGATGAAGTGTCTTCCTTTGGAAAGCACGCTCAGCCGGTCGTATGAAAAGGTCCGATTGGTTCAGACTGACTAGCACACCTTATATTTTGCTTAATGCCATATTTTTCTGGTCTCCAGGCTTGAACGAAATTGATTCATTAACTCATTTATCAATTACCGCATAATTTGAGGGCACTCCGCTCACCGTAGGTGGACCTGCTCAGTCCCTATTCTTGGCCCGTTACTCAACCTTGCCCCGTTTTTTCTCGGTGACTGAGCCGCTCTTCAAACCAAGTTGGGAGTGCACCCCTAAGCATGTACTAATCTAGCAGGAGTTGCCCAAATTTTTTTTTATTTGTCCTGCGGAGTGGGGGTGATTCTGTCGTTGAATGGGGCAAAAAGGCATGACTTGCAAATGTTTTTTGGACCCACTTACTACCCTCGAAGCAAAAAGTGCATGTCGCAGTTGAATCAAATGATGAAAACATCGAGATTCGACAATTCAACCTTGGTTGGAAATTTTCAGGATTTTCCTTGGTGCCATAAGAAACAATACGGTGAAAAGTGGGTGTCAGGAAAAGAGCATGCAGGACCCATCTCCGTCAAAATCGGCCCCACCGGCCGTCCTGTTCTCAAAAGGGATGGCGCGTTGTGTCTTAAAAAAGTGGGTAATGTGGCTTTTTGCCACTCATGTTTTCTATACACAGATCAGCACTTGCTGCCGTACAGTCTCATGGGCCTCACTACCATCCGGTATACCTCTACTTGGGCGTATTTAAGCAATGTTAATCGTCATACCAGTGGACTCTTTTCATCCCTTCCTTGGTTTCTTCTGGTTGACCGGAGCCCCTGTTCCGCCAGTATCTTCTGCCCTTTTGAGGCTTAACCTGAATTCTTCTCTGCCCTCACTATCAGAGCGACGTCGTCTGCGCAGAGGATAGATCTTCAATTCTCTATTCACGAGTTTCTCTGTGATGTCATGCCATGTTAGCAGGAAGAGGAACGAACTCAGAGCTGGCTTTTAGTATACTCATCTGACATCCATATCTCTTGCTGAGCGGCTGCCTCGGACCTATCGTACACCCCTTGACTAGGAACATTAGGTGTTCTGAGCGTCCTGGTAGGGCTTCAGATGACTCGCGTCCAGCGGTCGAGTGCTTCATCGAGATCGATGGAATGCGAGAAGCATAATCTAAGGTATCTGTATAATTTGTCTTCCTGTAAAGATGTCATCCACTGTAGAGGCATGAACCCGAAATGTCCCATCAATTCTGAATGTGTCTTGCAGCTCCTACATTATATGCTATACGCATGCAAACTGATCCTCGTAGCGGGAACATTATCGTGTTCATCCTTTGATTGAAGACGGGAACGACAGTACTGCTACACCACGCATCCGTAATTCTTTCTCCAACAATTAACAGTGTAAACACTGTTAACTCTTGGAGAAAGAATTCCAGATGCAAGGCCAATAGCAAGATGATCTACTTGTTGTCCTGTTTTCTAAGCGACTTCAATGTTTCGAAAGCTATCTCATCCGGAGCAACAGCTTTCCCATCTTTCATTTTTCGTACTGACTACCACAGCTGGTCCTCTCAGGATAGCGCTACGGCGGCTATGCTCGGCTCCTACATACTCCCCGATGTCTTGAGTGTCCAGAGGCCAGGCTCTGACCACCCAAAATGTAGACTCGCTCCTTCCTTGCGGTCAAAACTGTCGTATTAAGAATGCAGTCTCGTGTTCTTTGGCTCTGTTGTAGTGTCCTTCCTCCTGCAATTTCTGCCGCTAATTAGGCCTTCTAACATTGCAACTTCTGCTAGCGCTTGTGCACATTCTTTCTAAGCTTTATATTATAGCTGTTGGACTTCATCGTTCCAGAACCATGTTGCCTTGTCTACTCTGAATTCACCTCGAACCTCTTCAAACATTTCGTGTGCACGCTGAGGTTGGAATCCGCTGCTTTTCTGGGTTTTTGGGGAGTTCGATATGTAGATCGATTAAGAGAAGCCTGTAGTGGGAAGCCTCTTCTTTTTAGTACGCTCAAGATTGAGGAACCTCGTCCATATCTCACGATAGCAGTTCGGCCTCATGCTAGAACTGTCTACAACGGAGCTATCTTCATAGCCAGACAAATAATGGAGAAGTGTCGGGAGAAGCGTTGACCTTGTTACCTGGCTTTCTGCGATCTGGAGAGGGCCTTCGTTCTCGACAGGTCCTCTGGAGAGCGCTCCGAGAGCGAAATATTACAGAATAAATGATTTCCCTGGTCACAGACATGTACATATAGTTTGCGACAGCAGTACGCACTCCACTCGGCCTCACCGAAGCAGTAGACCGGTCACGGGGCTTTCGGATGAACCACTGAAAATCACCCTCTACGCTGATGACAACTTCAGGAGAAGCTGCAGAAATGGCAGAAAGCGCTGGCGGACAATGGGTTACGGTTAAACGTGAAGAGAATCAATTTCTTCGGCTTCGAGGAGTGCACGGAGCTAATCGTAGACGGTCTCGGGGAAGTCATCGAGAGGGTGGTGTAGGGCTTCCGACACTTGGAGAGTAATCTAGCCGCTGATAGTAGCTTGGACTAGGCTGTGGAGTGCCGAATAAACGTGGCATGGATGACTGCTACCGCCGATGCTCCTGGACTTTCAAAGGAGGAAAAGTGTACAGGACAGTCGTGAGGCCTGCGGTGATCTGCAGCAGTGAATGCTGGCTCGTAGGTAGGAACCATGAAAGACAGTTTCACTCCGCTGAGATGAGGAAGCTCAGGTGGGGCTGCGCTTGGACGCGGCTTGATCGGGTAAGAAATAAAGGCGTCAGAGCGGCTATGCAAATAGCCCCTGTACAGTTTAAGATGAGAGAACAGCGTCTGCGTTGGTACGGATTTGTAATAGGCAGGCCACCGAATTATCCAATAAGGGAGGCAATGGTTCGAGGTCTAAGGGAAGCGAACGCGAGGAGCGCCAGAGAAGAGATAACGGGACGTCAAGAAGGACCTTGCCGGAGCTGAGGTAACGGCAGAAGATGCCGTGGATAGAAAGAAATGGAGGCGGCTGACAAGGGTAGCGAATTGGCGAGGGTTCAACGCTAAGGTGAAGAAGAGGAAGAAGCGCTAGATATGGCTCATAAGAGGGTCCCTATCTTATGGGAAAATGTCAAACACCATTTTATCGTGAACTGTGTCTTTCAGAGTCAATCAAAGTCGAGGTCCTTGATAGAAATCTTTCGTTCCAGGGTAACTCTCGAATACCGTCCACAGAACTCGGGCTGGAGTTCTGCGGGTCATTTCCGCCATGTTATATCTTAGCATTATAATAGGATTCTTTGGCGAACCTAACCGCATTTCTTGCTGCGGAGTTCTTCATCAGCCAGCCGGCCAACCTGGGCCCAACGCTGGTACCGGCATCATTTTTGCAATTTTTGCAGTCATGGCTTTTGCCTCCGCGAGGATCGAACTTGTGTTCTCCTCAGGTGCAGACTGGTGGCACACGTTATCTGAGAGACACGTCAGTGCTTATATAGCCTCGAATTACCTTTAATAATAGCCCAAACCCTAGTTAGTTTTTATTCTCCCGTACTACCACAGTACCAGTTAATCAAACCCAACAAAAAAAAAACCACTGATGGGATGTTATCCCCATGCTTAAGTAGTGCACGCTGGACTAATAATGAGTTTGCTTCTGTTATCGCCATTTGCTTCCTCGGTTTGTTGAGGAAGTGATCTTTGCTTTTGACCATACCGGTCGTGCTTTGTTTACAATAGTCTCGAAATTTACAAAGAGTTGTATCTTGATGGAACGGCTGTGTACTATTTGTTTATTGATGTTAGTTGATTATGGAGAGTGGCGGCTACGGTCGCATTTCGCCTGAGAATGCCACTGGTAATATAAAAGAAGGTTCGTGAATATTCGACGACCCGCCATCTGCACGTAATCCAATCAGTTCATGCCATGAGCATCTGGAAGACTAGGGACCTCTAACTAAATGAACTAGTTCAATGACAAGGAGTACTATGGTAGAACACCTTACTTGGAAACATTGAAAGTGATTGAAATGGAAGTGATCGACTCAAAATGCCTCTCTATCGCAAGATTGTAGACTAGTTCTTTAGCTATCGTACAAAAATTGGGATAACTCCGCTTATCTTTCTATACATACATATATTGTCCCTCTGATATAATCCTTGAATACTTACAACAGCTATGGCTTTCATTATCGCGGAGGATATTGTCAAGTGAACTCGGGATAAAGTTTTTCCTTGATCCCCGTACGTCCCTACAAAGCAGTGTAGGGTGCTGCATGCAATTAACACTGGTTTGGACTTTGTCCATACAACTTTTTGACGTTGTTGAATTTCGTTTTGGGTCGTCAAATAGTTTTTTCAACTGCCGCGTATCCATGGAAAAAAGTGAAAAAAAAATGTAATGATGGTTCTTGAAGGATAAAAGATGAATTCTCTGGGCGTTAATCGATTACGCCTGAGGGATGTGTCGACGCGTTCGATTTCCATTCGGAATCTTGGTGTCGTAATGACAGCGTATGTAGCCTATACAATGGCTTGCGGTGTCTAGGTCCGTGCTTTTATTCTCCCAGACAAGACTGCTACAAGTTAGCCGACCCCGGAGGTGGGAGAGGCTTGGCTGGTCAATAAAAAAAACCGCAACTTTTAATCCTTATAGACTTAAGTGTAATGGGTGACCCACACGCGTCGTTGACCACATTCAAACTTTACATACTTTGATCCTGAAGAGGAGTGCGGCATGACATGGCAGAGTGGGGCTAATCACTTACTTGGATAGATTCACCTCCCCATCTTTCATCGAACTTTAACCTTTTGTTTTAACCTATTTTGATTGTGTGATGACGATGGTGTAGTAATTAGGAAAAGTGTAAATTACACAAAATCAGAAATCAACCAAAACTACGAGGCTAGGTTTTCGTAGTTTAATTTTTCTGTACGAACCCTCGTAGAAGAAGACTAAACAGTTGCA
Organism: Haemonchus contortus; assembly: GCA_000469685.2. NCBI lineage: Eukaryota > Metazoa > Nematoda > Chromadorea > Rhabditida > Trichostrongylidae > Haemonchus > Haemonchus contortus. The sequence continues at coordinate 30,147,135 of LS997563.1, read as the reverse complement.
TTGCTTCCCCTCGACGTAAATTGCTCTGAAATCGCGACAAAACATTGTATGAATATTTGTATTTGTACGTATATTGTGTTGAATCACACAGTCGTTGAATGCCGCAGTTTTCCCATAACGAAGGCTCATGGCAATTCTATAGGGCCAGCGGCGCGATGTGTCCTGTATACTTCTTTTTGGAATGTTTCGTTCTCCAAAGTTTATACTATGCTGTGCTCCGAACTCTCACGTTGCAAAGCGTAGTGCAGCGCGTAATTGCAGTAGTACGATAGGGCGTCTGCAGCGTACAGCGTTGAGCGTCGAGCGCAAGCGGTTAGCACTCGACGCTCTGCCCGTTCTCCCAAACTAAATCCCATCGAGCACGTGTGGGATGCACTGGGTAGACGCACAGCGGCACGTCCAAGTGCACCAGTGACCATCCAGCAGCTGTCAACTGCGCTTATAGAGGAGTGGAATGCCCTACAACAGAAACTCACTGAAAATCTCGTGGAAAGTATGGGATCGAGAGCCCGTAAAGCTCTCCGTGGTTATCTCACCTCCTATTAGAAACCTCGTCGCTTTTTTTTTAAGTACCAGTACAAATTTTGAAGACTTATGTGTAATCGGTACTCTAGGTAAAAATGTCTTATTCTCTCGTCTTTTTTCTGTCAGTTACTTTTTGCGCAATACCGCAATGGTCCTCCCTTGATATGGAATGAATCTTATCGAGTCTCGCTTTCTGGTAGTGGTACAGTAATCGAAAGTTGCTGTCGTTCCAAAGTTTTGCACACCAGTGTACATAGCAATCGAAGTAAAACACCAAGACAATACCAAAAAGTGAAAGAAAGCAAAAAGTCGATCAAGAAATCGTTCGCTTGAGACCCTTTATCGATCGACGTCCTGTGTTGTCAGCAGAGCGAACGTCACCGCTCGACTCCCAACGCTCTACTCTGAAGGATGTCATAGTTGTGATAAGGTGCAGTATATGCAGTGGAAGCGCCGGTCGCGTGATTCGTAGACGGCCGTCGAGGGTCTCAGAGAACGGCCAATGATGAACATGAGTTGGCAGAATCAGGTTTCCGGAAGGGTCAGTCGATAAATCATTTGTTTTGGGAAATCGGACCGTATGTATTACAGCCAAGTCATTCACTGTTAGAAAATATGACCTGGTCAAGATGTACCTACAAGTGGCGTACCCATCGCATGCATGGATAAGAAATCGAATGCTGAATTGACACTTTCCCGGCCAACCGAGCCTTTCATTCAAAACCCCGCTACAATGGAGGACGAATGAGTTTCTCACCTAGGAAGTGGACTGACTGACGCCAAAATTTATTTCCCGCACTCACATTCAGGTAAGAATGGGTATCTATGAACAAGTCGACAGCTGAATTCCTGTAATTCTTGCATACCATCATTTCTTTTGAACCATGTTGTATCAGGGTGCAAATGCTTGACTTTTAACGGCTTGTCTCCCCACCAATGAGCATACTTAAACCAAGTTTTAGCAAAGTCTCAAGTAATGCTCCATCAGATTCCAGTCCTCATTACTTTCCCAATTTGACTACTAACCCAAGCAGTGGCGTGCATCTTTATCAACAAAAACAAGATCTGGTCCTACTTGTAACAACAAAAAACAAAACAAGAAAATACAGAAAACACTCGAATTTGCATTTTGGCTCGATTCCAACAAACCTAAATGGGGGATGCCGTAGGTGAAAGGGTTTGGAGATCAAGGAAGGGACTGTATCAGGCTCCCAGTGCATAATATGGATCCGTGCATTGTCTCCTTACATTGTTCAATGTGAGTCTAAATAGGGATTAGTTACTGCCACATTTTAGTACCATTTTCGACTGCTCCAGCACTTAGCATTTCTGTCCTTTCCCAGAATGTGTCGTGAATACTAATAAGCCAATGGAAACCGGTCAGGATCAGTGGACTGCGAATGTCATATACTCTGGTTGTACTGCATTGTAATAGACCTAATCAGGTGTACTTGGAAGTGCACCAGCCCTGCCAAAACAGTGAGCGCCTATAAATCGTATGGCTGGACTGTTTTACTAGTTTTTGACCATACCGAGAGAAGGTGCAAAACAACGGCATGTCGCAATAACTCAATGAAGGCTATTTGTTTGATGAGCGAATCCGAGATTTACCTGAAAATGTTAGATTCTGGGGATGGAAGAGTTCATTCATGGTACTCAGTGTCCGGCATATGACCTTCGATGAAAACCAACACTGATTTCGACTAAAGAAACTGGGAAGCTCAACGAATTTCACAAATCCAAATGTAAGGCGTGAAAATTGCAGAAATTTTAAAGGTCAACTGCCCCCTTCAAAATTACGATTATTTTGAGTCTCATAGTTCATCTCCTTTCTGGACTGCTACCATTGAGCCCAATTATACAACGTTTCGCTTGAACATATCTCCACATGCTATCCGTCTTATTCCCATGCCCTCACATGAAATTGCAACTCACACATGCGCAATCAAAGCGCGTTCTCTAAAAGAGTACGTCGGAGAAACAAAGTATTTAAAAGTTTGCAAATATCTCGGTAAAAAAGTATGATTTTCAGTAGAAAGTGCAAAAGCTTAAGGCCCCTATTTTAGGTGGCTTCAGCTATACTGGATAACATCTTGAAAATGATGAGGAATGCTGGTGCGCAGATTCTCTGTTATCTACCCATCAGTAGATGTCGTTCGATTGAGTATCCGCTGCTTCAAGTCAAGTATGTAGTTGTTGAACTGCTGGCTACTTGGGTTTACCTCCCTTAGCCAGGATATGCTGGTCTGAAATGTGTGACGGCTCACTCTTGAATGTCCTCAAAGGGCAAACGTTTGATCTTGTTGGATAATTGATGTTCCAATTCAAAGTCATCGCCAAGAATTGTCATCAGATGACTTTCTCAGATACACCCTTGAACACTTTTCAGTGAAAACACACCTCTCAGCTGTGTGCAGTAACATTGAGATTGATATCTTTTTCATTAGGGGAGATACATCAAGCTTCAAGGCTCTGTTTCAACGATTTAACGATTGGTGGAGTCTGACGTCTATTTTCTTGCATTCCAACCTGGATGCTTTATGTGGTGGGCGAGAGCACATATTGCAGCACTGTACTCGACATGAGCAGGTACTGATACCATTTCACCGACCTGGCAGGGATGGAAGAACTGATTGGCCTACGCGGACAGCGATGGGGATTCGAAGCCGTAACCGTGCTTGCGGGAGGTAGGGCGCCATTTGTCACTACACCACCCCCACAACGCATACTCTATATGTATACGAAATATGGATGATACTTCCAAAGACAATTCTAGAACGCTGGCTTCTTATATGTTTATTTCACAGCACTGTAATTGCAATGGTATGAGCAGATTGGTGAAGTCTATTACTTCACGACCTTTCTAATCCTGCAACCATGTTGCTACAGCTTTCATGATTTGACGACAGTCCATCGCAGCTAGCCTCTTCTGTGTGCTTTCTTGACTCTCTAGAGGAAAAAAGATGGAGTCTCTTGACGTTGATCAGTTCCGTCTGGCAGATACGCCCACTCATTCGATTTCCATTCAGAATCGTAGCGGCGTAATAAATGCGTATGCGGGCTATACAGTGACTTGGCTCGTACCAATCAACAGACCGCGGAGGGATGTAAGGCTTAGTTGGCTCAGGTGAATCTCGATTCGGGATTCGAACCCGTGACCGCGCGTGCGCGATAGTGTGTTACTTCCCACTACACCACCTTCGTCTCTCATACTCTGTATGTAATGAATTATGGATGATCCTTTCAAAGGCAATTCTAGAATGTTCCTAAATTGTGACAGTTTTTTCGACGGCACAAGAAGATCCTCAAATAAGTATTTGGTTCATTTCGCGGAAAGGGCGCTACAGTGTTGAGTCATGAGAAAGAAGGTCAGTGAGGGACATTCCCAAGTATGTCTTGACATTTGTACCACTTTCATATCCACCAACTCCTAATTCGGTACAGAAGGCCAGTAACGTTGTATCTCATCGGTAGAGGTTTCTTGTAGATTCGAATTTGAAAAAGAGTGTCTTTTTTGCGGTGAAATACTGGCACTTTCAAAGTGTCATCGTCATTTTGCATCGCTCTGTAGATTCAAGTTTCAGATAGCGTCATGTTGGGCACTGCACTAAAAAAGACTGGAACTGACGTCGGCACTTAAAAACATGGCGATAAAGGTGTACTAGTTGAAAAACATCGAAGTAAGAGGGCAAAGTTTAATAGTTAGCAGATGACCAGAAACTTGGCTACGCCATAGTTAGCGTACTTTTTGTACTCTCTTCAGTTCACAGCAGAGCTGGGGCCCACTGTAGGTCCCCAGACCAAAATACAAGATCACAGCGGCATTTCCTATTTAAGACGTTTGAAGAGTCCGCTGCTCTTTCAGCTCTATGGCTTGTAGGAAACCGGGTAAGGTTCACTTTACCCTGTGAAGTAACAGTTTCTTCGAAATTCTCATACCCTTTCCAGGCTTCTTATTGGGTGCTCCTTTCGCAGTTTTTTTTGGAATTGAATTTTTTGAACATTTTTTTCTCTTGATGGTTCTTATTCACACGATATGCAAGCAGTGCTTCTTTTCAAAATTTACAGGCTCTCTACAGAACAGGCCTCTCTTACAGCTGGGCTACGTCTCCGTGAGGATCAAATATTTGGCGTTGATCTGTCCCGTTTCTGGGATACCTTTCTCCCACCATTCGAGTTCCAACCAGAATCGTGGTGATGGTTTTGAATTGGGTACGTGGCCTGTACAATGAAGTGTGATAGCCTACCGATATTCAAGTCACTGCCTTATCATTCTCAGGCGAATCTGGAACCAAGCAGCCAATCCCGTAGGGACAGTCTAATCTTTGCATTGTCATTCCTGTTGTGTGTTGCCATATAACTCGAGTAGAGTGGAGAATCTCACCTTGGTATAGATAATGGTCGCTCTCTGGGTGTAGATACTGGGTGCCTGATCTGCCAGCAATAGATCTCCTTAACTTACTTTTGTTTGACCTCGAACATCTGATGTGTACTTTGCTTGAAATGACTTTTTACTTTGCAAATAATAGCCTGTCAAGTAGATTCACTACGAGGACAAGGGTAGCCTCCAAATGTTATCGAAAAACCTTTTTGTTACTATAAAAAGAGGTACAGACTTAAGCCTATCACCAGCTTCCGACGGAGGCGGTGTAGTCGCAACTGACTTACTGTCTCACCTGCATGGTAGGGGAATTCAATCCTGCTCTACAATCCAGGCGACAGAGCCTTTCGTTCCTCCTAGTAGGTCGTATAAATGGTACGAGATCCGTCTGGGAAAATTGAAGCATTTACTTGTACATCGACTTTTCAGTTTACTGTACAGGCCACACACATAATCCACTACCTAAGTGGGAGCCCGAAGCGAGCTCGAGCTCATCTTGAAGCCCGGATCAATCAAAATTTGATCTTTATACGTATATGGCATGTTCCGCATATCGAACCTCAATACTAGAGCACCCTTCAGCTATGGCTCATCGAGTTATTTGATAGCAGTAGATCGACCCTGCAACAAGCGTAAGGTGGTCAACGTGCCGGCTTCGACTCGGGTATATTGCTAACATTCTGAATAGCTGAGGGTTTTCAGAAGAATCCGGATTCTCATTTTATTGAAAAGTATGATTCAGTCTGATCTATGTACAAGGCGGCAATCTGGAGAGTGGAAACGAACTTTGCCAAAGACCTTGCAATAAATTGTCGACTACGGCGTAGCCAACGTCCTTTTGGCATGCCCATCATTTTTTGTTTCACTGTAGCCAGCGTCTGAAACATATTTAAAGGGTAACCGTGTACTTTTCCCTCATTTGTCGATCCTTGAATTGCTTTCTTAGCGGCTCATTTGCGCATCCGTTTATGGAATGCATGCTATGATTGCGCCTGAACTCCGAATTCTCCTTCTCTTTCAGAACCGATTGACTCGCTTTCTCTCAATACCCTATCGATAGCTTTCAGACTGTTATAAGAATCGTTCGCAAAGTTTGTATCTGCAGCTACCTGTTCCGACTATTTTCTTGCCCAAAGTTACAGCAGATTCATTACTCGAGACTGTATTGGAGGTGCATAAACAACCTGCTGTCCTATAAAGCCAAATAGAAGATATATTTTGAAGGAAAACACCCTGGCTAAGTATGATTTTTGATTTTCGGTAGAACAATTGGTAAAAACAAAGCAATGTATAATTGTATAGTTCACATGCGCATCCCATATGCCATTGCGAATTCGAACGTTTGTCGAATGCGGGGCGCATTCCAGAAACAAGATTGGATAACTTCAATTAACTTCAACCTTGCCCTTCTTCGATGAGTCAATGTACCCACATATATTGGAGTAAGTACTTGCCCCAATTTGAAGATGGAATGAATCTATCTATGAGACCGGTCCGCGACTAGAAAAGGAATAGGCTTCCCATTTATGAAGGACAATTTTTGATTTTGTTTGTCAAATGTACGCTCAAAGTATCAGTGAATTTCGCGCTTTCGATGGAAATCGCTTACAAAGAGGTGAGTCCTTCCAAAATTATGTAGTCTCGGAAATCTATGCAATCGACAATCACTAACAGTATTAGCAGTGGACTGGCATATGGAATCTTCGAGTATATTAAGTTTAAGAGCTCAGTGCTTGTGTTACGATACATGGGTCGGGGTGCCCTACCGTTGATAGAAGGTAACTGGCAAGAGATCATCGATGACGTCGTAGCTGCTTCATACTGAACTCTTATACTTCTTCTGCCTTGTCCTTCAATCGCCTTTTTCCCAAACTCATGAAGAGTTAGTTTCTCTATAAGGTAAGGTCTTCAGGCCAGACGTTTCGGCTTGCTCATTGCTGGAGCCTTGTTCATGATTTTCTGCTTGTCTTGCCATCTCCTAAAATTGTGAATAGAAATATTGGCGTTCATCGAATCCTTTGTTGAATGTACCTACACCTCGGAGAACGTCCGTTGCGCGCGTCCTTCGAAAGTAGTTCACCCCGCCCACTTCGCGCGCGGCGCATCACACTGAGGTCTCGAGATGACATTACAGTGCCACCGAGTGTCGTTGGAGCAAATGATTTGCATTTGTCTGAGTTATCTTCTTCTTGAACTGACTGCCGTGGACCAAACGCAAAGCGTATGCCCCAGTGACAATTGCGACGTCTGTCAAATATCGCGGGCCGAATCGCTGCGTGCGACGGCTGCGGCGTGACCTAGTTTTGACGGACACGCGCAACGAAGCGCACCCCCTACACCTCCAATGTCGTTCCAGGATTTGAACTCTTGAGCATGCGCGGAATCGCGACTGGCACTGGCGCCACCCTACCTCATCCTTAGTTCTGTAGGCCCTGGAATCAACCATTTCGGTTATCCGCTAGCGAGCTGTTTGTGTGTTATTTTTATTTGATTCGAACATACTGCAAACAAAAACAATCCTAAGTCCTAGAGACACATTCTACGATAAGGAGGGTTATTGAGACTTTTCCCTAGGATCAACTCATGACCCCCGGAGCAAGGTGCGGAGGCGTATTAGGGCAACTGGGTTGGTTAACGCAAAAGACTTGATTCGTCTTGATTATGACCCTCCATGAGCATACCTATACACATAGCTTGGTTGTACAGATATGTAAGTAAGACGATGCTAATGTTGCAGAACATGTTTTCTGAAGACACTGACTGCTTAGTTCTTCGGTCGGTGACTAAGCCTTTGAAAAACTCTTAGCAGGGAGCAGCGATCGGCTGGTAGACGACATGGAAAAACACAGCAGAGATGGTGTTTTCGGGGGTATCTATTCGAGTTTTAAATAGAGACTTGACGTCCTTAAAGTTTTTCCTCTCGTCATTTTGATCTTGTTGTTACGCTTCTAAGGCGACGTAGATTGCTGACATAGATAGAGCAGTTATCAGCTTTTGCACTGAATGGAACCGGTATTTAGCATGATGCTTAGGTTGCAGCACGGTGAAAAACATCGAGGTGATGACAGAAGGAAAGCAATCTCAGAACGACCGTAACGTGGTGCCGCCGAAAACAAGCATGGTTGCTGTTTGGAAGATGCTTTTTTTAGCAAGCCGATGAACTTCGTATTTAAAGCCAGGATTTTTCGACATCAAGATATTTGCCCATAATTGCCTGTGCAGGTTCTACGGGAGCGGTTGCGATCTGACCTCACATGTCTCGGCTATTTGGAAGCAGTTGGCTGGCCGCCAAGCCGCTTCGAAATCTTCACTCTCAGATAGGTCTAGCAGGTTCTTTTTTTGTGCAGGGCCGGTAAAACTAAACTTTTTTTTCTCTCTCAAGATTTTCATTTCGGAAAATTCTTCTTCGAGGCAGATTTTAGTGATAATCAATTGAATAGCTCCCAAACAGCCGTATATCTTCCCAGTGATGACAACTCAGCGGTGTGACCATCGAAAAACCCAGAAGATCGGACTATATTCACTGTTTTCACGGTTGTGCCTACGTGCACTGCAGCAGTTTCATTCGGCGAACGTGCCTTTCCGTAAGTCTCATAAATATCTGGTGACGTACTTCATACTTTGATCATTTGGGACCATGTGTGGCAGCCATTTTTCTTCCTTTCGCCTAACTTTGGTCATTTGAGAAAAACAAGTTTTCTGAATTCTTGTTTTTAAAGGCGTCCAATCACGTTTCGTGAACCTTTCAAGATGGTTTCTTTGATAGCTTCACTTCACTCCGTTCCCGTCACCCTCCCCGTTCGACAGTTTCGTTCCCTCTAAGGAGTTCAAGTTCAGCAGATGAACAATCTTCTGTCTGGTGCCACCGACTTCGGTGAGTCGGTGCTTCAAGCTCTTCTCAATTGCATTGGGTGTAGTCATATGCCTGATGTCGCTCCTAGGGTGATGCTGGATTCTGCCTTAGTGTCTCTCCTGACAAAATGTAGAGATTTCCTCCTTTTGATGAGCTAGCCTTTGTCAGCCTTCCAACATTTACCATCTTGGTCAATTGGTAGGAAGTCTGACTTCGTCCAAGGGTGTCTGGGTCAAATCATTCCGAGTCTCGGACGACCAACTAACTTAGAGGGGCTGCCAAGTAGTTCTACCCAGGATAGTCTCGGAGATGGCATGGTCTGCAGGCATGAATTCAATCGACTCCAATCTTCGAAGACTTGCAGGCAAGTCGAAACTCTTGTAGCTTATGATTTCTGAGCAAGTTCCCAACCCTGGGCTCGGTTTTCGTCTATGCAATTCAGCCTGTGTTCAAAGGACACGATAGGGATGGTGATTCTGCAAATTTTGTAAAAAACTGATCCGAAGAACTTTGAGTTTTGATTCATGGAGGGACGGTGGGACGACTTCAATTTGTCACACTAGCTAGAATGTTTTGCTGTGGCCTGTAACCGGTGCTATGAATGGCATTCATCTTTCGGGGTTTTTCCTGAACAGGAAAGATTTTTACTCGGTTTTTGTGTAGTTGAATCGACGTGATTATCCTTAAATTGTTGCAAAGTGACCTCGCTGAAAAGGTAGCAAAACAAACTCTGGAACCGTAGGGATCTGTCAGCGAATTTCTCAGTTTACGACGTTACTTCTATCAATGCTTCAAGTATTTTCAATAACATAGAGAAATATTAAAGATGATGACTGACCCGCTCAACCACTCAATCCACATAGGCAAATCTTCCCATTTACAGAGTCACACCCTTTACAGCTGTGGACTCTAGAGTCATGTTCATCCCAGCCAGCCCCATCAGAGTCGAGGCTACCTGACCAGAGCGGCTGTCCGGCTGCGTGGGTCACCTCGAGCTGGTTCCACAAGAAGAAAAAAAGAGGAGCGAGGAGGAGGAGGGCTATTAGTGTTGTTTTTAGGCGACTTTTTTCTACGCTTTTTTCCTACGAAAAAAAGGTTTGAGAGGCACGCCAACGACACCTTTCGCCTCTTTTCCTCAAAATTTTTGGAACCGTACTATTTAAAGAGGACATTCTGTAAAGAAGAGTAGCGCTCTGTTGCCCTGATCGCTATCACTTTTGATGAGGGAACACACCACACCTACCTTGATTAATAGCGTCAGTGGTTTGAAGCCTCGAAATGTTGGCAAAACCATCGTGGCTGAGGAGCCGACTTCGATTTTATATGGAATGGAAATGTAAACAGTCAAGGAATAAACCGTTGATGCTGATTACTTTAGAAATGGCGAAAATTTTGGAAAAGGGCCAACACTGAACATTCTAGCATTCCTATCTCTGTAGGCCAGATTTGTGGGGAATGGGCATGGGAGATGGATACAGTATCTCTATATTTGCAGAAGGCCCAGTTTGTGGCGCCGCTTCGAAGAAGCCTAATCGATCCGCCCATCAGAGGAGGTTCCAGATAGATTTTATGACCCTTTCCGAGCCATTTTCATTTCTTTTTTCTGTTCGACAGCGTCTCATATCAGGTTCAAAGCTCCTTCACTTATTCTTAGCGCGATTGGCCGGACTCCTCTTCGTCAAAATTAAAAACAACACCGGCAAGTGCTCGAAGCTAAATGACTCCCACTCCTGAGGCGAACCTGGGAGCTAATAATTCATGTAAAAGTTTTTTTGAGTAAAATGCAGCTTAAAGTAGGAAAAAGGTCATTCAAGCTATTCCCTGTACCGGAAATACGACCATTAAGCGATGGCGCAGTGACCAACGGCAGAAGCAGGCCAATTTTCATTTTCCCTTCTCAAAGCCCTGCCCTGTACCACAGCTCCTGAAATGCACCTAGGTTCACATCACCAGTGTGATTGATAACAAATAGTAGGGCTGACGGTTAGAAATATGGAACGGAATAGCGGAGCAGCTAATCAAGACAACTAACTAAGGGCTGGTGCTTGGCGAGATAACTACCTAGCAATCGGGCAAGAATCTTCGTTTTCACACCCAAACGAGCATTATGAACGTCGTTCTCGGTTCTCTTATAGGAAATCCGCCATCCATGTGAGGAGAGTTACGTGTGCACTTTGGGTGCAGTCCGATCTCGGCCTACGCTGACGTCTTGAAAAGGAGCATTCTTTGATCAGGCGAAAATGAGAAAGACCTTTCCAATGTCATAACAGTTGGTCGTAGCAGTAGTCTTCTTCCTTCTACAATCGTTCCCATTTATTAGTTGCGATTTTATTCATCCATATATTGAATCCAATCATTCGGAATGGAGCCTGAGGAAGCTACTGTTCTTCATACATCTCCTGTAGGTGATAATTCCGAGGAGCACACATCGAGTGACAACAGTTAGCAACATTTTTGTCTTTCTGGATAAATATAGCTGCAGTGAGCCAGGCTGAAAAAGGCTGAGTGAAGTGACGTCGCTGACGCTGACCTATCCAGTTGGTCGTTCCCGGTGCAGATGTGATGCGAGGTGACAGGAGAAACAACTCCTGAAGTCTTGAAATGTGACAGGTACTCGGAATCCGTTATTCTTGTATGAAAAACAGCTCGGAAGATTCGCTTGAACCAATCGATCGCTTCGTTTTGATGGGTATGGCAAGCAAGAGGTTCCTCCACACGTACTCAGCTCCTGTCTTCTCAAGATTATTGCGATAGCCCAGTGATGGATGGTGGGTGAACTTCGGCATGGTGATGCTGTAGTTTCTTTTTTCTTCAGCAGATTCATAGAACAAGCACTTATGAATTTCGTGCCTATACCATATTTGTGTGTCGGAAACCATTAATTCCCACCCATGGGGATCATGGGAACTGCTTTGATTGGACGTTTCTAGTTTTAGAGAAAACTGTCGAAGGCCTACCTATCAACAAAACTTTCTAGTTCTGTTGATAGGTAGGCCTTCGAGTCCTTCTATTCATTCAGCGCCAAGACTCACCTTAGTTCTGTCAAGAGTTTCCCATATCCCCCAAGACTCCCTCCTCCTCTTCCCCACCCCTCTATCCTGTAGAAATCCGTTCAAAACGGCCTATATAGAAATCCTCGTTTCGTCCTTCTTTGATATTCCGAAAGATTGCCTGTCTGACCTTCGTTTGCGACGTTTTGTTGTTGATTTAAACTATCCAAATGGTTGCTTTACTAGGGCATCGGCCTCGATCTTGACCGATTATGTTTCTGAACAGAACCGTTCAGAAAGGCTTTCCCCTTACATAGTCGCTTCGCCTTCGCAGAAAGCGGCAAGTGAATGAGAATAAAGATCCCAGCTGGATAAGATACATGGTCACCAGCACACGATTGTCGCCCTCGGACGCATGAGACCGCTCAAATTTATAAATGAAGATAGTTAGAGTTTAAAAAAGTGATGATAGATTTTTTTCCTAAAGAAAAGGGAAATTGGAGAGTGGTACCCTCCCTCACCTTTCCATTCAGTTTTACCGAATTTCCCATGTTAATAATGATTGAGATTTGTTACTATCGAAGTTTCTCCCACCCATTCCAGCCCAGTCAACAGGAGTTGAAATCCGTTGAATGACTGATGAGCCATGGTCTGAAATTGGTCAACTCGGGATGGATTTGAAAACGACTAGCTTACCCACCGACGCAGCTTCCTTACCATGAGCTGACGCAAGTAGCGCCTGCTTTGCTCGTCCATCTTGCCCATTGAGGAGCAGAACATCTATGTGATTCACACTTAGCACCTCTGCGAATCACGTGGAGCCTATCTGAAACACTACCTTCTTTCCAAAAAGATATGATTTTGCGCTACATATGGTGAGCATCTTCTCGAAACTGAGTCTTGCCACATTCACCCCTTTTTAGCCCAAAGGTAAGGAGAAAAATTCGATTCTGAAGTGTATAAGCTCCTCAAAGAAAGAATCCATTGGAGGAGGAGAGTTGCTTATGAAAAAAGGAATAAGGAATAAAAAGACTTGGGTTAAAATCCATTGCATCTTTCGACGGAATCTGTCTTCCTTTCCAGCGATGTCGATTCGGAAGCTCGGTGCACACATGATCGAAGGGTTCTTCCGCAATGACTGGTAACCCTGAGACTCATCAATAGAGCTATAGGACATTTGCGTACGGTTGTTTTTCATGGATTTCAAGGCCGATTATAGCATCGGAATGATCGCTGCCAATGCCATCGGCTTAGTTAAATCATCGTGCTGATCAAATTCCATTGGAAATATTCAATCACTAACCTGGCTCTCTTCTCTTTATTTTTCTTACTTCCGCTTTATTTCAATACGCTCCCCATACACGATTTTGGTTGAGAAGAAGTGGAACAGGAAAACTGGTTGACGTCGAGGGGAGAGTGAGGAGGGAATTATAGCTGATCTATAGATGAGTATGTGGGGGTACGCTGCGACAAAGCATTACCACCCTCTCCGTGTTCCTTCTAGAGGTTGAGGGACCTGTGCGATTTCATTTTTCTCTGCTTTCTTCTACAGTTTCGGATAGCATCTTTTTTTTCTTCTTCCGAACCTTATGAAGTCTATCAGCTCACTTTTCTGAAAGCGTTTGAATGAGTGAAGTTGATTCTCATTTTTTGAAGTTTTAGATGAAAAGTTGTTATCAAGGCTTTGAATGGGAAGGTTGTTAGGAATTTTTTTCGGTCGAGAGGCAAATGGCTATTGATTAAATTGAGGACTCTACCAGTAATGACTAGAAGCAGAGACTTGCGGTGAGATTGTCTTTAGGATCGATCCTCACTCCGTCATCTAGTCCTCTTATTACTCAATTGGAGCAAGTATAGAAAAGTCAAGGGACTGGCGACTATCTTTGTTCCGTGAAAATATAGCAATTCATTCCCGAAGGTTCCTGGGATGGTTTAGGGGAGGGTTCGGGTATAAGCGCATAACTATAACTGCATACAGCTGGCGGTGGAGAGCGGCGATAACCAGGATTTTTTCTAGCACTTGCTAGCCCATTTTTTTTGTTCCACGTGTCGAGTTTTTTTTATAGATTCCTCGCTCAACCATTCGGCCATCTCTCTCATGCTCTTACTATTTCAGAACACAGGTTTCTTACCAGTAGTGACCTGCAGGATCAATCTATTCCCAAACTGCCTTCTTAGAGATAGAGAGCATGAGGAAGATGGTTGCATGATTGAGAGAGGATTTCATACGCTTAGCGGACTAACGAAAACCGTGACATGTGGGAGAGGATACGACCCAAGCCGCTAGAAATGACGTTTAGCTTTTACGAGGGTTCAGAAGTCAGCCATGGCTAAATGTACATAGCCCCCCTTCTGACTTATGGGACTTGCCCTATTGTTTTCGAAGAGGAGATTATTCATAAGCAGACTGAAAAAAAGGCCTTCTGAAAACTTGCTTCAATGAAATTCATATTTCTAATTCATCGCGAACTAAGCCACAGCCATGTCAAACTATTCAAGTGACGGTGGTGCGGAATGGAAAGAAAAATCACTTCTAATATTAAAAATTTGCGACGGATGTATACATTGTGCCAATCACTATTTACATTTAGATATTTATATAGTTCTCAAGCCACTGTAAACGATAGTAGAATAAGGGACCTCCACGGAGAGTGCGGTAGCTGGAACTCTATAGAATTTTTTAGGGTAACGGGAGGTAGCACCAAACTTTCTGCCACGTGACCAGAGCTAATTGTCACGGTTCGAGTCGGAACTACCTCGATTTGCAATTGAGATAGCCAAAAGGACATTTTAGATCGCAGGCTAATTGCAAATTCGTTGAGTTCCTGTGAAGTGCGTAAAAACCTGTTGGACCAGTAGAAGACTCCACTGAGCCTACGGGAGGAATGATTCTCAGCATTCTCCTCCCAGGAGTTCGTCTTTTCTCGATATTGCTCAACGAAACTGCAGGTTCGGTTCAATGAACAACCTTGTCTATGGGACTTCGGCATAACTAATAGTATACCTACGCAGTTGGACAAGTTGTACATATCTATGTGGATTACAAATAGTTGGTTTACCAAAAGCTAGTCAATATTCACCATTATCGTGACGTAGTTCATTTCAAATCAGACTTATTCCGAGAGGGCGTTCGTTTGAATGACATATCTTGTTACCTCAAATCACAGCTGTATCGGAAGTGTAAGGTATAAGGCACCCAAAAAGAAGAAGCACGGGTTTGAGTCCCATCCGACACCGAACATAAAGTGTACCCATTCAAATACCTCACAGTAACAAACCTCCTACGTCACTCCACCACGTGCTAGCTATGCTTGGTCAATCTAGTTTTGAGTTAATTTTCCCACAACGCCATACTTCACCTAAATGCAATTCCGGTCTCGAAATCGACATTATTACGAACGATTTCCCTCCCCGCTCCCCTCTTCAATTTGCCTCAGCCCTTCGACCACACCTCGATGAGGGTTTGGAGACAGTTCGAACGAGTATTTAGATATGGTTTTCCTTGTTCACTTGAAGAGAGAGTGTCAGAAAACTTTTCCTTCAAACATGAATGGTCAGGCTTTTATGATTTATTTCGTTTTAGAAGCTCTTCTGGTTAACATGGGAGGCAATAGTCCGACCTTTTGAATTTTTGCAACCAGCAGTTAGAGTTTTGTGGCAAATTTGGAGTCCGGCTTAGGGCATGTGCGGACCTCTACCAATGAATTTTGAGATTTACAGCTGAAGCTTCAGCGACTATAGCTCATGACGTTTCATAGGGAGGATTGGGTTTTTGCTGTGACATCCACAGAAGATCTGATCTCAGGTATGCAAATGACAATTCACAAAAAGCAAGCGATCACGAACTCTTTCATTTTTCGTTCATAACCTTGAGTGGAACAGTAAAGTATCGCATGAATGATTTAATGAAAACGATACTAAAAGTCGAGGACATCCGGGGATAAAATCTGTAAACGACGGGCGGCGAAGTGAAAGCAAAAAGTATGAAGGGCTGGCTCAGAATCGTCACAAGCGCATTGGTCGTGCATTGGTTGGACCCTTCGAGATGAACCATTGAATTTCACAATCTCTGACGTAATTAACTGGTAAACAACCCATGTCCTGTCTTCAGGCGATAAACCAAGTCATTGGTTTCATGCTGCCAGACGAGTATGGACCAATTAGCCACTGACGTGAGAAAGGTCGGTCGGTTCAAGTGAAGATAGAAGTGCCTATCTGTCCTATGCAGATTTCTTGAAATCTGAACAGGGAACTTCTAAACTTCTTGACTGGCTGCAGTGCTTAGGCAAAAGCGCTGCCAGAGATGCCCTAAACGGTCAAGGTGCCTCTTAATCGGCACTGATACTGGGACTCTGGTGGGGGGTGCATGTTAACAACCTGTAAAATGAAGTGAGAGCCATTAACGAAGGGTATTTTGGTTCAGGCGAAGGTACAGATGTCCGGCTCAGGACAGATTCTGACTGTCTGATCAAGGTGCTTCACTCTTGGAAGCTTTTGATGGTGAAAGTGTCTGAACAAATCCCAATTTTTAACAGCTCCCCCGACAGGGGTCAGTAGATCGAGCCAAAGATGCATTTGAGCTTATTAAATTTTGGGAACCAACTTCATTACGCTGCTTTGAAATCTATGAGAATTACACTGCAGACTAGAAACCCGAACTGTGCCTATTGAACATAGAACAGTCTGTTCGTCATGACAATTGTAACCTCATTAAGTCTTGAAGTGGAGTGAAGTCATTACGGTCGGTTGTAAAGCTATGACCTGGTATCGAAATGGCGCGATCTCACCCAAATTCCGACTTCATAATCTGGCCATTAATCGCATCCGAATTCGTTGAACTTCGGTTTTGTACTTGTCGAACGTCTAAAACGATCGGAGTAACCTAACGAGGGCTCAGGACTTAGAGGGAAGAACCTACTTTACATTACAGTATGACAGAAAAATTGAAAGCAGAGCTTTCTAGAATTTTAGGTATACGTTATAGATGAATATAGATAAATTTAGTGGTGGATAAGTGACAACAACGTCACCAAAATTCAACGGAGTATTCAATTTCTCACTCATACCTTGCAGTATCATGCCCCTTATAGCCCTACTGCTACCCAAAAAACGAAGGTACTTGGAGAAAACTCATAAGGATTTGCGAGGCATCATCTCATGATTGTGGCTTCTGTTTGAATCCATCCATCGCTGGATTCTCCGGTAGGCTGCCAGACATCCTAAGAAACGTGGCTGAATCATTTCGGATGCCGAGCCGACTTTTTTGCTTGAGGAAGTTGTGATGTGGGCATGAAACTAATAGAGAAATACAATTCCAAAAGCTGCAATGGAGCCCAGGCATTTCAGGCTCGTAGCGGAAACCAGTCCTCTCCCAGCTCTCTTTTCTCTCATCAGATCTTTCAAAACGGACCCGCCGGCCATCTGATTACTGTTTTCGCCTTGCCTGACTTGCGGATCTCCGAGCGCTATCGAAAGTTTCGATCGTTGCGAGTTTAGGCCAGACTCCTGGCCCAATATTTAATGACCACTCTAACGAATTCCACGAAAATTTCGATACGAACAATGAACAGTTGGCAATTTTGATACTTAATTCGGGAAGTAAGTGGTACATCAACTATTTCATCGCAGTAACGTGCTAGTATCTGACTTAGGGCTGGTGGTACAGACCTTTCCGCTAAGAAAGCCAATGTCACAAGACCAAAAAGCTAAAGATCAGGTTAGCCAGTGATCGCCAATCGCTAATCGATGATCGCTGATCACTGACAAAATGGAAGAGGAACAACGAAAAAAATGTAAAGTTACTATTGTAACATTTATAATTAGGCCTGTATATTGAATGTTTCAAAGGGAATATTTTTGAAGGGAACCATTATCTCTTTTCTCTGGCCTGCCAGTTTTTGGTTGAAGGTTGCCGATCAGGGCGTCCAGGCTCTTTTGATCACCAATTTCATCACAGCTCCCCCCCCCCCCTTCCCAAACCACCACATTTATCGATTCAGTTCTTCACCCGGAACTCTTCTTTTTTCGTACTTCGCTTTTTTCGCATCGGTTTTCTCTTTATTTCAAAAACTGCCCAAATTATTGCACTCGGAATTGGCTAGACGGGATCACCCTTCCATTCCTTTGCTTTTGGTTCAGCGCTCTGAGAAATCCGTCCTTTTTGCCAATGTACATCAAGTGCCATCCCCAGCAAAGAATGGGTCGAAGAAAGGTAATCGCTCACCTAGCCAAATCCGCCCGATTCAGCTTTACAAAACGGGTTTCATCCTCCGACATATTTGGGTGGGTATGAACGCTCATCTCACTCCTCTCTCGATACGACTTTGTCTTCGCCTGCTTATATCGCTCAAATGGCTACAGAAAACAGAAACGCCTCGGATTCTATAAAAAAAGAACGGTACGTTGACAGATTACTTTCGAAATCTGAACGATTCAAGGCATATTCTGGGGTTCGATTACTCTCAGAATCCGATTCAATCTTATGAACCCTGTAGGCAATCTTCGAATTGTCGGAGGTGGGAGTGGACTTTCATGAAATGTCTTGATTTCATCTTTTACACCGTACAAAACGCTCTATAAAAGACAGACAGAAAAGATTCCGTAAGGTTGTTTGTTCACCAGCTTAGCCGTGTCCAACAGCGGATCTTTCTGAAAAGATCTGTCCGCACGATTATTCACAGCCGTTTTGCTCCACCCCTGAAAAGTTTATTCACTGAACGACACTGGCTACGAGGACATTTCTTTTCTGCTTCTTTCTCAAACGATACTTCTTCATTAGTTGTAAAAACTTGTCTTGCCTAAGTGAATCCTCTTTCAGAGTGGTAGCCAATGGTAGGAGAGGATACGTAGTAATCGTATTCATAATATTTTTTTATGGATTCGCTCTTGTTTTGTTGGGAGTTCCTTTACACAGGATAGGTTTGGGCAAAACCACAGACTACTTCTATTTGGAATTTTCTTTTTTTGATATAAATCCTCAACGCACAGCGATCCGTAAGTGCCTTCACTTCTTCATAATCGAGGATCAGGCTTAATCTCTACGTGATGATTCTTTCAATACTTTAATGGGATGCTGGGCACTATACGCTGCCAGTATGGAATTTTCCTCTCTCGTCTTTGAACTAATAGGTTTCTAAGGGCTTAGTCATGGTTCAAATTATCGAGTGCTTCAGCACACCGTTAAATCTTCATAGCGAACCTTCGTGCTCTCAGAACCTTTCTGGAAAACGTTATGTGGCAAGTGGTTTTGGTAACCTCCTGCTCTGATGTTGTCTTCCACTCCAAAATTGTTTCGAAAAGGGTTGTTAGGGTCTTGCAAGGAATTCGGGTATCGGCAGAGTGGGACTTACATGGAAATCAACTTCGAATTGTGTTAATCCTTGTGGTTCGCTTTATCCTTGGGAGAGAGAAACCTTCACGACTGTACCAGAATTACCTACCAGATGCAAGGCAGCAAGGTAAAAGGAGGGTTGCTATCAATCCTGTTGCGGAAACAAATAGAATGTTCACTTTTTACAGCTTCGGAAGCAGTTTTCAGAGTATCGATTCTGAACTTGTTTAATGTCACCAATTCGAGCACCCTTAAAACTCGAAAACAATCCTTCCTGTTGTCTATGATGTGACTATCTGCGGAATAGCCTTCAATTTACACCCCTCTCACACTTTGTTCCTCAGATTCGCGGTCCGTTTCCGTTCCAGAATCAAGTAGGGGTTGTTGTCCTTGCAGCATAGTTTGGGATTGTGATATAGCTTCCAGGTAGTCAACAAGGAGGTTACAGTCTATAAATAAATAAAGACGAAACTAAGGTCATTGTCTCAGGGCGCAAGGCTCGGTTTGTCTAGGCAGATCTCGATCAGGGATCCGAACCTGTGACCACCCGTGTGATAGTGCAGCCCTTGCCACTACACCACCTGCGTACATCTCGGTGGTATGTACAATAATATCTTAATGGTATCTATAATAATATCGCTTTTCAAATCTAAGATTGCTGCACCCATCATTCATGTTATTCTCCCTAGAAAGCCAGAACGGCGTTTATTATTCAAAGAACCTGTTATAGGCCTACCTCTCTACTCCGGACTGAAATCAGCGTTCATATCAAAAAGTTCGTTGGGTGTTTGCGTGAATGCATGAAAAACACGTAAAGTGTTTTCAGCAGCAACACGGGAAACCTGTAGCACTTTGTCATTTTGCTCTGTCGATCGGACAGCGCCTCAAAATACCATTTATGGCTCGCTCATAGGTCGTAGATTGCATAGTTCTGATAGAAAAGGGTTGATGCTCTAGATTATTTCTGTCTGTTTACCTGCATAAATCCTCTATGGCGCCGTTGTCGTCAGCAAAGTTCAGTCGATGTGTAGTACTCGTGGGTACAATTGTCCCAATAAGAGAGAAGTAAACACCAGTAACCTGAGTGAATTTCATTGGAATGTTTCTTCCAAAGGCCAAGATTATTTCGTTTTTGACCTCTCTGATGAGAACGTATCCGTGAAATTGTGATCCTCCAGAATGGACTACAGATAAGTCATCGAGCGACATAGCTCCGTTCAGGATAGGAAGTGGTACTCTCCTATACTGTCCCCACATTGCTCCTACCCTCATCGTTCTACCCGTCATTGTTCTACCGGGTAACTTGTCCTTTGGCTGAATCAGTCTAAATTTCAAAGGTTTGTTTTTCAATCTCTCCAGAATTCCTCACTCACAAGTCCTGCTGCTCCAAACGAGAGCTTCCAAAGACTACTACACATTCTCCGGTATCGGGCACAACAGAATGGCCACCAGACCGGGAGGGTAACGGATCAGTGCATGAAAGGTTCAAGAATGCCCGCTGGTTTCCCACATGAGATTGTACTTTGTTAGAATGTATCCCTGCTGTTTTGCTGCAACAACTATTAGAAGATTAACTGGTAACCGTTCGTTTGACGAAATGACGCCAACGATTGGGTCACAATCCGTTGGCGGTGAGGTCGTTGAATTGCCGGCCGACTCGAATGTCGTTTTTTTCTCGTTGGTTTTGTCCGATTACTGTGCCGCTCATCGAGGCGATTATCCAGCGATGTGCAGACGTTCGGTCGTTCACCAATCCGTTGCAATCGGGTGGTGTCATGGGGTGGGCGAGAATTATCGACAACCAACAACACAAGTGCATTCATGGAAAAAATCGAACCTGCTGGCTCTACCTGGGACTAATGAATTCTACTCCACTCCTTCTCATTATCCCCTTCTCAGTTCTCTGTAAAAACTTTCCTTGAAACGATTTCCCTTTCTGAGTCCTCTTCTTGGGTCAGCGGCTTAGCTAACGATCTCCCGGCTAGATTCTAGCCCCTTCAGGTTTCAGCAGAGCATATCGGGATTTGTTTTTTTCTCGAAGTTTCTTTTATTAAAACTTCTTTGGTCTGTTTCCCATTGGTGATGTTGTCGTGTGATTCTTTGTATTTTTTTTTTACTATTTCCTGAATTTACGTCTATTTATTTAAGATTAAACATGCAAATCTGGCACATGGAGCCGTACCCATGTGGTGATCGCAGACTGCCACACCACGTTTTCCCACCGAAGAAACTCTCTCCTGATCAGCTTCTTACGCTTACCGGAGTGGTTTACTACAAGGTTGGTTTCTGGTAATTTATTTGTCTGTTTGCTAATAAAAACGAGCAAGTAAATAAATAGTAAGTAATCTAGCGGGTTTTCCGTGGCTCACGCAGAAGTCCTACGGCAAATTTTTTCTTTACAGTTTGAGTTCTGAGGGGCTGTTCCTCATAGGAGCGGAACGGTCACTGCAACTGTTCTCACTCTTGGCATCGTTACTCTACGGATAAATCACCTTTTCATTCCAGACGGGAAATCTGTCGAAGAAACTTTTTTGGAACCCTCACAATCCCAAAAATGACTCACAAGGTTGGAGAGTTATGGACGAAACTTCGGCCGCTATAAAACCTGCTATAACACAACCACAAGTGCGGGATCGAGTCCCGTCCGATGCCGAAGTTTTGTACATCATTCGCCAACCTTGTGAGACTTTCTCGTCGCTTACGGCAGCGAAATAACAGCAGTTAAAAAAATGTCAAACCAAAAAATGACATTATTTGTCGGTTCGTATTTTGACCTCTGTACTTTGTTGAATTATGCAAAGTTCACATACATACATATGTACTCGAATAATACCCGCCGGATGGCTGCACATGCGATACAGTCGACCCGGTAATCACCTCTCCCGTTCGATAGGAAAATCACTAAAATGGGCGAATCTTTTGCACTTTAAATCCCTGTCATTATTCGATCGTAGCCACTAGTTTAGATCGTCTGTATCGATTTCCATTTCGAGGGATATTCTTACAACGGCACAAGCTTGTATGAGTAAAATAAATAGCCGGAGACTTCAGTTCCTTTTGGCCTTGTAGAACACCTAAGAGTATTCTTTTAGCATTGATCTATTCCGCTTCTGAGATTCGTCCACGCATTCGTCTTCTATTCAGAATTATAATGCGGTATTGAATGTGTATGTGGCCTACACATTGTTTCGTTCTGGTATAATAAATAAATATAATCAACCGATGTACAAGTCAGTGCTTTTCCCCGGATGAGTCGGGTACCAATCAGCCGATCCCGAATTAATAGAAGGCATAGCTGGTCTAAGTGGATATCGATTCGGATTCAATCCCTTTACTGTGCGAATGTGTCAGGGCGCCACTTTCCAGTAACCAGCAACAACCCTTGGCCCTATAAAGCAGAAACTGACTCATGGTGTTCTACTAACCCTGCTGCAGTTCATCTCGGCTTTGAGTACTTATCATGAAAAGCTAGCGGATTTGATTAAAACTCTGATGTTGGGTAATGGGCATCGACCGGAAACGAGAAATATCCCTATCGTCTTACGGGTGAACAAGAGCCTTTCGCGAGTGGAAGGCAAGAGAAAGAATCCCAAGTCAGGTTGGTCAAAGTGTTTACTTTTTCAAAAAGGCGCACTTACACACACATGGTCAGGTTTCTAATCGTGGATATCCGCCTGGGCCGACCAAGCCTTCCGTGCCTCCAGGGTTGGTTAACTGGTAGCGAATCCGTGTGAGAGGAGAAAGCACTGACTCGTACATCGATTATCCATCGTAAGTAGTTGTATGGCTGCTTTCATAGTCCGCAGGCAGGCGCGCTGGCGCGCAGGCAGGCGCGCTGGCGCGCTGGCGCGCAGGCAGGCAGGCGCGCTGGCGCGCTGGCGCGCAGGCAGGCAGGCGCGCAGGCAGTGCTAGGGGGGAGGAGGGAGGCAGACAGTGTAAGGCAAACAGTCCACGCCCCTTCGAGGGGTTGAAAACAACACTGTCTGCCTCCCTCCTCCCCCCTAGCACTGCCTGCGCGCCTGCCTGCCTGCGCGCCAGCGCGCCAGCGCGCCTGCCTGCCTGCGCGCCAGCGCGCCAGCGCGCCTGCCTGCGGACTATGAAAGCAGCCTATAGGCTACATACGCATTCGAAAAGCAAGTACCATGTAGAATGGAAGGCAAATTCGGGGACCTGTCTCGCCCAGCGCCCAATAACTCTTTGATTTTACAATGTCTATGGGTTTTTACATGTTCTGTCCAAAATGGATTTTTGTCATGCTTTCTGCCGCCGAAACACGGTAGCAGTGCCAGTTTCGGAAGTCATTCTTCAAGCACACCGGTTTCATAATATTTGAGCAAATCATCATAGGTGACCTACTGCAATAACAACTAAGTTACTTTTGTGAAGAGCAGACAAAAATCTTTGAACTTAAAACAAAACCTGTCCCTTATAGACGAACTTTCTAAGGCATAGTGGAAATGGGACCGACTGCAGTGAAAGTACGCTGGAACTTGGTGCATATACGCTGCCAGATTTAATCACGACGTTGCGCAAGGCTGCGAAAAATTCTTTTCGGTCTTTTCTTTTCTCAGAACAATTTTCGGACGTGTCACGAAATTTCGGTTCTTCGTCAACTACTATAAACGAGTCGTGGGAGGGGTGTATTGTCATGTCATGTCATGTCATCATTCGCGTGATCTGGGGATCGGATCACAGATTGATACATGTCCACCGCACCGAAGCCTTCCATACTTATTAAATAGATTGACGTCAAAAAACCTTAACTTTTTGAGCTTTCACTTAAGAAATGGGTCTGTAGTAGAGGGCCGTAGGCCGAGGAAGCAGGGCTCTAAGAGAACATCTTCCGCTAATTCTACTTATGCTGCAATCTTCTGACGACTGAAATTCCATCGATTTCAGGTTGATTTGGATGACACTGTAGCAATGAAAAAGCGACTTTCACGAGTGAAAAATGAGAGAAAAGTAGTTTCGTCCGATGTGCTAACGATCAACGATACAACGCCAGACTTTGACGAAAAGGTGCTGAGTTTCGAAAAGCTTCAAGTTTTGACATTCATTACTTGATCCTAGAAAGTATCAGAGGTACAAATGAGAAAAAGGTAGTCTTCAACGAATCCGTCCAATGAAAAAATATTAACCAGACACTTACACTTTGTAATGCCACTCACAATCGTTTCTGGAAGTTTCTACAGCTGTTTCGTTGTCTTTCGATGACAATGTGAAAAAAGACCTGTGTGGCTGTTCGATATTGAAAAGCAACTATCAATTAAATGGCAGAGGCGAATTGGTTTTCTCGTCATTTTGTCCCAAATTGTGGGGCTTGGGAGAAATTTGGGAGGCAAAATCCAGGCTAATCCAGATGTCAACGATGTCGTCTTGATGTGATCTTAGAATGTCGCATGAGAGGCCTTCTAAAAATGTCTGTGAATTGCAGCTCGAGGACTACTACGAGCCAACGACAAAATCGCAAGATGTGGTATCGATGGTACTGGAGGGAACTTGCTATTACGATGTAGAGCCAGAGGTTGGACTTTCTTAATTGCCCCTTCTCATTCATATCGGTCATCATCAAAGTGCTTCTCTTAGGAGGATGAATGGATTCGAATTCAACTCGAACGAGGTGATCTGATTGTGATTCCTCAAGGTGTATCGCATCGTTTCACTGTAACTCCACAGGTTTGGGACCTTTTCTTCTGTATGCTTTTCAAGTAATATTATTTAGACTTAAGACTATTATTTGCAGAATTATGTGCAGCTACAGCGTTTCTTCCCCAAGAAACCAGATGATGTACAGGGATGACAAACGCCGCTAAAAAGCCTTTTCCATTTCATTTTTATTTGTACTGATATTCTATTGTTCTTACATACTTACTATATTAGGGTTATGATTACTACTATGCTTTGTGCATTTGCTTTAGATAGCTCTATATGTTGCTAATAAAGCTAATATCCTATTGGATCGCACACAATTGCAGGAGGTGCAGTTTTTCGCCGGAAAGGCTATTAGATGTGACTCCTATTTTTGATTAGTATTTGAATATCTATTGCACTGGCTGTAGGTATTCTCCATAAATTGACTCTAGGCTCTAGGATGAACCAGCTCTGGACTTCCATTCGTAACGGTATTAGCTTTTAATTGCGTATATGGCCTATACGATGGCTTGTGGTGCCTTAAGTGCATTTTTCCTCTCAGATGAGTATGGTATCAATAACCAATTACCATTTCACCTGGGCCAACTCGCACATGTGATGGAAAGCTTGGTTGGGCCAGGCAAGTATCGTGCCAAAGTTCGATCTCCGAACCATGCGTGTGTGAGAAGGCGTCACTTGCCTATGCTTCACCGCTGCCCAAAGCACGACAAAATTTGATTTCCAGATATTTTCGGCTTAGTCATTTATCTACGTAAGCAGTGATGTACAGTACTCGCCGTAAGAACTCAAAAATTTGCGATAATACCGCGAGCTCGCGTCTTTTTCGTCTTTTCTTTATAAATCGCTTTAAAATAAATTAATCGAGGAGAAAAAAATACCGTTGAACTCAGCTCATCGAGCTCTACAAGATGATACCCTAAAATGTTGAAAACGCTTTATTTTGGATTGCGCCATGCACTTGAGCTCCATCCGAAAAGTGATTGCATGTACATGGGGTGCACGCTTAAGTGCTCGAAAGAGCTCAATGGTCCCTGAAGACGATCTGTTCGGAATTTGCTTTGGGTTGCGCCACGCACTCGATTTTACTCAGAACAATGTGAAAATGATTATTGTTTTGTTCAGTCCCCATTGTTACTTTTTTGGTTTCAAGGCTGTAGATAAGTGCGTCTACGGTTTCTGCACTCAACACTCCTCTTTGCAGATTCCATTGAGAGTATGACATCAATTTACGGCAAAATAACAAAGTCGATTTTTCTGGCATTTTCCAATTTTTGGAGGAATTTTTCTCCGGATTCTGAGGAGGCGGCAGTGAGGCACTCCACTGTCGTAGACTACACTTTGTATTCTGCGAGGCTGTTATGATACACCCTATCATAGATCAAAATTTCTCTTTTGGTATGGCTCCAAACTTCGAGCTTCGTCAAGCCCGATTCATAAAACAATGTTTTTTCCCTTCCTGTTGGTCTTTTTGCAGCTGCGTTATACACTGTTAGATTCCCCGTAAAAAATCCTATCGAATGATATATAGGTCGACCCGCGACGAAAACCTCCCTCCACAACCACTTTCTGCAGTAGGCCTGTCACTGAGCGGTCTCCTGCAGGGCTTGTTTTGATTCGCATGCGGCAGGGTACGGTAGTGGCGGGAATTCAGAGGCTTTCGAATGGTAATTATATGAATGGGGGATTAGATCTGCTGGTGGCGGGTTACTGAAGTGGCGAGAAGGGGGGGGGGTTGGATCGATTAATGATTACTTTAGTGGGGGGTTAGATCTGCAGGGGACGGAGTACTGTAGTGGCGGGAAGGTGGGGCAGTTTGAATGGGAGTTCTGAGGCGGTCTGAAGGGGCGGTGGTGAAAAGGTGGGAGGGGGGTGGGGGTAGCTTAAATAATTGTTCGAGTGGGAGCAAGATCTGCAGGAGGCGGGTTACTGTAATGGCGGGCGGGAATGTGGGGCAGTTTGAAAAGGAGTTTTGAGACGGTCTGAAGGAACAGAAATATACGAAAATCCGTAACTCATGTCCCCATGGACCTAGAAAGTTCAAACTTGGTAGGAGTACAGGCGACAAGACAGAAACAATTATGGTGGATTTCTGCTCAAACTCCGCCTACAGGGGGGCGGAGTTCGAGCGGAAACTCATAAATCCGATAAAGGTCTATAATGAAAATCAGCTCATATGGCTCCGTTCCTCATGGCTAGAGCCCCCAGCGCACGCGATAGCGTGCGTAGCTGCTTGGTTGAGATTATGACATCAATTTACGGCAAAATAAAGAGTCGAATTTTTTTGGCATTTTTCAATTTTTGGAGGAGTTTTTCTCTGGAACCTGAGGAAACGGCAGCTAGGCAATCCACCATTGTAGGCTAAACTTAGTGTTCTGCAAGGCTACTATGGTACATCTTACCAAAGATGAACAGTTCTCTCTTGGTATGGCTCCAAACTTCGCTCATCGTCACGCCCAAATTACAAAATTATGTTTTTCCCCCTTGCCGCTCGAATTTTTGCAATTAAATTGTATACTGTTAGATCCTTTGTAAAAAGTGCTATCTAATGATTGTTTTTCCCCCAGCGGAAAGGGAAAAAACGTTGTTTTATGAATTGGGCTTGATGAAGTTCGAAGTTTGGGGCCATACCAAGAAAGAACTGTTCATCTTTTGTAAGGTGTACCATAGTAGCCTCGCAGAACACTACGTTCAGTCTACAATGGTGAATTGCCTAGCTGCCGTTTCCACAGGTTCCAGAGAAAAACTCCTCCAAAAATTGAAAAATTTAAAAAAAAAATTCGACTCTTTATTTTGCCGTAAATTGATGTCATAATCTCAACCAAGCAGCTACGCACGCTATCGCGTGCGCTAGGGGCTCTAGCCATGAGGAACGGAGCCATATGAGCTGATTTTCTCTATAGACCTTTATCGGATTTATGAGTTTCCGCTCAAACTCCGCCCCCCTGTAGGCGGAGTTTGAGCAGAAATCCACCATAATTGTTTCTGTCTTGTCGCCTGTACTCCTACCAAGTTTGAACTCTCTAGGTCCATGGGGACAGGAGTTACGAATTTTCGCACAAACCCCGCCCCTTGTGGGCGGAGTCTGTTCTACCACCCACCATAAGCTTCCCCGTCGCGGTGTCTGTACTCCTACCAAGTTTGAACTTTCTAGGTCCATGGGGACATGAGTTACGGATTTTCGTATATTTCTGTTCCTTCAGACCGTCTCAAAACTCCTTTTCAAACTGCCCCACATTCCCGCCCGCCATTACAGTAACCCGCCTCCTGCAGATCTTGCTCCCACTCGAACAATTATTTAAGCTACCCCCACCCCCCCTCCCACCTTTTCACCACCGCCCCTTCAGACCGCCTCAGAACTCCCATTCAAACTGCCCCACCTTCCCGCCACTACAGTACTCCGTCCCCTGCAGATCTAACCCCCCACTAAAGTAATCATTAATCGATCCAACCCCCCCCCCTTCTCGCCACTTCAGTAACCCGCCACCAGCAGATCTAATCCCCCATTCATATAATTACCATTCGAAAGCCTCTGAATTCCCGCCACTACCGTACCCTGCCGCATGCGCATCCAAACACGCCCTGCAGGAAACCGCTCAGAGACAGGCCTACTGCAGAAAGTGGTTGTGGAGAGAGGTTTGCGTCACGGGTTGTTCTATACATCGTTCGATAGCATTTTTCACGGGGAATCTAGCAGTGTACAACG
Organism: Haemonchus contortus; assembly: GCA_000469685.2. Lineage (NCBI taxonomy): Eukaryota > Metazoa > Nematoda > Chromadorea > Rhabditida > Trichostrongylidae > Haemonchus > Haemonchus contortus. Next base: position 30,118,701 of record LS997563.1, on the reverse strand, counting down.
CAGTTGCAGAAAGACCAAGGGGAAGGGAAAAAACGTTGTTTTATGAATTGGGCTTGACGAAGTTTGAAGTTTGGGGCCATACCAAGGGAGAAATTTTGATCTATGATAGGGTGTACCATAACAGCCTCGCAGAATACAAAGTGTAGTCTACGACAGTGGAGTGCCTCGCTGCCGCCTCCTCAGGTTCCGGAGAAAAATTCCACCGAAAACTGGAAAGTGTCAAAAAAATCGACTTTGTTATTTTGCCGTAAATTGATGTCATATTATCAATGGAACCTGTAAAGAGGAGTGTTGAGTGCAGAAACCGTAGATGTACTTATCTACAGCCTTGAAACCAAAAAAGGAACAATGGGGACTGAACAAAACCAATAATCACTTTCACATTGTACTGAGTAAAATCGAGTGCGTGGCGCAGTCCAAAGCAAGTTCTGAACAGATCATCTTCAGGTACCAATGAGCTCCTTTAAGGACTAAAGCGTGTACCCCATGTGCATGCAATCACTTTTCGGATGGAGCTCAAGTGCATGGCGCAATCCAAAATAAAGCATTTTAATTATTTTAAGGTATCATCTTGTAGAGCTCGATGAGCTGAGTTCAACGGTATTTTTTACTCTTCGATTAATTCATTTTAAAGCGATTTATAAAGAAAAGACGAAAAAGACGCGAGCTCGCGGTATTATCGCAAATTTTTGAGTTCTTACGGCGAGTACTGTACGTTTTGCTTAGTGCGGATGACGCAGTGCAGTTGTGTTGGTTGAGAAATGTTTCAAAAACAACTATCAAAACGTTTGTTCTATTATACTTTCCTTGATCGACCAAAAAAATCAGTCGCCCTTGGATTCTGCAATCAGACGACGCATAATTGGAAACTTATTGAAATTATTTGTGGAGATTATGGCTTGGATCAGCAGTGAAAATGCCTTTGCTTCCCGCCTGCACTCAAAAGGGCTTCACTGAGTGTGCTTTTATCCCATGCTGAACATCACCCACTGCCTGATTTTGAAGGAATGAAAGTCCTAGCTGTGCTCGCGCAATGTGCGATGCGATAATTCCAGTCATCTTTCTTCATCACCTCTAAGTCATACTCTCGAAAACAATGAGTTAGGTCCAGGAGGAAGGGCCTTGTTGGAGGACGTTTTCCACTCCAAGCTGTGCAGAGTGTCCACTTGAACCCAAAAACGCCGAGTGACCATAATTATTCTCCACTGTCTTCAAAACAAAAGTAGGGTTTGTATGAGGTAGTCAATCCAGTATTGTCCAAGGTACACATCGAGACACTCACATCAGATTATTGATAATCCTCTGTCTTTCTCATCATTTACGGAGAAATGGCAGTCAAAAGGCACATAGAAGTTGGAGAGATAGAGCTGCAAAGCAAAATGTCAGCAATTTGTAATTTAATTTACATATATCAGAGGAGTAGCTACACTCCTTGACTGTTCTATTCTCCGCGCTAAATTTAGCTTTTGAGTGCTGACATTCCTATTCCTGGAGCGATGTCAGTCTCTGTCATTGTTAGCACTGATAGCGTGCTTAGCATGGCACATTCACAGCAAAAAACTGGGTTACCAGAGAGTAGCAAATGGTAGATTCCTATGGCAGGATGTTATTGGATAAATGGTAAGCTCAGAAACTGCTTTTAATGCAATGGCTTATCTTATAAGCGCACTTCACCGATGTTGGCAAATGTATGCGTGTGAATCTCTTTGAGAAAGTACTACAACTCCTCTAGTTGTGATACTTTTCTGAACGAAGCATTTTTGCCGTTCGTACTTAGTCGAGAGTGTTCCCGTTAGCATATGCGAAATCCGCAGAACAATGCAGGATCAATGATCTCGCTTGGAAAAATTGTGTCTTGAATCTATCGCTATCGGCGGACTGATAGCTCTCTTTTGATAGAACAAAACTCATTATTGTATTTGTGTAGTGTATTTGCTGCACCTAATTGTTCGTGCATCATAGTGCTGAAGAATTGCATAGTGAGACTGCGCTTTACCTCAAATTATTCAAAAAATTTATTGAGAAATTGCCAAGAAGTTCTTATGATTCATTGTTTTTTATAGAGACAGACAGCAGACACGTAATCGTCCTTCGTTTCTCTTGTGCTCATGTAGCCATTGCATCCGTACACCGTGCCTGGGGGAAGACGTTCGAGCTGAACACAACTTTTTAATTTCTGACAACCCTGCCACATGATGGGCGAAGTTGCCTTTGAATAGCATTCAGTTATAACATTTTTTACATTGAATCCTGACACAAATCAAGATGCGAGCATTAGAATGTCCATTTAAGGCTTTCAGGGTTATTTCTACGAAATGTCATGGCTCGCCACTTGGTCCCTTTGCAAAATCCCGAATTTATTGGCAACTCAGTAGCCTCGATGACGTGAACTCACTTCTGCTTCTGCTTCATCAAACTGGATTTCTAATACGTCGAGTATTTTTTGCCATACTGGTTTGTCATTCGCATTGACAATCAAGCTGAAAACTTGGGGAAAAATTGAACAAAAGGAAAAGGTTGTAATCGAGTAGACACGAACCTTCTTCCTCCAACAATAAGATCGGCGTCCACACTTTCTCGGTACTCTGGAGACTTTAGCCAATCCAATGCCCTTTTCGCCCATTCATCACTCCAAACCTATCAATTGTACAGCATATATCATTTGCAGTTGCGAGCTGAACCTTTTCGAGAAACTAACCAGGTCATTGGTGTACATACTGTTGATTGTCTCAAATGTTTCTTTGTCGTCTAGTGGAGTCTCCAAGTCTGAAGAGGAAGCTTTTAAATCATGACACTATTTCTTCACGAGCATGATTAAATGAGTGTTGGTGGTTTCGTGAAGTCAGCCTAAATTTGAAGTACACACCCTCTGCAGAGGAAATTTGTACAAAGAGAGCCAGTACTGGGAACAGCGCAAACATTTGGATGCGATGCATTCTCCTGAAAGGGTTCCCCTTTTATAGTTTGTAACGATGTATTTCATTTGCACCTGCTTCTACCAACAAATATAAATCATTGCCAGACTTTTTGGGGAAAAAAAGCCCGCAAAAGATCTGTCAACACTGTCGTTCCTAATCTGATCTCCAATTGTTTGGGGTTGCTCACTTCTGCAACCAAAGTTGATGAAGGGCGGAGGTTTTAGGTCAACACATTCAATTGCTAGGGGAAGGCAATCATCAGGGCATATTGGCTCTAGTGGAAATTGAAGCGTTAAAATGTATCGCACTTACTAGCTCTTACAACATGCACCCAATGGTTGCTGATGAGCATGATTGCTTCCCTATCAGTTTTTCAGCTGAACTAGTTTCTCTTTCCCCATTTCCGAGGGTTAGAAGAGGACAATTTTGCAAAAAAGGACCAGCAAAAACCCGACGTTCAAATGGAGCACCTTCTGTAGATAAGTTGCTAACAATTAATATTTGAATCACGTGTCGAGTGGCGTGGTTGCGCATATCAAAATCACGGCTGATCGTGAACTACTATCGCTTCAGAATCGAGGCGAGGCAGTCAAATAATCAGATAGTCAAAGCAACAAATAGGTATCTAGCTCCCTATGTCTTTTCACGATTGTAGGTAGCCGCTTATTTCTGCACTTTTCAATTCTCTGGCCGTAATTTAGGATTGCTCATCCACCTCCTTCAATCGCCGACATATTAACCTAGCCATTAACTGTGCTCCACTTAAGCATTCAGCTTTTGACTGAAGTCGGTGTTCACGGGTCTGTTTTTTTCTAACACTTCAACATCGTTGAGTATAAGGTGATGCAAAGGTATTGCGATACATGCGACAATTTCAAAGCTTTACTATTTTCCACTGGACAGACATTGATAAAAGCTGTATCGGTCATTATTTCCTATTACTCCTTTTCCTCTTACGAATGTTGTTTCGAAGTAAGAGATAAAAGGTGGTCGGTCAGAGTTAGGCTGGAAGAATACCATGAAGGAAGTAGAACCCGTTCCCCGCATTTTGTATTCTGTGTAATCCTTGCAACAGGCAAGAGAGCGCTATTATATTGCTTCACAAGTCACTGGCTCTTCGGTTATGCTGGCTGAATCCCAGTTAGTTTGTGCAGTTGGTTAGTGTACTTAACGGCTACCACAGCAGTACCAAATCAGAACATCTTAAGACGAAGTATAACTGTGCATAGTTGCACCAACAACAACGTAAATTTTTCCTGTAGGAGCCAAGAACTGCTTCTGGCGCTTGTAACTCTCTTACAAACAGAGAACTGTCGCTTTCTTGACCAATTTACATAGGGTAGCTAGCTTTCATCACCCCTAACGGTCTTCTATAAGAGTGTTCTCGAGCGGAGACGGCGGATTAAAACTGGCAGCATCCCCACGTTGGCCGCGTCTGATTCCTAAGTAGATTAGAAATAACCTCCGTCCACTTTCCTCAGCTACTATGGTGTTGAGATCCTTTAAATGTATTGTAGGTCACAGCAAGAGACACGGTACCTCTTGCACGATAGCTTTCCATTTCGCTCTCAGATCCTCAACGATTCATCGCTCTATTGGAAGTGAGGGATTCTCATCAGCATCTCTCGTCTTCAGATTGCAAGCTTCTGGGCCATCGAAACACTGTAGGGTGACAGAAAGACCACAAGGAATCGTAATCAAATGCAGCATTCGGTTACATTCTTCCCTATGCCTATGCCCTCAGCAATGTTTCTTCGCCAGTGGCAAGGAAAATCGGCATTTTGAAAGTCCCGCATGACTTAAGACCACTCAATGAAGGTCTTCGCGACAGGAGAAATTGGAACAATGCAAACATGCTAACCCACTGACGACATATAAAGCTAATAATTAAAATACGTTCAAACACCTCATTTCACCAAAGCTAGCAGACAGTTCATCTTCCTACAGCGACTGGAGATAAAAACCCAAAACTACATTCCTTTTTCAACTTTGGCTGCAGGAGTGAGCAACACAAATCGAACGAGGATCATTCAAGGAACAGTAGAGTGGACGAGTCTCTTGCAGGCTTTTTTTTAGAAAAGCTCTGGCAATGAAATATATTTATACATGGGAACAGGTGCAAAAGGAATACATTATCCCTGCCTATAAAAGAGGAATCTTTTAGGAAAATACATCACATCCAAATGTTCGTGCTGCTTCCAGTACTGGTTCTCCTTGTACCTACTTCCTCTGCTGAGGGTGAGTACTTGAAATTAAGACTGACTTCAGAAACTCTCAACTATCACTTCATCATATTCGTGGACCAGTATTGTCTACCCGAACGCTTTCTCTTCAGACTTCGAAACTCCACTAGACAACAAAGAAACATTTGAGACACTCAACAGTATGTACACCAATGACCTGGTTAGCTTCATCAACAATTTCAGTTCACACTTGCAAATAATGTGCAATGTACACTTTATAGGTTTGGAGTGATGAGTGGGCGAAGAAGGCATTGGATTGGGCAAAGTCTCCAGAGTACAGTGAAAATGTGGACCCTGATTTGGTTGTTGGAGGAAGGCGGTTCGTGTTTGTTTGTGTTTGATTACAGCTTCTTGCTTTCCATCAGTTTTTTCACTGATTTTCAGCTTGATTGTCAATGCGAATGACAAGCCAGTATGGCAAAAAATACTCGACGTCTTGGAAAATCAGTTTGATGAAGCAGAAGCAGAAGTGAGTTGACGGCATTGAGGCTAGCGAATTGCAAGTAAATTCGAAATGCTGCATAATCATCAAGAAAAAGACATAGAATTTTGATCGTCTTTAGAAGTGTTTCGATGAAATGCTTTAGATATAACCCTAAAGGCCTTAACTCTACATTTTAGCTACCTTGACTTGTGTCAAGATTCAATATGAACGAGTATTATAACAGGATTTTTCCCAGGCTATTTCGTTCTCTCTGTGACGTGGTTGCCAGAAATTAAAGATTTCTTTCAGCTCGAACAACTCCCTCCAGGCACGCTATACGGGTGCAACGGCTATATGGGCACAAGAGAAGCGAAGAACGATTACGTGACTGCTGTCTGTCTTTATGAAAAACAGTGAATAGTCTGCACTCCCTCTCAATTTTGAATAAATGTTTCGAAAAAATCGAGTGTAAAGTGTAGTTCCTCTTCGTAGTTGTATATCACGAAGATGCACGAACCGCGAAGTGCGAAAAATGCAAAACTCTTATTTTTTGGGCGTGGAAATTGTCGATTCGCGATAACGAATAGATTCAAGAAATATTTCCTTCAGAGAGATCGATTCTGCGTTGCTCTCCGGGTTGCGCATATGGTAACCGCAACGCCTGGCACTGTTCACCTCGAAATTGAAATGGAAATTGTCTTAGAAGATTCACATAATCTGGTCCTGCATATATAGGGTGCGCCATAAATATTGTACTGACTTTACAGAATTCGGTAATTTCCTAGCTTGGAGAGTTTTTCTCAAATTTGCACCTTCCCTTACGTTTATGATATACCTTGGCTCACATCTGCTTGGGTGCTTTTAATTCTTGGATTTCGGAAAACGGTGAAGCCTCGCAATCATTCAGCAACCTTCCATTTCTGCACGCATTTGCCGAGCCTTTTTCATTAATCGCTCCTCGTTTTGATACCTCTTGCATGATGTCTCCTGAATCGCGGTACGTGAAGAGGCCAACGGCAAACATCAGAACAGTCGTCTTGTCTCAGTTACGACCCCTCCGAACACAGTCGTTTGAGAATGATTACACTATGGAAACTGCAGGAACACGAGAAAAATGACTGCCAATCAGTTCATTTCTCGATATACTGACCTTCGGTTGGGTGCCCCCCCCCCACTACATTTTCACCGAATCCTGAATTTCGAGAGGGAAGTAGCCGCGAAATAATCGCAGTAATTATGCATCAACCTTTACAACTGCATCCAGATAGACCCTTATAGGCTTCATGACGAGAAGAGTTTAAAGCACGCGATTCGACAACTTTTTTTCTGGCTAAGGGGTTTCAGAGCGGAAGGCATGTTTAAATCTCAGAATAAACTATTTTCCACCCTACGAGTGTTGGAGCCGCTGAAAAGAGCCAAATCGCATCTTCCAACCCTTTTCCCTCTTCCATGATGGTTAGGGCTGTACTCTGTAAAATGAGAGCGATATCGATGGCTTTGGTCGAGAAGATTCAGTACAAAGGTCTTCAAAAAGAGTTTCTGCAAAGACGCTGCTGAGGGTCAAAGATGGTTCCAGGGATGCGATTTGAACACTTCGGCGCGCTTGCGCATGAGTGGACAAAGATCAGGACTGGGGCTGAGGAAATGTTCGCTATTCTATCCTTGCCCCTAATCATCACACGAGTTTCCGGCTGCAATCCCATTGGTCGCTGAATATAGTCCATACAGGTATACTCAAATTCCACCTATGAAACTGTACCACTTTGGAACGACTGAGTGCTGGATTGCAGCTAAAATAGATCGCTATGCCCAACTATCTTTGGTTGAGAAGAGAGTGGACAACAACTTGGAGGTAAGAAACTAATCGAACCGCCACTGTAACAAGAATGAACGTATCTAATAAATGATCAGCAACTCTGATGCTGTATGGAGGAACTATACTTTACACTCCCTTTTTTCGAAACATTTATTCAAAATTTGGGAGGGAATGCAGACTATTCACTGTTTTTCATAAAGACAGACAGCAGTCACGTAATCGTTCTTCGCTTCTCTTGTGCCCATATAGCCGTTGCACCCGTATAGCGTGCCTGGAGGGAGTTGTTCGAGCTGAAAGAAATTTTTAATTTCTGACAACCACGTCCCAGAGAGAACGAAATAGCCTGGGAAAAAATCCTTTTATAATACTCGTTCATATTGAATCTTGACACAAGTCAAAGTGCAAGAGCTAAAATGTAGAGTTAAGGCCTTTAGGGTTATATCTAAAGCATTTCATCGAAACACTTCTAAAGACGATCAAAATTCTATGTCTTTTTCTTGATGATTATGCAGCATTTCGGATTTACTTGCAATTCGCTAGCCTCAATGCCGTCAACTCACTTCTGCTTCTGCTTCATCAAACTGATTTTCTAAGACGTCGAGTATTTTTTGCCATACTGGCTTGTCATTCGCATTGACAATCAAGCTGAAAATCAGTGAAAAAACTGATGGAAAGCAAGAAGCTGTAATCAAACACAAACAAACACGAACCGCCTTCCTCCAACAACCAAATCAGGGTCCACATTTTCACTGTACTCTGGAGACTTTGCCCAATCCAATGCCTTCTTCGCCCACTCATCACTCCAAACCTATAAAGTGTACATTGCACATTATTTGCAAGTGTGAACTGAAATTGTTGATGAAGCTAACCAGGTCATTGGTGTACATACTGTTGAGTGTCTCAAATGTTTCTTTGTTGTCTAGTGGAGTTTCGAAGTCTGAAGAGAAAGCGTTCGGGTAGACAATACTGGTCCACGAATATGATGAAGTGATAGTTGAGAGTTTCTGAAGTCAGTCTTAATTTCAAGTACTCACCCTCAGCAGAGGAAGTAGGTACAAGGAGAACCAGTACTGAAAGCAGCACGAACATTTGGATGTGATGTATTTTCCTGAAAGATTCCTCTTTTATAGGCAGGGATAATGTATTCCTTTTGCACCTGTTCCCATGTATAAATATATTTCATTGCCAGAGCTTTTCTTAAAAAAAGCCTGCAAGAGACTCGTCCACTCTACTGTTCCTTGAATGTGTGGATTTGAATGGACAATGAATTGTGTTCGGTTGAGCAATCCTAAATTACGGCCAGAGAATTGAAAAGTGCAGAAATAAGCGGCTACCTACAATCGTGAAAAGACATAGGGAGCTATTTGTTGCTTTGACTATCTGATTATTTGACTGCCTCGCCTCGATTCTGAAGCGATAGTAGTTCACGATCAGCCGAGATTTTGTTATGCGCAACCACGCCACTCGACACGTGAATCAAATATTAATTGTTAGCAACTTATCTACAGAAGGTGCTCCATTTGAACGTCGGGTTTTTGCTGGTCCTTTTTTGCAAAATTGTCCTCTTCTAACCCTCGGAAATGGGGAAAGAGAAACTAGTTCAGCTGAAAAACTGATAGGGAAGCAATCATGCTCATCAGCAACCATTGGGTGCATGTTGTAAGAGCTAGTAAGTGCGATACATTTAAACGCTTCAATTTCCACTAGAGCCAAGATGCCCTGATGATTGCCTTCCCCTAGCAATTGAATGTGTTGACCTAAAACCTCGGCCCTTCATCAACTTTGGTTGCAGAAGTGAGCAACCCCAAACAATTGGAGATCAGATTAGGAACGACAGTGTTGACAGATCTTTTGCGAGCTTTTTTTTCCCAAAAAGTCTGGCAATGATTTATATTTGTTGGTAGAAGCAGGTGCAAATGAAATACATCTTTACAAACTATAAAAGGGGAACCCTTTCAGGAGAATGCATCGCATCCAAATGTTTGCGCTGTTCCCAGTACTGGCTCTCTTTGTACAAATTTCCTCTGCAGAGGGTGAGTACTTCAAATTTAGGCTGACTTCACGAAACCACCAACACTCATTTAATCATGCTCGTGAAGAAATAGTGTCATGATTTAAAAGCTTCCTCTTCAGACTTGGAGACTCCACTAGACGACAAAGAAACATTTGAGACAATCAACAGTATGTACACCAATGACCTGGTTAGTTTCTCGAAAAGGTTCAGCTCGCAACTGCAAATGATATATGCTGTACAATTGATAGGTTTGGAGTGATGAATGGGCGAAAAGGGCATTGGATTGGCTAAAGTCTCCAGAGTACCGAGAAAGTGTGGACGCCGATCTTATTGTTGGAGGAAGAAGGTTCGTGTCTACTCGATTACAACCTTTTCCTTTTGTTCAATTTTTCCCCAAATTTTCAGCTTGATTGTCAATGCGAATGACAAACCAGTATGGCAAAAAATACTCGACGTATTAGAAATCCAGTTTGATGAAGCAGAAGCAGAAGTGAGTTCACGTCATCGAGGCTACTGAGTTGCCGATAAATTCGGGATTTTGCAAAGGGACCAAGTGGCGAGCCATGACATTTCGTAGAAATAACCCTGAAAGCCTTAAATGGACATTCTAATGCTCGCATCTTGATTTGTGTCAGGATTCAATGTAAAAAATGTTATCACTGAATGCTATTCAAAGGCAACTTCGCCCTTCATGCGACAGGGTTGCCAGAAATTAAAAAAAAAATGTGTTCAGCTCGAACGTCTTCCCCCAGGCACGGTGTACGGATGCAATGGCTACATGAGCACAAGGAAAACGAAGGATGATTACGTGTCTGCTGTCTGTCTCTATAAAAAACACTGAATCATATGAACTTCCTCGCAATTCATCAATAAATTTTTCTAAAACGTTGAGGGCAAAGTGTAGTCTCACTGGCCAATTTTTTAGCACTATGATGCACGAACAATTAGGTGCAGCAAATACATGAGTTATATTCTATCAAAAGAGAGCTATCAATCCGCCGATAGCGATAGTTTTAAGAAACAATTTTCTCAAGCGAGATCATCTACCCTGCGTTGTTCCGTGGATTTCGCATATGCTAACGGCAACACTCTCTCCTAACTACAAACGGCAAAAATGCTTCGTTCAGAAAAAAAAATTCAGAGAGATTGCAGAACTTTCTCAAAGAAAGTCACTCGCATGTATTTCACCCACATCTGTGTAGTTGCATACAAGAAAAGCAATTGCGTTGTAGTATTTCTTTCCAAACTAAACATTTATCCAATAGCTTCCTGTCATAGGGTATCATTCGTTACCCTTTGAAAATCCGGCCTTTTGCTAAGAATGTGCCAAGCTAAGCACCCTATCAGAGCTAACAATGAGCCATCAGAGAGTCACATCGCTCCAGGATAAGGAACATGTCAGCACTCAAAAGTTGTTCCTAGCATAGAGAATAGAACAGTCACGGAGTGTAGCACAAGAAATTTCTCATGCCCTTATGTCTCTTGCATGCGAATGATTGCAAGTGGCACCGAAGGAGCCTCCATCATTATAACGTTACCAGTTTGGCTATGCACGCTAACGCGCGCAGTATATGTCGACGGCCACTTATCCACCCTGATACCTTTTTGCCGCATTCCAGAACGTTTCTGAATAGAGTTATAAATTTTTGATCTAAGCCCCGCCCACTTTGGTGCCAGCCCCGCCCAATTTCGGGATTTGACCACATTTATCCTTTTACACCCTGGTACCTTTTTGCCGCATCCCAGAACGTTTCTGAATAGAGTTATAAATTTTTGATCTAAGCCCCGCCCACTTTGGTGCCAGCCCCGCCCACTTTCGGGATTTGACCACATTTATTCTCTTACACTCTGGTACCTTTTTGCCGCATCCTAGAATGTTTCTGAATGGAGCCATAGATTTTTGATCTAAGCCCCGCCCACTTTGGGGCCAGCCCCGCCCAATTTCGGGATTTGACCACATTTATTCTTTTACACCCTGGTACCTTTTTGCCGCATCCCGGAACGTTTCTGAATAGAGTTATAAATTTTTGATCTAAGCCCCACCCACTTTGGTGCCAGCCCCGCCCACTTTCGGGGTTTGACCACATTTATTCTCTTACACTCTGGTACCTTTTTGCCGCATCCCAGAACGTTTCTGAATAAAGTTATAAATTCTTGATCTAAGCCCCGCCCACTTTGGTGCCAGCCCCGCCCACTTTCGGAGTTTGACCACATTTATTCTCTTACACTCTGGTACCTTTTTGCCGCATCCCAGAACGTTTCTGAATAAAGTTATAAATTTTTGATCTAAGCCCCGCCCACTTTGGGGCCAGCCTCGCCCACTTTCGGGATTTGACCACATTTGTCCCATTACCTCTAACCACTTTTTTTCCGCATTCTATAATTTTTCAGGACGAAGTTACACTCATTTTTGAGAAGTAGCTTTCACCTCAACGCACGCCCCGCCCCTCGTGGGCGGGGCTTCGCTATAATTATTGCATGCTCAGCACGCATAAGGCCTTGGTCACTCTTTATATTTTTTTCCTGGCCTCGACGCCTTCGTTAAATCGAGTTATGAATCTCTGTGGAAAGTACCGCCCATTGCGAGAACGCTCCGCCCACCGCCTGTAAGTTTCCTTTATTTTGATTGTTGACCCATCCCTCACCTTTGCACATTTTTTCCTGGTGTCTGGAATGTTATGAGACCGAATTAGAAGACTTCGCCCATGACCCCGCCCAATTCCGGCGCATGCCCCGCCCCTTGGGGGCGGGGTTCCGTTAGGCTCACGTGTGCTCTGTTGCACTTACCCTATGCTCAACCCATTCCAAACTTGACCCGACTTCTCCAGTGTTTCTTCAGGTTGTATCGAATTTCCGTACAAACAAACAAACAGACAAACAGACAGACAGACAGACAGACAGACAGAGCGCTTTATATATAGTAAGGACCATCCCTCACCTTTGCACATTTTTTCCTGGTGTCTGGAATGTTATGAGACCGAATTAGAAGACTTCGCCCATGACCCCGCCCAATTCCGGCGCATGCCCCGCCCCTTGGGGGCGGGGTTCCGTTAGGCTCACGTGTGCTCTGTTGCACTTACCCTATGCTCAACCCATTCCAAACTTGACCCGACTTCTCCAGTGTTTCTTCAGGTTGTATCGAATTTCCGTACAAACAAACAAACAGACAAACAGACAGACAGACAGACAGACAGACAGAGCGCTTTATATATAGTAAGGATTGGAAGTATGACTCCAGGAGCTATGCATATCGCAAGAGAACCTACTTGTATGACTAATTAATAGCTAATATATTGAAATTCATGAATTATTGCCGCCTCAAAAGTTCGTAGATTTCGGCGCTCATAATTTTTGGGCACCCTGTACGTTTGTTGAATATTTTCGTTCAACAGATCCATCCGTGGAAAAACTATGTTCCATTTTGTTATCGAATCGCCAAAAATTGGATTAACATTTGGAGCTTTCCCCGAGGCATCATTTACGGCTTTGTAAACACACCGTCAATGAAGGAAGATCGGGGGTCTGTCGTGTTTCTGTGCAAGAAACAGTGGGAAGTCGGAGATCTTCTTGAGCCGAGTCCCTAATCTCTGCATAAATCTCGACGGGAAAGAATTTTCCAAACTTCCCATCTGTAGCGAGCGATGCGAGGGTGTTCTCTCCCTTATTCACAAACCTTTTCATGGTCCTCGTCATGTCGGCCTTGCGAATCGTTGACCTTTAGACTGGCACCGAGTCATACTTTCCTTATCAAAGTGCTTCTACTGCAAAATGACATCGAAAAAGGTAGAAGAATTCACGCTAAAAAATTGGAGAAAGAAAACTGAAAACTTCGAGGGAATTTATTTTACTTTTTGGAGCTCTGAGCAATGAATCGGAAATGCTGGATACACTTTTAAGCTGTGTAGCAGAAGGCGATGGCTCTTTAATTTCGTTCTTGGATTTTTTTACATCTTTCACTCATGCAAGGTCTTCCATCAACTTTTTTTTCTCGAAATTGTTCGAAATATGAGTTCTTTCGTTTCTATTTCTACAGATAAGATTACTCTAAAATCCTAGGTGAGAGAAGGTTTAAGTGTATTGATATTAGTAGAGCTTTACTTGGCGCCGTTCGATGAGCCAGTTCAGCTTCATCTATGGATCATTTCTGTCTAGGCGATAATCTGCATAGTAAAACAATGGAACACTCCTGTAAATGTGGGCAGTTCCACTGTTCCATCGGTCTGTCAAGCTTAAATGATAAGAGCTGAATGGTTAGCATCAGCAGTTATTGCCGTCTTATAGATATGGCATAGAAACCATTAGACAGCCAGTTTGACGGGTTTGCTTCCAGTTCTTCAGATTCTTCCGTCTTCATTCAACCACTTTCGCACCTTTTTGACTATCTTCAATATTCAAAATGCGCATTGCTTTCACTTTTGTTCTATCATACATCCAGACCGACACTCTCCTGAAATGTTGTCAGGACTGACTCGGAGAAAAATACCCTTGAAACAATACACCGCACAAATATATAGAATAAGTCCACAATGAGAAATAAAAGTTCAGTCCTCCCAGAGAAGGAGAAGTATGATGTATGAACCTCTTGAATAGGAGCAGGGAAGTAGTCGGCAATGAAAGCAGCTGGCCAACGAAATCCCCCTTACCACTTAGTTCAGCTGTTAATGATATGTGTGATGTCTTGAAGAAATGAGTCAGAGACCGTCTCCCTTCCTTCGCCCCTATCGTTTATACCCACACCTCTCACCCCGTCTGTTCCCCTGCGACTAGAAAAATTCTTTGAATGAGTTGAAAAGTTTAAGCTTCTATTCTTCAGCTGTAGCTGTATTCGATTCTTTTCGTTTACTCTTCGCATGTGGTTTACTACCCTTCATCTACTTTTTGTCCACAAATACCAAATCATCTGGCTTTAGACCTGAATTGTGATTTACCACAACCTTTGGATTACCTGAGGATATGAAATAATACAGGCAACATGATTGACCCAAACAAAGAATTCTATTTGAGCGGTAACAAACAGGGAGTATTTTGTCTCAACATCACTCTTTCTTTTCATTGCAAGAAGCACGACATGATTCAGAGCTTGTGAAGTGCCGCACCCTCCCTTCCTACACTTCGTCATTCCCTGGAATAGAATCAGATTCCTAGTCTCTTCTAATTGTCGAGACTCTCTAATGTTCTTCTGCAGGTTCAGTCAGTACTAGATCCTTTTGAAACTATTGAACCCATGCATCCAGCATCTTAGCTTCTCTGACAGGGTCGGTCCGTGTTTATTGGCAGAAGATTGTCGCCCAAGTATGACAACTAAGGTGGGAAGCTGAGGTGTCGCGGATATCGGTACATCAATCAAAAAAAAAGTAAAAATTACATGTTCCAGTCGTTATCTGACACCACAGGGCTCGCACTATTCACAAGCTGAGAACGAGGCACCGTATCACATATGTATGTATATATTGGGTGTTAGCACTAGCGGTTGTAAAGACTGTGAAATCAATCAAGAAAAGGGCTCTCAAGGAATAACTTTGATTCAATAAGGCATCCTTTCAAGCTCGCTTTCGTTATTCCTACACTCACTTACACAAACTCCAACTCAAAAATTTACGGAAGCTCAAGTCATCGTAGATGTAGGAGAGTATCGCTGGCGAGCAAATACTGAACAGAAACTTATGAAAAGCCTGTCAAATCGTCGAGATGCCCCAGGAAAATTTTCTTCTCTTGGTTGTCGGTTGTCGGTTTGGTTCCCGTCACTACTATTCTCGCAAATTTTTCATCGTTCTTCCTGGTACAGAATAACCAACAAAACAAGTCAGCGCCAACAACCAGTGATCTCAGAAGTGAGTGAGACAAACAAGTACTTGAAACACCACAAAGACCCCATAAATTAGCTGTGGACCAAACAAGGCAGCTAGGCAACCCTACACCTGTGCAGATTCACAGCTGGAACTTTTCTATTCAAGAAAGTGATCGGAACATCGTTTGTTCTGACTCATACGGAGGTGTGGTGGGGTCGCTAAGGGCTTTATCATACGACGGAAAGGACAGATAAGGAAATGTGGGAGGAACCAAAATTTTCCTTCCCTTCGCAATATTATTTCACCAACTACATTGTTCCTTCTGGACAGAAAAGTGGTCCGAAACAATAATGGAGAAGCGAGAAGAATGTATTGGCTTTGTTCACGTTTTCTAATGAGATGACTTGAAATCTAACATCTGCACCGCTCCTTCAGACGTCTTATTTGCTTGTGTCAACTAGGGAACGAAATCGATAACAGTTATTTGTCAAAGTTATGAGTGGAATACTTCATTACAAGCATGGAGCAAAGGTTATGAACAAAAGCCGGTTTTGAAAGGGGATTTGCAACAATCATAACAAGTAACATCATAACAGTAAATATGCCCTACTGGCTTACGCATTGATACAGCGGTTGTTCGCTCAGTCCTTCCCACTGAAGGGAAGGTACCCAAGTCCTTTTGCTTTCCATCCTCAGCAATTCATAGTCCTTTTCACCATAGTCAATTGATCGAAATAATCGGGAAAACGCAATAATATGAGTATTGGATGATTATGATGCGGTGCGCTACCAGGAGTTGGTAACCATATATGTATTTATGTAGTACTTTTAAGAGTTCGGCTACTTCCATCTATAGAGGACGGTGTAATGACAAATGGCACACTATCACTCACACATGGTTCGGGACAAAATCTCGGATCCATACTCTCCCAGACCATCCAAACCATCCTTATGGGGTCGATTTA
The DNA here is from genome assembly GCA_000469685.2 of Haemonchus contortus. Lineage (NCBI taxonomy): Eukaryota > Metazoa > Nematoda > Chromadorea > Rhabditida > Trichostrongylidae > Haemonchus > Haemonchus contortus. Next base: position 30,102,532 of record LS997563.1, on the reverse strand, counting down.
TTTAAGACTTGTACATCGACTGGCTACCGCAAGTCATTGTGTAGGCCACAAAAGCATTCAGAAGACCCATTCAGAAGACCACTACGTTTTGATCGAAGTCGAATGCGAGGCGCATACCAAACTCTTCACGGAATATCTCAGCTTGGAGATTTCTCGGCTGTCAGTCAGTTCCGTGAAATAAAGTTTTCGGAATTCGAAAGTAATGAAAGTTTTTGATATGGTTAAACAAGTCAAACTCAGGAAAGAAAGCCTCCAAGTCCGCATACCTTGATGACTTCGACCGGTGTTTGTATCCATAGTGCCAGCGAAGTCATAACTTAGTCATAGTCATAAAAGTCGTAAAAAGCCACATCTCCCTCCTGTCAACAAAATTTAATGGTTTATGATCCTTTCTGGAGAAGTTTTACCATCTACTATCATCTTCAAGAGATTTGAATGTATTTTTCCATTCCGTAGGCAACAAGTCAACAAATAACATCGTTCTGCTAAAGGTTTCCATCTCGTAAGCAACCCCATACGGGATTATGTCTGTGAAGGTATTGATTATCCATTTTTTTCCCATCCCAAGCATTACTTTTACTTTTTCGTGGCCAATGCAGCACACCATTGTCTGCTTTTCTTTCTGCTTGCATCTCGTTCCAGCCGCTGTTAGCTGACATATGTACCCTTAGACAGAAAAAAAGATTGCCGATAAGTTCCTTGACATAGACTACCTTTTTTCCGGCATACCTTGTCTTGTTTTCTGTTTGATTATACTTTTATTAGCGATTTCAGTGTTCCTATGATAGCCTTACTAGTAAGTCTGAAAGCAGTTACAGCGACTGAAACTGAAGCTTTCTAATAGTTTCCTTTGCTTAAGCCTTCTTATGTGGTGGCTATGTCTACCTCCAAACGAGTTCCTCTACTATAGCAAATCTTCTGCTCGATTGGCAAAAGCGAAAATTACTTGTTTTGGTCTTTTTTGATGTAAAACTTCAGCCAAAATGAAAAGGGTTGACTTTCGTGGTATGCTGCCAATTAATAAGGACTGTTCCCACCAATTTTATCTCATAACCCAACTGTCCGCTTCACATCATAACCTCGGAACTTTACAGACGTAACCGCTGCCGCAGGAATAGCAACAGCAGCAGCCACCTAACATGGGTGTGGATTGGTTCCGTGGAAGCGGCGGTGGTTCCGCCCCTGTGAGTGCCAGTTTTGCCATCGTTGGAGGTGTGCTCGCCTTTCACTCTATAAATTGGCTTTGCGGAATGACACGTCTCGAGAATCTTGTTGGATTTGTTCATCCGAAATACGAAAAAGTCGAGAAGGTTTTCAGGTACAAACAGCATTTTCACTCTTTGATTCTATTTATTTACACACCCCTTTCATTTTCTCCGCTATCAAACAGATCAGCCTCTTTGTTCGCTCGAGCAGTTTTTTACGCTTGTCTTGGTAGCTCTGTGTGCTTCGAGATGTAGGATTGTTGCACTTGTAGAAAATTGAGTGAAGTTCTCTTGGACTCTTACTTGTAAGCTGAGAGTCGTGTCTACATGTTTACGTACCACTAGATTCTGAAAGGTGCTTGGAGGTATGGTGCTGGGAAATCGTCATACTGGGCACTTCTTTCTTCTAACGGCAAAATCATCTCCAGGAACCAGACCCACGTCTACCCATCTGAACATTTTTCCAGCTTTTTCGCTTTCACGTTTTTTTCTCTATCAGATGCAAAAAACGTTAAGGCTCATAGAAGAAAAAACCCCCTTCAACAATAATACCAATCATTATTCCGCCATCAGTCGCTAATTATTTCGTGTGTGTTGTCCAGTGAATATCCAGTGAATACGCCGGCTCTTTCCCCGAGTCTTCCTGCTTGATAACATTTCGTCTTGAAAACTTCACTGACTTTTATTATTATTTTTCTTGTGAATATAGCTGCTAGGTAGTCCCTTTATCGCGATCTCTCTTTAATCTCAAATAGTTATCAGTCCTTCTGAGGCGCATTGGGAAAAGCCTTCCAATGCCGCTCAGACACTACTTGTTTCGCAGAATCATACCCAGTATACTCATATTTTCGAAGTACTGACACGTTTTCTTACTGAAAATGTCTTACAAGCACTATAGCAGCAGGGCAGTTCTTCAAAATTCAAAAACAAAAGCAGCTCGGCACTTGTTCGATGAGCTGAGCTTTATTCAAATGAGCTGAGCTTTCGTAATGTCAAACCTTGATCACAAGGAACAGAGGTGCTCATGTTGCAACGATTAGTGAACAGCCACTACACTACATAAGCCTCTCCCCTTCCTACTTTTTTCCCTTTTTTAGGGCGTGGGGCATATTAGCATACCCACTCGGTTCAGTGTCATTAGTAATGAATCAGGCAATCGCTTTAAACTAGAGCCCAACCACTAGATCGGAGTTTTCGGTGTGATCGGCTCAAAATATTGCAGCATAAGACCCCTAGGTGCTGCCTCCCAAGTGTAGACTACGAAAGGAGAGAAAAAAAATTTGGAGAACGAGTTTATTAGCAATCAAACCCATTGACGTCTATCACTTTCTACATCCATGGAAGCTGCCGACCAAGGTGGAAAGCGAATGGAGTTTCAAAGAAAAAAGCACAGAAAAAATAATCGCATGAACAGCCTCGCACTTATTTGGACTAATCCGCAACCGTCAGGCCGCCATGTGATGACGAACAGTGAACGTGCTAGCGTAAGCGATCTGATAAGATCACGAATGATCGCTTTTCCTTGCGACTATTATCCTTGAGTCTCGTCATTTTTTTCTTGATTTTTTACTGGTCGCTTTAGATTAAAGGACATAGTCGACTCAGGAATAACACTTATCTACTTGTAGTTGTTACTGCATCACCGCTTATTTCGGAGCTAGATAGTAGTTGAAGAGTAACTATGTGCTTAACTTGAGGAATATGCGCCTCTTCAGGTTAAATACGTAGCCACTCTTAAACTCGCTTGCAAGTTGCTAGTTCTTTACCCATTTACCTAGTCGCACCATCTCTTCACTAACCATCTAGAGGGAAGCTGGGAACACTTTCCTGAGAGTTTTTTTCGGCTACCCATAGAACTCCCATGTCAGCTTCTTCTAGGTATCTCTAGGTATGACGATTTCTTTAATATTTTTAAACTAAACCTTGTCATGCTTATTTGATTACTACTTGATTGTTCAGAAGATCACTTTGTAGATGTGAAAATGAAGCATTTTGAAATCAAAGCTACGTTCATTTCCCGTCAGGATTCGATCAGTTTAATGCTCAGTTGTGCCGATTGGCGATGAGGAGCTAGAGATATTGTCGATCACGGTCTCGGCTTACTGTTTCACTACTGTATGACAAGGGGTCATCAATTCTTACTTGAGATTTGGGTCTCGACGTCTATACTTCTCAATCTTTGACTAACTTTTTTGCAAGCTAATTGTCACCTTACAACTTCTACAACAGCTTTCTGACAAGGTTTTTCGATGACCATTCAACCTGTACATCTACTATACAAAAAGCACACATGAACAATTGTCACCCTGCCTTACTTATGTGGGAACCATCCTTTGTCTCACCTTTTTATGTCTGCTAACGTTCATGCGCATTTCACTTTCTCGGCTGAATCCGGTTCAGCGTCATAGGAAACGTGAAGCTGCCAAGGCTGATTGCTTTGGCAGCAGGCGGCATAAATCGAACTTGAACATAACCAACCAACCAACCAACCAGCAACAAGATTGCATTCGAAATCCTAACACGTTGTGCAGTCATAACCCATTTTCAATGCCACTATTGAGCTATGAATCAGCAGAGACAGTGAGAAATCCGGTTAGTAACCGCAATGGTAGCGCTTCACATGGTTACCCCATAAAACTAGTTCCTAGCTGCTACTAAAGCGATCTGTCAAATCGTAGAAACTTCTCGTAAAGCTTTTTCAGAGGTTGTAAGCATGTTTTTCTTAGTGGAAACATTTTTAGAAAAAACTTCCACGATGGATGGGAAAGAGAAGGAGCAGCCATCGCCGTCTACCATAAAGGAGAACTGATCGTGGATCTACAGGTCAGTTACTCTTGCAGGAATTTCTTTCTCATCATAGAAATGATCATCCCGATCCTCGAAGAGAAGGTGGCAGTCTTTGATCGAATCTATATTTGAGGGCGGTTATGCTGACAAATCGTCGGGACGAAAATGGACACCAGAAACGAGGACCGTGGTTTTTAGCGCGACAAAGGTATGTCACGACTTTGCGCTTGAGATTCCTAACGACCAGAGACACTCCCCTGTGGAAGATTATCCGGAATTGGAGGTACCGCCTTTGTTCCTAGGGGGGAGGGGAATGCGAGAAAATGCCGTAAGAACAAAAGGCACGCTGTCGGTGATTGAATGATTACGTCCAGGCCTGTACCACCATAGCTCTCCTCCCATTTTCTGAACTGCTAAAGTAGGGAGGGAGATATGGAGGACAGTGCAGTGAGAAGAAGGTCATATTTTGAAAAGAAATAAGCTGGTGTGTAATTGTACTATAGATAATTGTTGATAATTGTAGGTAAGAACTGGAGGTAAAGTCGGTAGGTAGAAAGCATTTCTTTTTATGACACATTTTTTTCACAAAATTGGCAGAATATCGCTGTCGTTTTTGCGGACGATTTATCGCAGTGACCTTGAGACGTTTCAAAATCTTGGCGCTTCTCCAAAGTGCAACAGATGATGTAACGCTTCCCCAGATTATTAATGAATGGCCTATGCTCTGTGTAAGCCGTTGTACAGTTATGTTGAAACTATATTAGAACAGGTCTTTTTGGTGTGAATCATATCTGATACACTCATTGAAGCCCGTTCCATCACTAGGGTACTAGAGGGATTTAGTAGCACGCACCATGGAAGAGATCCACAAACGGTAAGATGTCGTCCGGCTACTACTGCGTCGATTCTTTCGAAATACATTACACTGTATCTCGAAAAATATACACTGAATTGGATGAATAAAAGAGTAATATATCGGTGTTGATGTGATGGTCAACACCGTTTTGTGGGATACACCCCAGCATTCGACTTCCATTTGGAATCGTAATATTTCAGTATTTGGAATGAGTGTATGTATGGCTTATACAACGGCTTACGGCCACCGACCTAGGGCGGATGGAAGATTTGATAAGGCTCAGAAAGTATAAGGACGGGATTCAATTGCTTGGCCATACTCATCACAGTGCGCTATTTGGTACTACACCATCTCTGCCCATAATGGATTTGAACACAACACTCCAGACACGCGCATTGATCATTGACGCAATATCTATCCGGATTAGATACGACTAAAATGAACACCATAGGGTGTCGAAAGGTAATATTTAAGTGTTCGGCCAGATGGGTAATGAACACTTAGAATGACTACCGGATTCGATGAATAATTTCAGTGTTCAGGGCGACTGGCATCGTAGCCTCTTCAACTGGGACTTTCCCTAGTCTTGTGATAATCTGATGAACTTGGCGGTGTTTCAACCTGACTTGTACATCGGCTAGCCACCGCAAGTCTTTGTATAACCACATACGCACTCACCCACTACGATTCTGAAAGGAAATCGAGGGCAAGGGCGCATCCCTCAGACGGGACTAATTAACGCCGATAACTTTATCCTTTAATTCATATGGAACAATTAATAAAGAGGCTAGACATCGGCAGTTCAGAAAAAACGTAAAGCTAGGGTCTCATCGAGATTTCAGAAGCCTTCAAAAAACGCTATGACCTTCAATGGTCCAAGATCTCCCTGTCAGTAAGGCCGGTCTGCCCCCCCCCCCCCCCACCCTCTTTTCCCCTTTCGTAGACTGGGATTGACACCTATCCAAGGTAGTCAAACATTATACATAAACTATCAAATCTTCTGCGTAAAAATATAATGTGAACCTTTTATTTAGCGATTACTTTCAGGCAGTTGGAGCGCTTTGCGTAGCCATGCTTGTTGATCGTGGACATTTATCGTATGAGGATAAAATGTGCAAATTTTGGCCAGAATTCGCTCAGCACGGTAAAGAGAATATCACTATCGACTGGCTGATGAGTCACAGGGTATGCTTTTGCTTTATTCTGAAAAGTTGAACTTTTTTGGACATCATTTACGGTAGCTGTACCACTATCTAGTTAACTGATGAACGTTCTAATGCTGGGAGGTTTGATCCCATACCCATTTCCTAAGTCGATAAATACGAAGCGATAGATCATTGCTTTCTAACGACGAATTCTAACGGCGAAGTATCTATCAGTTGTTCTCAAAGGTATCCCAGCACCGTGCTCCCATTACCTCTTAGACATCACCACTCAATCTGTTGCCTAAGAAAAGTGACGTGGCCCTCCCTAAGACGGGTTAGATCTGCCGACGATATCCCTCAATAGAAAGCTTTGGTGGAACCCTCACTACCTTTAATATCGGTGACTTAGGCTTCGACAAAAACCAAAGATATCCGCTCCCCCGATTCAGTTGCGAAAATTGTCCGCGGGCTGGGCTCTTGAACAGTATAAGTATGGATTTTGGAGGGCAGAGCCAAGAATTTGGAGGTAAAACGTTCCCGGTGAACGATTATACTCCATTGACACCATTCGAGACGAGAAGTACTTGTTTAGATGGATGCGCGTTATTGTGGTGGTATAGTGGTTCCGGTGTCAATGAACTGGTTCTCTAAACGCGGGGTTCTATGAATGTTTACTCAATTCAAGCCAGACATTCACTCATTCACACGAACATTCCCACACCAGAACATGAATGCCTACTCTCCTTTTGTTGTACACTTTACGGTCGAGTAAAAATGTGGGAAGGGGCTGGGGGGATGTGAAGCTCAATGGTGATAGCTAGGTAAAGAAAAACGATATGATGAAGATGACAACAAGGAAAGGAAGAATGACAACAAAAGAATGAGGAAAAAAACGTAAAGAGACGAGAAGTTACGAAGGTGACGTATCCGCAGGGTGCCTAGAAAAGCGCTCCTAAAGAGGCAAGGTAAATCAATTGAAAATAATGTTTTTCTGAGTTGAACATACTCGCTTTGGGACGCACCCATGCATTTAACACCCATCCGAGATCTTGGGAGCGTCTGAATGTTCATCCTTTCATACAACTAACATGTGGAGAAGAGCTTTTGGGCAAAATTGCTTCTACCCTCTCACCCAATCAGTTTACAGAGAAATGGATTTCTCACTTAGCGTTGAAGGGTGTAGAGTTTCCCAGACTATTGGTAGGAGCACAATGTAGTACTACCCCACCTCTGACCGGAAAGTCAAAGTAATGGCCGAAAAAGTAAATATAAAAACCAACAACAATCTCAACCCATGTGAACTGGTGTCATTTTGGAAGTTGGGAGAGAATGTAAATGCTTTTGAGGTTCATGATTGGTATAGATATTATAACCTTTGAAATTCGAGAAAATCCACTGAATAAACATCGATCCTCCTTTATTATATGGCGAATTTTGCTATTCAGGCTGGCTTGGCAGCTCTGGACGAACCGATATCAAGAGAAGATGCAAAAGATTTTGAAAAAATGGCGTACGTTCTCGCTAAGCAGAAACCAAATTGGGAACCCGGAACAAAAAGCGGGTAGGTTGTTTATAAGACTAAAGAAAACGATTCGCTGATGAAAATCACCTCCTTTACCTTCAGATACCATGCCATAACTTATGGTTGGATTGTTGATCAGATTGTTCGGCGTGCCGATCCAAAGCACAGATCAGTAGGACAATTTTTCAAAGAAGAAATAGCCGATAGATACGGTAATGTTACCCTTTTCTGTTACAGTACTATGTAATTAATTGAGACAGTGACAATTCAGGTATTGATTTCCATATCGGACTGCCAAGTTCTGAAGAGCATACGGTATCACGACTCTCTATGCCGTCTACAGCGCACCTCCTCAAAGAAATTATTCATGATCCAAGGTACGATCAATCGTAGTCAATTGAAAAAAAGCAATCAAATTAAAAAAAAAATAATCAGAAAAGTAATCATCTAGTAGACCTCTTTTTTTAAAGGTTAGGGAACTCCGAACTCGATAAACAAGCCCCGAAAAAGCTCCATAGACCAATAACTCATGCTAATTTTAGATATTTTCCATAAATATATCACCATTCCTCGGAGTGGAGAAGGTGTCAAATTAAAGGGTCTGTGAGCTACCTGTCTTTTTTCAATTTGCACACCTTGGGCTTATTCCGACTGACAAATAGGGATGCACTTCTCCCTATCTGCCCTCAAATCATACTTCTGCCTCCAAAATCTTTGTATACAAAAATCAATTCCTTGAAAATCGTGCTTGCTCCGATAGAATGAGGAAAAAACTCGAAGTCTCCTCGAGATCGCTACGTCGAAGACCGATATGAGTCATAGAACGATAAGAAATTGTCTGGCCCAGATGGCGTTCGTTTCGATTTCAATAGTCTCTCACAATTCTGGCCAGATAACTAAGGGTGAGCAGTTTTTCGAAATAGCGGGAACTGCTGATAACTGGTGGCGTGGTAGGTGGACCCGAGAAGAGAGTGATCGGCGATATCTCAACTCCCTGGCAGCACATAGCAAAACGCGATGTTCGTATACAACGAAAAGTGCCTATACAGCCAGAAAGATTGTAGAAAGACGAAATCATATTTTTTTTCAGAGTTCTGATCGTCCTCGGCATACTTCATCTACGTCCTCCGACTTCGATCGCAAGGAAAGTTCGTGAAAATCCGCAGTGGTTCAAATTAGAGCAGGTACGATCTCTATCCAAAGATTCCCTTGCTACTGAGTGCTATTTTGACTGCAAGCAGGCAAAAATAAAAAATGGAGGAGAAAAAATGGAATGAGAATGTGGAAGGGAATGTGGCAGAGCCAAACTTGAGAGAAAACGAAGATATCTGGAGAAGTCAAAGATGACCTGAACACAGAGAGAGACGGATGTAGAAAGATGGACTAACAGCTGACAAAAAAGCTTTCCAAATAGACTACTCCAGTTTCTACTCTATATTGCGAAAAATCAGTGAATTAGTGAAATCGTGTCGCCATTGTGAAATATTTGGATAGCGGCCCTGAATCAAATCTTCGAAGTTGAAGTTAGTCCAGCATCCTTCAGAATCAGTCTTTTGGTGGAAAATTTGCATAAACCTAATGCAAGCACCGATTTTATCCACGGCAGTTCATTGTCTAGGTCAAATACGCATTCAAATGCACGTACGATTTTTAGTTGAGATCGAGTACGTGGCTCACATAAGGAAAGCTTGCTTAAACCAAACTTCTCCTTTTTATGACTACTATCGATGTCATGTCATCTGTGGGATTGTTTTCAATCTCCTGCTTTGCCATTACCTCGTCTAGTGGCTCATTGAAGTATTTAAGGATGTGAACACCTTCAACGATCCGGAACTACATGGTATGGAACAAGTTGCAGCTCTAGGGATAACGAAAGCCCGAGATCTTGCACGCCTCTTTTCTCTAATGCTCAGCGGAAAGTTCTTCAGTAAGGTGACTATCCTTACTCCTTAACCAGAAGGACAGCGGGAAGAGAGAAACGATTTTCTTGCAGGAGCTCGTCCAACAGTTCAAAAATCCACAAATTTCCTCCGGCCTTGACGAAATAGTGATGACTCCATTGCCAAAAGGTCATGGTTTTCTCTACGAACGGCATCCAACCTCGGGGGTGAGCTCCACTTCCTCATACGAGAGTTCAGAGTGTATTTGTTGAGAGCCTTCGATTGACAAGTTTCCAGAGTGATACCTGCGTCTGAAAGCTATAATCATGCATTTCAGAAGCGATGGCTCGTCGGTCACCCAGGATTTGGCGGAAGCACAGTGATGATGGATGTGGATGATGAGGTGAGACCAGTGGAACTGTACGGACTATTATTTAGCTCAACTAGTAAAAAAAGATAAGAATAAAAAGGAGGTTGTTATACGGCAGCAAAAGCATCTCCGCACGCAAATCATGGACATACACTTCCATCAAGAAGTGTACGACATATGTATATACCATAGAAAAACCATATATCACAGAATTGCCGATTTATAATGAAGCACTTCTGAATGGGAATATAGGGGATCAATCAATTTGCATCTCTGAAGTGTAGCCGAACAGCAGTTAACCAAAAAAGCCCGAGGGATAAAAGTAATGATTGGAACTATGACTGGTTCAATCCAATGAAGACAGAAAATGATGATTTTCAGAATTGGTCAGTACTTTAAGAGCATCGCAATTGTCGTACACAACATAGCAAGCCACTGCTTTCATCATCTGTTCAGTTTATTCCCGATTAACCGACGTCTGTGGGACGCAGGGCTCGGTTAGCCAGGGCCGGCATCACTGAAGGACCTGGCCCTGTACAAATACATATGGCAATAAGGCTTCATTGCATAACTCGCTCTCCCTCGCAGGTTATTATGCATGCAAGTATGAAGTCAGGTACCTCCCAAGAAGAACTGCATGGGTGCCTGCCGAACAGAAAGGCAGATAAATGCAGGACTTCAATCCTTTTATCTTTTCCCTGCCATAAAGTACGCATTGCATTAACTGAATGTATGTATGTTGCTATAGATGTAATACCATCTCTGTAACCCATGGAGCACCTTTTCATGCTTCACAGCTCCTAATCTGTACCCTTAATTTGAGGATGATATTAGATTTTACAAAAAAAAGATTGACCTTTCTTGCTAGGAATCAGTATAATTCTCAAATATAATTATACTTTTCCTAGATTGTCATCGCCTACGTAACAAATGGTCTGAAAACTGGAATGGGAGAACTGACACGTACATATCGCCATTTACGTGACGCTGTATTTGAGTGTTTCGAGAAATCAAAGGAGGAAACTGTATTGTAAAGCAGTTTACGAGTAATTCAATAAGCAGAATTTTCTTCAAACGGTTATTTTCTTTCTCCTTAACAGTCATCTCTCACCTATGTGTGACGTGTGTGTATTCTCGTAGTCTCGATCCAAAGCTTCAAGTGGTTGACCTACGTCCTATTCATTTTGACCGATTTGCTCATGCTTTAGTTGCACCCCACTTCAGTCGTTGACTATATTTTTCATTTTAAGTGCCAGATGACAAAATATACGGTGCTTTGTGCTAATTAGTCATAAATTGTAGCTTATGTACATACATAAATGTTTGTAATATAGGTGTTGAATAAAGCGATTTTTTCACTCTCTTAAAGTTTATCGCCAATTTATCATAATTATTATATTAACAGACAATTATAATCAAAGAAATGAGACACCGTGCCTGGCCGCCGTCAGGTCAAATATGAGCAGAACAGCGACGGAGATACCGCATAAATCAACAACACGTCTATTCATCCATATCATCCTCTTCTAGTTTCGCATGAGCCCATTCTTCGGCCTCAGTGACAATGTCAGCCGGTACTGTCTGAAGCACAAAAATAGGACTACTGTAATTTTAAAATAATAATTACTTAGAATGACCTGGTGTTTCCCATCGGTATGTGCTCCTACCCATCCTAGCTCTATTTGAACATCCTTGTCCTGAAAACGCCATCTCAATCTTATACAACGCAATCATCAGTAAAGTAGTAATAAGTAAACGAAAAGCGAGATAGAAGAAACCGCTGAGCCATCATTACTACCTTATTTTCGTCCCGAATGGCCATGATGATTCGTGCAGCTTCTTTTACTAAATCCTTCATATCGTATTCTTCCAACTTGAGTTTTTCGATTTCAGCCTGAATACGACTCGAGATTACTGTTGAGCGCTGTTATCAGTGATCTGGAAACATACCTTAGCAGCTTGTCGATGTTTCCCTACAGCCCACGCCTTGTATTCGTAGCAGAGCCCAGATGGTTCCACCAAGTAGAGTTTGCCGCCATCCTGCAGAGTAACAAGCTAACTTTAAAAAAACTGAACAGCAGTAGTAGTAAGAAAACAAAGGGCTGGCTGTTTGTACGGACAGGATGCCATTTGGATGACTTCTCAGTAGTAGAGAGCGCGGAAAAGGTACAGCGGGCCAAAAACCTATTTACAATGAAGCAGGAATGCTTGGGAAGCGGACAGGTAATGGGTGAAATAACTGAAAAGAAAGGATTAGGCTCATGATATGCATTCGATAATGCAGCCAGCAGAAAAAAAAAACTTATCAAGAAGAACTGGAAAAATGATCTAGCATTTCGAAAGCTCACGCGCACACCTTCGCATTCCATGACGTGAAAAACGCAGCAGCACCAAATGGTCGACTAATTCCAAGAGTGAACACGTGGACGTATTCGGCCAACTGAAAACTATCCACTTGCAAGACGCAGATCGTCAGTGAGGAAAAAAAAACAAAGACAATTGAAAAAATTGTAACAAAAAACGTACAGCATTCGCAAGTTTCTGAATTGGCATTGGCTGCCGATAGTCTTTGAGATATTTTACAGCCTAAATAAGTTCATTTTTAAACTCTAGCACGGTTCACTCTCAGAATATACTGGAACATATCCTTCCATAGAAAACTACATCCTGGTGAATCGTAAGAGCATACCTCGTTGCATGCGTAATCCTTCAGAGCTCGACAATCAGGGTATACACCTGCCAAAGCTATTCCTATGTCTTCGTTAGCACTGAACATCCGTGGATTCGCATTCTGTAATTCAAGCTACCAATCGATCAAATATGAGAAACATCAAGCTTAATCCCGTCCTAGTTTGATTCATGGTTTACATTCGGTCTACTGTCTAAAATGTGAAGGGAAAGTAACTTATGGGAAAGGTGAAGGTAAAGGCAACTCCCATGACCAAAATAAGGGACAATTCTATGAATAAGTTGTGTTATAAAGTCATTTCTGAAACCCAAACATTGTTAATCTGCGAGTTGAAAAGTGGAATTTTCGCAGAAGCAGTGAGAAAGGTTCTTGATATAGTCTACACTTGAGCAGTACTGGAACAATGATGGGATAATATGATACTGTAACACCTGGTCAACTTTCATACAGGACATCTAATGTGTTCTCTCTAGCTTCACTAGCGCACCCTGAAGTGAAGCGGAATTGAAGCTCTGGGCAATCAGAAAACGGGACGAAGAAAGTTTTTGAAGACCTTACCTCTTCATACATCTTCGACGTGATCACCTTATCAACAGCTGTGACTACTCCATTTTTACCGCGCAGAGCGATCATCGTGCCACTATTATCAACGGCCTTCTGGGCATACTCGACTAGAATAAAACAGAGATAATCCACCTTCTACCGACTACAAAGAGATAAGACTCACTTTGGAATATGCGTCCATCAGGGGAAAACGTTGATGCAGCTAGATCATAGCCCGTACCGATGGAACTCATCCTAGGTTATGGATCAGGGAAGTTGAAAATTTTAAAAACTATGAATAATACAAACTCGACGAAATTAATTGGAATGACTGAGTGATCTTATGAACTTTATCAGTCTATAGTTACAACAGTGAATTTTTGGCAATTAAGAGAACCTCACTATTGTAGATGAAATTAATCCCTAAGAACTAGTGACTATCATAAACCTAAGGGATCTGGAAATCAAAGGAAATGCAACTAGCTGAAAAGAGATGTAGGTCATGACTTCTCAATCATCATAGGCGCTCCATTATTATGGAAAAAGCTTGCAATAAGAGAAAAGGAAAAGAATGATTTGAAAGTGCGGCTTGGTTTGGCCAGCGCTAAAAAGCAAGCCATACAGTGGCGATGAAACTCGTCCGCGAAGACACCTCCTTGCGTTTTGGCTGAAGGAAAAGAACTTCGCCCTTTACTCAGAAAACTTTACCCTTTGGTTCAGTAGAGCGGTTAAATAATAGCTACTCGTTCTGAAGCCTGTCAGGTGACTATTTCAATCTAAGATCGAGTGTTACACAGAAGTCCATACTCCTTTACGGGGGCGGGACGTAAGTTTTGCGTTTGATACGTAAGTTGCAGACAACGCATTAAAGCCGGCGACAAATTGTACGTGCTTTCGAACCTGCTTCCTTTTTTGCGAGATCGCTTCCGTTTTTGGGCGACGTTGTCGCACTTCTCTTTTCTTTTGAAGTTAACTGTCTGGTATTTAGGAAATGAATTAAGTTAGTTCATACTATCCACATATACTGTTTAGTAAATTCTTGGATAATTTTTATATTTCCCTATTGAGCACATTTAAGCTTTTCTCCTGTAAGGTAGTCGATCAAAAATTGAATAAAGCGCGAAAGGTTCATCATTCAGCCGACGTAAAAGCAGTGGTCTATATATCTCGACAGAATGTAAAATTGGAATGCTCATCGCTCTCTTTTAGCACTAATCACCCACAGTGTGTTTAGGAGTTGTTTCTGCTTTATGAAGCCACCATGAAGATTTCATTAAACCTACCTCGCTGTTGCTGTTGTTTTTTATTTTTTACGCTTTACCAAGTATTTTCCGATTTCAGTGGCAGGAAAATGCCATCAAAGAGTCGTAGTGCGTCACATGACGACGACGTTCCCTCACCAAAATCGTCGCGCTCAAGGAGCCGAAGCGTCTCTGATAAAAGTGATGTACCATCGCCAAAATCAGACAATGGGGTAACGAAGGGCGCTCGGTCAAGGGTGAGTTTGTACTTGACTTTGGTGGGATCTCGCTTCCGATTTCAATTTTTAGCTTTTTCAGTCACGAAGTCCCGCCACCAAATTTGACAAGAAAAGGGAATCTAAGTCTCGGAGACGATCGCGTACAAGAGTGAGTTTTTGAAGTGGATAACGCTCTTTCGATATAATCATTTTTTGTTCCCAGCTCTGAGCTAACCTCATGAGAGCTGATAGCACTTAGCAAAACTTTCTTGAAGTAAAATTAAGAAACAACTTTAATGAAATTGATTCAGAGTTTGGAGATCGTTTCTAACCCGCATCTTCCACTTCTTTTACCATAGATTCACTTCCTCGCTATGAAATCATAGTTGCTACATTGTTTGACAACTCAGCTTGGGTTCAAAATTAGATTTAGTGCAGGTTTAATGAGGGTGTTGAGCTCCGATATGAAATCTGCTAGTATTGTTTACCCTTTGCAACTATTTCAGTCACGCAGTCGTTCTCCAAAGTCTAGCAACAGAAGAAGATCCAAGTCACCAAGGCGAAACAGATCACGGGTCAGTTTTTACCTATGAAAGAATATCGGTGGTCACAGTAGTTGTTCCTGCTCTGGCTTACTATTTATAGTTTTGGTAGCTCTATTGAAAGAGGAGAGGAGGACGACTACTAACTAACGTTTTGATGAGGAATCGAGTCAAACTGGTGTTATAATAATTTTCTAGACAGTTAAAAAGTATTACAGTATTCAAATGAAAACGAGATCCGAAACAAAATCTTTTATCAGCTTTTGTTTTAGAAGTTGCATAGAGCTCAACAAATTACCAGAAAACAACATATGCGTTTCAACACTTTTTTGTCCTTCTAGGGCTTACTTAGTGAGCGAGTAAATAAGCTGTACCCAGAACTCCCTGAAATCAATCATGTAATGTCTCTTCTTGCTATGAGACTGGGATTATACGTTAGACAATCTTCCCCTTTCGATATTGTGTTGCTGAAATCATACTCGTGAATATCCAAATTTATTTATTAACTAATCTGAACTGTTGTGCGCCCAAACAGATCAGAACTTGCTCTAGTCAACATAACGCGAGGGGGAAGAATCAGCAATATGTAGCATTAATTAAAATAAATTCAAATACAAACACACTACAGCTAGGACCGAACATTCGCTTAAATAAAAGGTATTGAGCTGAGTACAGCGAGTCGTGAACATTTAGGAACCAGAATATGATGTCGAGTTGACAAAGCCGTACGAAACCATAAGTCACTAGTAAATGCCTAAAACTGTACAGTGGGTAGTATAGTAGGTTGCAAAGTCAGAATAGGCGACGAAGACGACCGCAGGCCGTCCAGAATAGCCACCCTCCCTGATCGAAATGCAAACTTAAGAGGTAAAGGTAATACCTCAGCCAAGTATTCAAATGGAATACTCGTTGATATGCACCGGCCTATGAAAGTCCGAGGATAATCAAAGATAGATAAACCTGAGTGATTAAATGAGGAAAACGCAAGCCAAGCAAAAGTATTGTGACTATTTGAGTTCAACGCAGTGGATTCTGAAAGGCACTAATATTCTTCTGTATTACAGTCTCGTAGCCGAAGTCCAAAGTCGACCAATAGAGGAAGATCCAGATCGCCAGAACGATCTCGTGCAAGGGTTGGTTTTTTTAGATTTGATCTGATTTTGTTTTCTACATCTGGGATCTCCCATTGAACTCGTAGTTTCCCCGAATTTATTAAGTAAAATGTATGACAAACCTATCTTCAGCCCATTACTTTATTTTACTGAAGTCATCATTCAAAAAGTCTGCCATCACTTTATTTTTCTTAATCCATAAATATCACTTTCAGTTCCGCTTCTGAAATTCTCTTACTCCTTCACTGTAGAGTTGGCTTTGACTGGCTCACCTTATCGTTTCCTTCACTACTATCAATCGCTACAAAAAGTAGTTAATTTTTCGATGAGTTCCTCTATTGCAGTCGCGGAGCCGCACACGAAGTCGTGATAAAAGGAGAAGGGATAGAAGCAGAGATGACAAGACAAGGAGCTCGCGAAGAGACGATAGGCGAGACAGAGATCGCAAAAGACGCTCACGGAGCCGAAATAGGTGTGAAAGAAACGATTTAGTAACAAAGGTTTAGTTTTTATTTGTTTCTTTGTTTAGGAAAGGAAGCGATGATGAGGATTCATCCCGAAATAAACGTGAACGCCAAGAGAAAAATGAAGAAAAGATCGCAGAGGAGAAGAAAGCCGAGGAGGCGGAAAAAGCGAAAAAGGAGCCTTTGGACTTACTAAGGACGAGGACTGGTGGTGCTTATATTCCTCCGGCTAAGCTGAAAATGATGCAAGATCAAATTAAGGACAAGGTATTATCGCTTCCATTGGTTCAAGCTGGCCGGTAAATATCAGGCTTATTTTTAGCAAAGCGAGCAATATCAAAGAATGAACTGGGAGAGATTGAAAAAGAAAATTCACGGTCTCGTTAACAAAGTGAATACAGGAAATCTTGTTCAAGTTGTGAGATCGTTACTGCAAGAAAATGTCATCCGCGGAAAGTACGTTGCCGTTGTTTTTTGTTTATTTTCCTTGTTGAGTTGTTAATAATTATTGTACCGTTTTATTGTATCTAATTCAGAGGACTACTGGTACGATCTTTAATGCAAGCTCAAGCCTTTTCGCCCGTCTTCTCTCACGTTTATGCTGCTTTTGTGGCTGTAATCAACTCGAAATTTCCTCACATTGGAGAATTGCTTTTGAGGCGATTAATTGTTCAATTCAAGCGCTCATTTAGGAGAAACGATAAAGGTTTGGGTATATTCGTGCCACCCTTCATTTGTGGTTTCCTTAAGCAGCTTATTTACAGGAACTACGGTCACGGTCTCGAAGTTCATCGCACATTTGATCAACCAAAGAGTGGTGGGTAATTCATTGTCATAGCTCAGTAAATCTTTGCTGTCTATTTTAACGTCTAGTGCCCCTATCAGCTTTGTAACGTTTCGTTTCTTCTGCACTGAATGCGGTCGGAATCAATTTTAATAAGGTATTCAGGCTCATGAGGTGCTGGCTCTGGAGATAATGATTCTAATGATGGAAACACCGACTGATGATTCCGTTGAAGTTTCAATTGCTTTCATTAAGGAGTGCGGTGCGAAGCTTCTTGAGGTAATCCTTGATAAGTGTCACATCTTCCTTTCCACTATTTTCTTCCCTTTAAGGTCTCTCCTCGAGCTCTAGACACGATATTTACGCGCCTTCGCGCAATTGTGCAGGACGGTGACGCTATGAACCTTGACAAGCGAGTACAATATATGATAGAAGTCGTTCTGACGATTCGTAAAGACAAATTCAAGGCAAGTTTTGTTTTAGAGCTTCGTCCTGTAGCGTATCCCCAAAAGTTTCATACAGAATTTGTGGTATTTTTAGGCATACCCCGCAGTTCTCGATGAATTGGACCTTATAGATGAAGAGGACCAAATAACCCACACAATTTCTCTTGAGGATGCCATAAATCCTGAAAATGAATTGAGTACGTTCTGGCTTTCAAAATTATTCGTGATTTCAATATTATTTTTTGACTGTAGGGTGACATGTCATTCTTTTTTAGATGTCTTCAAGCTTGATCCGAACTTCGAAATGAATGAAAAGCAGTACGAAGAAATACGTGCTGAAATCATTGGCGATGATGACGATAGCGATGATGAAGAGAGTGAAGACGATGGAATAGGAAGCGGTGACGATGCAGATGGCCAATCAGGTTTGCCATCACAATCATATTATTGAATGAAGGCTTTATAGTTTTTTCATGAGTGGATTGAATTAAAATGATAGGGAAAAGATTAATCTAGCCTAGTAGAAGGGAGCGTTGATCTAGTATCTTACCCTTTAGTATTTTTCTAACAAAGGATGAGTAACAGAAGCTGTCACAAGAACTCTCAAGAGGTTTCTCCGTCTGGATTTGCTACTGGGGAATGATCAAAAAAATCTCTGGGAATCATCAAACTCGGAACGCTCAGTTCTGGGGGCTTGAGGGTGGCCGCCATCGTCGTTTACAGCAGTTGCTGTTGAATGTCTATCTGTGTTGTGAAAAGTAAGGTGGTGTTCTCCTGATTTAAACTTTTTCCATTTATGTTTAATGTACCTTCCCAGTCAGCTTCTTTATGACCTGAATTATCGAAAAATGCGTATTTTTGAGAAAATACTGTTAACAAATGAGAAGTAGTTTGATTAATTTCAAAAACCGTTAATAAACAGGTGCTCCTGCTTCGACAACTGGCACGACAGAAATAATCGACAATACGGAACAAAATCTTGTCGCATTCCGTCGCGAAGTTTATCTCACTATACAGTCGTCGCTCGACTTCCAAGAAGCCGCTCATAAACTTCTCAAGATGCATGTTTCCAAAGAGATGGAGGTGAATCTTGTTCAATTCTGTCTGTCTAGGTCTATGTATGTGTAGCTGTTTTCAGGTGGAACTCTGCCATATGCTGGTGGATTGTTGTTGTCAGCAAAGAACATATGAGCGTTTCTATGGCCTTCTATGCGAAAGATTCTGTCGGCTCCGTAAGGAATACCAGGTGTTTTTTAGAATATTTTTTATCAGAACGGCCAGAAAAAAAACGGAGATTTACGAACAAGCCGTTTTTTCAGCCCTTAGTAATAAGTGATTTTGCAGATGACATTTGAGAAAATTGCTTGCGATACCTACGCAACTATCCACAGATTTGACATCACAAAGCTGAGGAATATGGCGCGTCTGATCTCTCATCTGCTTTTCACTGATGCGATATCGTGGACGGTATGTGTAAACAGTTTATTGGAAAAATTTCACTGTACAGGCTAATTTTTGCTCTGTCGCATACTCGCTTGAAATACTCCGAGTCGGGAATACTCTTTTGATTTCTCGTTCAGGAGCTGAAATGGACCATTCTAGAATGAATTTTCTCAAGCGAGTGGGAGCATATTAGGGCGATTTTCAGACGTCACTCCCTCGCCGCTGGTTCCTTCGCAGTTTCATGAAGTGTTCGCCGCTTTCGTCTTCGATTTTAAGCTGTTGCTGCATAATCCATGCTACACGCACTCGTTTTGATTATCAACAGCTGGATTAGAAGGATCTCTATTTGATAAGGGAATCAATAGTATACAGATGAAGATGGGAATAAGTGGGCGCCGTTGCGTGAGCTGTTTCTCATTACGCCAAAACTTACCCCATCGAAAATTTGTTCTCCGGCCAGTCGCGAATGAGCAACTTTGGCTTGTTAGAAATAATTTGTTATTTCATTTATCTTTCACTTTCTCTATTTCAGATTTTCACTGATGTTAAATTGACCGAAAACGATACTACCTCATCTGGTCGTATTTACTTGAAATACGTCTTTCAAGAGTTGTGTGAATCAATGGGGCTTACGAAATTGTATGAGCGGGTGACGGATCCGTGAGTTTCATTTGTTAACCGATCATCTCTTTTTTCATTTATCACTGGTTTTTCAGAACGTTGCAACAAGCCTTCGCTGGTTTGTTCCCTCGGGATAATCCTCAGAACACACGGTTTGCAATCAACTTCTTCACTCTCACTGGTCTAGGTGGACTTACGTGAGTGCTTCTCAGTTATTTGATATTGCTCGTAAATTCATCGTGATTAAAAGGAGTATGCATGCCGCTAAGATCTTCAGGGAACCGTATAGTATGTCCCTTCTTTCGCTCACCTAGTTGGTGGCAAATTAAAAGATTGCCCTGTTTGTGCGTTACGTTTTAAACCTCCTTGTCATGAACTAGTTCATCTTTCTACTGGAAAAGTCCCTTCAACTGATCGCTAATTACAATCGTTGGCCTCAAAAGATTGGCAAGTTCTGGAAGCTTTCCGTTTGTTCATTGGCTGTTGTTACTAGGATTAGCAACATGCCCAGGGGATATGCTAGGTAGCTAAAATGTCGGGCACATCAATCGCTCATACGCCTTTGAGCCTTTTATGATTGCTGTTGAACGTTTTCTGGAATGGCATGGCTTTTTACTTTTTTGATTGGCCATTTGATGAGTTAGCCGTGCTTACGCCGGATGCAATATAGTGTGTAATACTGTTTCAGAGATGTTTTTGAAAATTAATCAGCAAGCTATATAGATAATTGATGTATATACCGCTGCCGTTTTCTTTTTTTGAAATCGCCTTCTTTTACAGGCTTGATCTACGGCAGTTCCTAGAGAAGGGCATGAAGAAAAAGAAAGAAGAGTCGGTTGATGAATCGGCATCGTCGTCATCTTCATCATCTTCATCAGATGATTCTAGCGACAGTGAGAGCGACAGTGACGATGACGATGATTCAGGTATGTTGTCATTAAGGAGTAATGTTGATGTATTGGTTGCTAGAGCTACAACATGCTTGGGATCTATAAGCTTCCTCCATTAAGAATGAAAATGAGACCATTGTGAAGATTTTTTTGAATAGGACTAAGGATGTGATCGAAAGTAATCCATGGATTCGTATAATCCTTTTTTCCAAACAATCCTTACTGTTTTCAACAATAATCTGCTAAATTCTGGAAGGCTTTTTCTCATCGTCTCCTATGCTTATCTGACGCAAGTGACTCAACCACATTTCTCGTCTCAAGTAGTAGGACAAGAAAATTGTTTGCAGATTCATCATCTTCGTCGTCTTCTTCATCTTCGTCGTCTGACTCAGACAGCGCAAAAAAGCGAAAGGCTCTCAAGGACAAAGCCAAGCGGCGTCTCAAGGAATCAAAGGAGCACAAAGAAGTCAAATCAAAAGCCGTTCAAAAGATTAAATCACATAAGTCCACTCGAGGTTCTCTCACTGTTTCATGATGTATTTCTAGTGTAAAGGGTACTAATTTTTATTTTAATGAAGTTGTTAACATATACTAAAATCTTCATCGTACAAATAAATTGAGGTTGTATAGTAGTAAAAGCATCATTTTGGGCAGTTGTATAGAAAGGCAGAGGTGATTCAGTGGTTTGAGGTTCGACTTGTTACAGTTATTGCTGCTATAAATGATCGGGATGGTTTAACTTCTTTATCATGGTGCGTGGAGGGTTTCTTACTTGATGAGAGTCTGACCTCGAAAATATTTTCGGGAGTCTTTTAGTCGCCAGTTCTTCGCTAACATACGGCCGAATTTCGACGTTCACTAATTGGAAATGGGTTTTGTATATTTTTCATTAAGAATGACGCCAATAACAGATCACTTCACTGACACCATTTATTCAGTTGAAGAAAGATCGTCTTTTGAAGCGTTCCCATGTAGAAAACAAGCAGTGCAGGACTTCGAAGGCAGTATTGAGTTCTAGACTGATGTGGCAGGAAATCGTCGTCGAACTCTTTCGATTCTTTCAAATCGTTCTGTTGTTATAATTTCAGTGATCGGAGGGCGACGATCCCCATTAGTATTCTTTCGAAAAGGAGGTGCACCGGCCTGAATAGTTTCGATTAGGCGTGGTTACTAAAGAATTTATTGAGGAAGTATTTTCACATGAGTTGTAGAAATACGTCGAGGTGGTGGTTCATCGCGACGAGGTGGTGCATGCGTATAAATGGGTACATCTCGTGTAGTTTTCCGTTCATGCATCAGGGTTTTTTCATGTTCGCGAATACCGTCTCTGAAAAAGGAGGTACATTTACCCATACCATACATGAAAGCGATTGCACATTATTGGTGGTACGCCTAGTTGCCGTGTTTACCATTTATAGTTGGTCTGCGGCTGTACGAAGTTGTAGACGACCACCTGTGACGACCTTGCCCATCTGGGAGCCAGTATTGGAAACCATTTAATTTTTTGGTCGGTATTCGAAGGCAGTATTCTTCAGAAACCCCTATCTATCTTCAGATGACGGGCATTGTCCGTTTTCGGCAAAGCAACTCACTGTGACACTCAGGGGGCATAGCAGACGGCGAGGCAACTAGCTAGGAACCTACGCGTGATCAGAGGTGACGCGTCTACCCATCGACTTTCGTGCAGATGACACTATAACCGGAGTCCTGACGCGATTATTTTCCTGTGCGGCTCATTTGGTATGAGGCTGACGCAACTCCAGACGTGCCGTTTTTATAATGCATTTCTGAAAGCTCACCTGTGACGATCATACTGACTGTGACCGGAGCGGTCAGAAGCTGTATGAGTGCTCCGAGCAGCTGAAATTGGGCGAGATGGTGGTCCTAAACAAAAGGAAAGATAGGCATATATCGTGGCGAGGGCGTGTTGGGAGCATTGGCATGGTAGTAGGCGACCGAACCTTTACGTACAAGAACGAAGATTCAATGGGTGTGCAAACTGTCATCGTGATCTAGCCAGTGCTTTACATTGCTACCATAGGCTTTAGGTTTATTATGGGTGCTTAGGGCTATTTTTCAAGGAGTGCGATAACGAGATTACGGTAGGAATTCGGATACATTCGCTAGGGAAGAGGTCCACCAATCAGAGTGCGAAGGCGGGGATCAATCACGCCTCTGCGGCAGTCGCCGAACGGTGTGAGCTGAAGTTGGGACTGGGCCAAATTATTCAAATAAAAATTAACAAGGGCTAGAAAGATGTGACAAGATTGTAGAAACAATTTGTGATGGGTTCAGAGCAATGTAGAGGTCGACAGACAGCTCAGCTCCCTCCTAAGGACGTAGTTAGCAAGTAAAACAGCATACAACAAACAGATTTTTGAAACTGACATTCGAATAGATGGCGAACCCCATTTTGAAGTGAAAAAAAGAGTTCCTAGTCTTTTTTTTCTAAATCCCCTGTTTACGTGATTCTGTGGCTCTGCGGTTTGATCTGCCCCCAAAACTGCAACAATCCAGGGAAGAAAACCAAACTCTTGCTGACAAAGAAAGTTTTCTAACATTGATATGAGTCTTTCAAAGATGCCGATTGTATGATGAAAACGTGAAAACAGATGGCATGGTACAAAACTTGCTGCAGTAAGCCGAATATTCAAAAGCGTAGAAGACAAAAGTAGAATACAACATACCAAACGTAGAGCGCTCATATTTCCTGTAATCTGAAACATAACTGGAATCCCTAGATCTTTGTGGGCCAGTTTCCGCTGCAGCAAATGATCCTCTCTTCTCTGAATGTGCTTTTGGCGGTTCCAGTGAGCGCTCGACTCTTTTGATGTGCTCTTTTTTTGAAGACATTTTTTCCTCGAAACTGCGCCGTTCCTCCACTCTTCTTTCCTGAACAGAACTCTGAACTGATGGTTGAGGACTGCGAGGTGCAGCGGGGCCGTACTCCTGGAGTACACTATCCACCCTTCGATTTGCCTGAGAGATCTCATCATCGACGTCAAGAGTTTGACGGGATGGTTGCCGACTCCCTCTATCCGCGATCTTATCGCCTTGAACGACTTCACGCTCATAGTAGATGGTACGGTCGAGTATAGGTGTTTCAGCTGTGAGCTCTCCTTCCCTTTCGTCACGACAATATGATGTATCCAATCTTTCCCTAGACTGAGCTCTTCCTGACACATCTTCACGACTGGCAGTCTCATCAGCAGCTACAGGTGGACGATAAGGGCAGACTTCGAATGGAGTAGGAGTCACGCTTAAAAAGTTGAATCCATGAATCCATAATTCTGTGCAAATCTAGAGAGAAATCCATGAACAAGAATCACAGAATCAGTGGTTGATTCACCTAACACGATCCCGAATACTTGTCGTCTCGATATCTTTATGCATTTCCTCATGACTTTCCTGAATTAGTTTGATAATTTTTCAATTCGAGTCACTGCCGTAGTACTAATGACAAAAACAATACACCTGAACGAGAGAGTACTCTTCGACTTCCTTCGCTGGGGAAAGATATTCCAGAACGGGTTCCTCTTCTTTTTCACTTATACCGCGTGTCTCCTGCTCCTATAACGCACCTCGTAGATAAAGTGTGTCCCACTTGGTTCAAAAATCAGATGAGGTCGGTCTTATGATAGGGACTAAGTGAGTGAAACCTATTGCTAGAAGTCTATAAAGAGGAAGAAGTCTTCGGGTGTTAATCAATCCCGTCTGAGGGATGCGTCCCGCATTCGACTATAATTAAGAATCGTAGTGGTTATGGAATGCGTATGAGAATAATAAAGACATAATATTTAATAAAAAAAACATATTTAATAAAGACACATTCAAATAACTACTTTAGCCATATCCAACCATCTACGTCAAGCACTGCTTTCCAGTTGCTAGGTAGTACCATTCCACAGGTGAAGCAGTTGGGGTTTTTGGAGGCGATCCACGTTTGACATCGGTCATCATGTCACGCACTTCATCGTAAGTTCTGTTCGCTAGCCAATCTTTCAACAAACGTTGACGTGATATTTCAGAGGAGTTTCTGTCAATGAATATGGTGAATTTAGGAGCGGACCCCATTGCTTCACGGCCTTGGCTATTATATCGCCGAAAAGTTCGTTGGATCGCTCGATGACTCTACTACCTTCCTAACTTTCTCGAAGTAATAGGGTATAATGTGGCGTATATGAAGATGACTTTCTAGAGCATATTTGTAGGAATGCGTGCAGATCGCTTCTATAAAAATCCCGAACTAAATACTCAAATTGTATCGTATTGTATTATATTGTAGAGAGAGAGAGAAGCCGCAAAAAATCCGCAATAATTATGTATCAACCTAATACTTCTAGATGAGTCTGGTGCTGATTA
Organism: Haemonchus contortus; assembly: GCA_000469685.2. Taxonomy (NCBI): domain Eukaryota; kingdom Metazoa; phylum Nematoda; class Chromadorea; order Rhabditida; family Trichostrongylidae; genus Haemonchus; species Haemonchus contortus. The sequence continues at coordinate 30,077,412 of LS997563.1, read as the reverse complement.
GCCGTATCCAAAAGGATGCAAGGCTCGTTGGACTTGACGATTATCGATCCGAGATCTAAACCCATGACTATGCCTGTGGGACGATACGCCACTCTCCACTACACCATCTCCGCAATAAATATTACGTTGATGCATAATTATTGCGGATTTTTTCGCGGCTTTTTTTCTCTCGATCGAATTTGGATATTGAACTCGGGTTTTTTTTCTGAAAATGATCTACTTGATTTCCACAACAAGAATACATTCAAAAAACCATACGCATAATCGCGAAATTAGGCTTAACTACTTCGAGAAAGATTGGAAGGTGCCACACATTTCGCGATCTCAGTAACTTCTCGGCGATCGAACAATCAGCCAGAGCCAACCAAGAAATGGGATCTGCCCCTAAATCTGCCATATTCACCAGCAGGAACTTTTATGGATTATCTCGTCAACCTTGCCAACCGTTCATCGAAAAAATGGCTAGAGAATAGAAGTTACGTCGATTTGGATGACTCGATGGCCGATGTCAAGGCGTGAATCCGTAAGGATCAAAACTTCTTCGATTTTGGAATCCGACTAACTAACCAATGGGAAGCCGTGCTTGACGTAGATGGTGAATAAGTTCCGGAGCAACTATTTGAATATGTCTTTGCTTAGTATTTCTATAGTTTCTTTAAGAAAAATTTGCTAGAAAAAATCCGCAATAATTATGGATCAACCTAATAAATAGTCTTGGAGTAATAGTGAATTGTTTGACAGGCTACAACATTGAAATTTCAACTCCCAAGGGATGAGAGGCATGGTCGGCCTGGACGGGAATCGGTCTGATATTCGATTCTAAGTTATGTGTGGTACGTAGGCTGCCTTTTATATTTTGAGATTTGGGAACAGAAACAAATATCACTTATTGAAAATCGCTTTACTGCCTTTAAAAATTCTTCACATTAAGATCTATACACTTTTGCATGGGCTTGAACCAATTTTCGAAGCACTTTTGCCACTCTGATGTAGGTAACTCTAAAACATAGATTCTGAACGCATCAACGGCTTCTTCAAGTGTCGAAAAACGTTGACCTCCCATTTTATTTTTTACGTGCGGGATGAGAAGAAGTCACCCGAGGACTGCATGGCTAAGAACCTGTCAAGTCGTTGTTTTGAGTGCTCAAAAATGCAGTTGTTTTGAGTGCTCAAAAATGCAGTTGTTTGAGCCGATGTGTGGGAGCTCGCACTGTCGTGGTGAAGAGTGATCCGTAATCAGCAGTTGGTTTTCCTGATTTTTTGGAACTCAACTGGCAAACAAATGGTGGTATACCACTCAGAATTGACTGTTCTGCTTATTCTAGTGGTACGGTTGCAACATGTCCAGTTTTCCCAAAGAAACAGGAGATCCATTGCACGGAAGTGCTTGGTGCGCGGACAGCTTTTGTTGGATTTGGCTCATCTTGAAATACCCATACGGTCGACTGCTGTTTCCTTTCGGGCTCATACGCACAAATCCATGATTCATCATCTATTTCGATGCTATAGACGTGTTTCGAAGAACGCGATCGTATTTTTCGAGCATTTCTTTCGACCAATCAGCACGAGTCCCTTTTTTGGGGGATTGACAATTTTTTCAAAAACAATTTTTTTACAGTCAAATGTTCATGCAATATTGAATGTATGCTGGTCCCACTAATGTCTAAGGTTGTCCCAATCTCACGATAGGTCACACGACGGTCTTGCAATATTCGTTTGTGCACAGTGTCAACGGTTTCCGGAACAACAACTGATTTTGGACGACCACCACGAAATTCTTCTTCGAGTGAACAGCGACCTCGGGTGAACTCACTGTACCATCGATGAACACTGGCCCTGGATGGAGCTTCATCACCAAAAATTGAGCTAAGTTCATCCGTGCATTGCTGTTGAGTTAGTTCACGTCGAAAGTTGCAGAAAATCATCGCGCGAAAAAGCTCACGATTTAACCCTATAACTTGCCCCAAACAAAATCTTATAACTTAATGTAAACAACACAAATCGCGCTCAAATTTCGCAACATATCCTTAAAATAGTCAAACTTTACAATAGCGATGTCAGTTGCTAGATTGCTACACTAGTGCTGCCAAATCTCAAAATATAAAAGGCAGCCTTCGTAATAGTGCGTTACTTGTCGCGACACCATCTCCGAAGTATACCCGGTTATTACCCTGGTGTCCATATAGAGGGAGGCAATCCTATGTTGTATTACCAGGTGGGACTTGAACGACAGTGGTCTTGTTTAAAAGGAAACATCGTTTCGCCCTAGCTTCAAAGATAGAAGCCTGTCCTATCCGATGAGCGCCCTAATAATGTCCTGAACTTTACCGGGGACCTCTTTTTGCCCTCATGTTCCATTTCTTTGCTTACAAACGCTCTGTTTTACTTCAAACCTCAAAAAGAACAAGGAAACAGAAATACAGATTAGACCCACCTTTTCTCTTTTCTCCATCGTGTAAAGAACCGGCTCCTTCTCTCGGGTACAGATGTCCTGAATAGCCGTCCGGTGAAAGCATGCTTCAATTCTAGTCTTTAAAACAAGATGACTGAACAATTGCTCAAGTACCTCACTCTAAGACAAGAAAAGATGCTCGTGTGAGAATGGCACGTCCAAGAGAAAGCTTAACACTATGCTCCTGTAGTACTACCTATCTCTAGTACTTCCCATAGAGCAGGTTTCGCGGATTGAAGATCCATATGCACATTAGCCAAGACTGCTGATTCCAAAAGACCCCTGACTTGTACACTACAAAGCCAATCAATCTGAACCACCCGCCCTGAAGGCTTGCGCAATGCATCATTTCAGTGGTTTGAAGTATCAGTTTATGTGGTCCCTTCAGAAGATCATATAGCTGAAGGACAAGCAAAGCATACCATAGAGGCTTTGAGAGGAACATAAGCACTGGGTATGAGGGGCTTCTTGTGGCGGTTACTAGGAGATAACTCGAAGCATATGGTTGCTGCATTCCCTACTATAACGACAAAGGATCCTTTCCCAAAAAGTTGGGTCCCGAATCATTATCTGGTTGATACTTTTGAGCCTCTCTAGTCATTTCTTGATGTTCAGGCATGATGTTTACCCTTTAGAATGGAAACCTCTGCCGAATATTTGGAAAAAGAACTTCAAAAATTTGGTGACTGTATATGAGTCAGGATGTGTCATACTTACACTGCTAGCATCGACGTACTCCTCCATTCTGTAAAGAGAATAATCGTCATAGAGATTATCAGGAGGATGGTCGCAGATTTGAACCGGCTCGAGAAGAATGATTTCTTTACGACCATCACGTCGAGGTTGCACCGTTTCGTAGATTTCCTCAGCGCACCTGGGCTAAGAACAAATTCAATTCTTCGCCAACAGAGAAAACCTTGGGTTAACAGCAAGCTACTTGCCAGCTCTCCCTTCCACTCATCATTGCTCGAGAGCCTTCAACTGTACTTAGATGACTCACTTTAGAGAGTACGACTTTGAGAAAGACTTCGTTCTTTTTAAAAAGGTGGCTCAACACATTTGGAATGTAAAACTGAGAAAAAGTGCAGAAGGTGCAAGAGTAAGAAAAGCAAAAATGTTGGTGGGGGAGGCACAAACAGTACAGAATGTGTTCACTGAGAGATGTTTTTCATGCTTACGGTGTGAATTTCACCCACGCCACCATTCTGACCACCTTAGCGAAGATTACGTCTTTCTTCAAAAGCTTAAGCTAGTACTGCTTTTGGAAAAGGGTCAAAAGACCGGTTGGATGTTAGCTTCCCGTGTGACTACAGCTCTGTCAACAACCCGGCCAAGACTAGACGCTTGTCACTTCCTTAACCAGCTCGTGAACAGCCTGCAGTGCCTGCAGTCGGAAACAGGAGAACATTAAGCTGCCCGTTAACAGCAGTGAACCCTGTTTTGTCTCAAAACTTTGTCAGAGCTCCTCAATTCCACTAACTAACCCTGGTTGCATCGTGTGGTGGGAAGTTTTGTCAAAATGAGGCTTGCAAATATCTTCGAGGCGGGGAGAAAGTGTCGGACAGAGTGAGAAGCAGTGAGATTGAACTAATAGGAGAACTGCCTGAGAAGTGTGCTGTACACGGTTCTCATACCCAAACTGAGACATGACTTTGAGAAAGCAAATTCCATCAGAATTAACCTCGGATGGCGTTTCACGAAACGAACGATTTCCGGTGCACCTTCCGTTGGCCTGCAACTCGAGGTAAAAATTAAACTCAGTGAGAAAGAAGAGAAGGAATGTGTAACGACCTTTGTGTCCTTTTCCTTCTGTAAACCTCCAGTGACTCTTCCTCCTGCCACGCTCCTTGTGGGATTTTTATGTCCCCAGGTGAGACACGATGAGCTGAACAGGCGAATCTTTCAGTTCTCAAGTTTTCTCCTTATCGTTTTGAAAGTGTTCTGTGTTTCTGATCTAGGCCACTGAAGTTATAGGAGCGTAATAAGGCGACTGAGTTGCGTTAAAAACTCTTCATTAAAAGTTGAGGAATCCATTTTTCATAAATGAGAAAGCTAGAGGTTTTCTATTTGGCTGCCGTCCTTTTGAGCTACTATTACGGAAAATATATCTTCGGAGCCTGATTCCCATTTTCAGTTGCGAATATGCGACAAAGGTATAACATTTTACAACTGAAGATCAACTATGATAGACTCTGTTATGGCAACATCTGGAAAATTCCTAAATTGTGAAGTTTTTTATTCTTCTTCAGTCTCAGTGAAGAACCTACTAGTTAATGAAAGCCGTCCATGTCCATGTAAACTTAAACTCACAAGGGAGTAGTAGAGAATCGAATTGAACACTTCATACGAGGCTATCTGGACACGATCATTTGTCGCGCGCTTTGATTCGATTTTATTCGAGCCCAGACCCAGAATGAGAATGAAAAGAGGAAAATCGGGCTTCCTATCCGTTTCGGGGTACCCTAGTCGTTTTCATTAATATTGCGGAGAAGGCACTACATTCAAAGGAGGCAGGTGAGACTTCCTCGGTGAATCTCAGGGGTGAAATATGGGAAGCTAGTGAAATGAGGATTGAGCCCAATGGCTAATAAACGCCGCATATGGTGGAAGTGAAGGTGGTGCAGTTCATGTTTTTGTAATTATTGATTACTGTCATATTATTTCACATGAACAAATTCTTGGTATAAATGGGGAACTACGAACTTTCTGTTATTGAACCCCTTCCATACCCTTCTAGGCCTTTTGGGATCATTCCATCCCTGAACTGACGCCATTAGGGTTCTATACGAATCGGCCCTTCGGCCTATGACACCACTCAAGGGCCTAACAATGCTCGAAAACACCGAATCTAGCCGTCGTGCTTTACCGCCTATGTAGATTGGGTTATCATTGCCTTACTTTTCGAAATGGATGACTCAGGGAAACTCACGCTTGGTTGGCGGTAGATGACTGTCCATTGGAGCTTTCGGAGCTTATAGAGATGGAGCTTCTGGAGCTTAAATGTGGAGCCTTGAATGATCGAATGACAAGAACAAAAGAATGAGAGAAGCAAGAATGTTCGTTCCGAGGGAATCTGACGATTTGCCATTCGCAAGAGCAGCAGCGCCAGAGGCGATGAATCAGACGCGAAAATTCTTCGTCTTCCTTCTGAAATTAAACAAAACTCGAATACGAAAACATCATGCCATATGAGTCGTCCGAAAGTGAATGCGTATGTGTGTCTGGTTTCCTGTAAATATCACATATTGTATACATCATGCCGTACTAAATGAATACACTTCATCATTCCAAATAAAAAGAAAATCAAAAATTGAGGATATAATCTGAATTCCCACACATCCATCCAATCTGTACACTTGCTCTCGTCATACGAAAGGCAACCATCCTTGTCTTCACAGGGTTTGATCTCAGCCGGTAGAATCGACCACACTAGTCCTCTTCTTGATCGTAGAAAAATTACAAAGAATTGCGAAGAACAAACTATCCTGCACTGCTTCTAGGTAGGCACAGATGGCATGTTTTGTAGCGGAGTACAGGGTCGTTGAAGAAGACCGCAAAATCCCCTTCTGGTGAATTTGGATGGGACTGGACTGTTGGTGAGTTCCATCTAACGATAATACCATTTAGTTTCTTTAATACCTAGACATGTTGGTTGACTGACTGTTGCAATACTTCAAAGCTATTCCTTGGCGTTAAAAAACGGCTTCAAGCTGGTCCTGTAGCTCACGTAAGGAGCATGAACTAATTTCTGTAAATCATGGTTTAGGTGGGACACTTGTTTACCAATCTTCCTTTTTCATGTCCTTCCTATTAGTCCTCCAATCCTTCTTGAATTTATTCGCTATTCTTCTTATATTTTGATTTCATTTGCCTCGACCATCTCCTTTCCACCCTGTCACATACTGTAAGCCTTTGTTGTCGTGTTCTCACATCCACTTCCATGCTTCATCCTTTCAAAGTAGACCGCTGCTGGGAAATTTCAGGTCCTTGTTGTCCTGCAAGCTATTTTCCTTACTCTGAAGCTGAATATTATGTTATGTGATATTTAGGCACCTTTCCGAAAGGCGTTTTGAGTGGTAAATATGGATATCTTTCAAATCCCCGTGAACCTTCTTCCCTCCCTTCCCCCTCCCCATCCACATTTAATGGAATCTACCCGGAAGAGTCAACACGAAGTAAAACCCTTCCGTCTCCGTTGCCAGTAAATATTGAGCAAACGAAAAACGTAAGCAAACAGTTGAGTTCACATTGTGAGGTGTGATTTTTCGCGACCGGAAGCCGCAATTATGTCTCGTGCGATACGACAATAGAAGGTGAATTTCATAAGATCAAAAATAAATTGGTTTCCACGCCAGTGCCAAGGGCTTCAAAAAAAGGACAGTTCCCGGAAAAGTAAAAAAAATTCAGCCCATTGTTTTGAGCGACAATTCCCAAAGAAGGCTGGTCAATTGTTTCGAACCTTACCTACTTTTTCGTTCGAGGTAAAAAAAAACTACAAATTTTTGTCCCAAACTGGAGGTAATTTTTACAGGAACTATTTACCATCAGATAGTATAGACAGGTCACTTTGCCATATGATCAGGCAGCAGCCCTCTGAGCAGTTTACAAGATCCTTTACTGTAGTCAACCCAGACACCGTAATGTTACCACAACAATACAATATTGGTGTTATCCTTACTCTTCCATGACCGTGTCTGATCTGGGAACTCTCTCAAACGATCACTCTCACTAGCGGGCATGCTGAGGGGACGTGCCAGAGACCTTTACACATGAAATGTAACCATGACCTGCTATACCGTTATGAACCTCCTTTGATTTAGAGGAAAGGTGGGATCTCCCCTCATAGTCAGGTCGCTTCGCACGTCCGCTCACTCTCTTTGAGGTAACCTCACATAATTGGTTGTCTGTTGATCTCTCTTAAAGAGTAGACTGAGCTGAACCGATATCGAATCTATCAGTAAGAAAATCCGCTACATTTTGAAAGGTCACAAATAAAATTTGTCAAAAAAAAACTTTATGTAAACGCAAGTTGTGTAGCAGTGAAGGTTGTGGAAGGCAAACAGTTATAGGACGGAAAAAAAAAACTTATAGGACGAAAAAACTAGTATATGGGAAACAATCACTTTCACAGTTCGTCTGCAAGTGATCCTGTTCAAAGAGGATGAGGGCGCTCTTGCATTTTCCAAACTATTGCAAAAACTGTGAAATATACCACTGTGCCTTTTTACTTCACATGTGCAGTTGTAATTAAAAAGAAATAAATTCCCAGTTCATAGAGCTGTGATTAGCTCAGGTGACGGTGATGGTTCAGCAAATAAGCCAGCAGCCAACTAACAAGAAAAGTCACCCTACACCCCATAGGCAGTGAGCGGAGCTGCAAGAAGGTGCGAAGAGGCTAATTGGTGTCTAGTGTATATAAAAGAGGGCTGAGACGTTTGTTCAAATTATTCGATCTATTATTTTCCTTGATGATTTCATACGTTTTGGTTGTCTATCTTAAGTTCTGTATCTAATAGCGTGAGATCACGCAATTTCAACTTCCATTCATAACTATAGACCCAATTGCTGCGTGACTTGTGGGATAACCGGTTTCGGTTACGCCATTTAAATCTCGTCAGAAGTTTGTACTCCCATGTGGGAATGGATCACCTGATTGCCTTGGGGGCTGTAGCATGTCTTGATGATAGATGTAGCGTCGCGTCCCTTCTTTCAAGTTCACTTCTACACCGATTTTATCAGAATGATAGTCCAAATGACTTACTTCGTTTTGATCGTAATCAATGCCCAGCAATCCGGTTCAGTTGATATCTGATTTTGGCGAGTCATGGTCCTGTAATAATGACCTCTGCTCTCGAACTCCTGGGTCCACTTCGTGTTTGGCACCATCTCTGAAAATGGGAGCTAAAACCTCTTAGTCTCTGTCAGCCTGAAGCTACCACTTTCGTACAGTTTGAATCTTGTTTTCTTGTTGACAATCGCCCTGTTTATTTCCGATTTCGATGCAATATGGGAGCCCAATTGACGCTGTCACTTTGCAATAATTACAATCGGCGATCGGCGTCCATCACAACACCACGTTCACCATAATAACACCGCCACCGTCACCGCACGGCTATTTGAAGCTACCGTTGTTTGCAGAGCTACATAAATATCGCATACAAAGATAACTCTCAACTGAACTCTCCGATTTATTCTTTAGACCAAGTGGTGTGTGTCTACTTTTACTTGATAAAGGAGTAGTAACTGTACATAGGTTACTTTCCTTTCGTTCGTTTTTACTTTGAGGCGTTTATGTGAAAAGGCCATTCCGGATTCTAAAAACACACCGGTTGACGACAGCTCGCCAAGCCTGTCTGTTGGGGTGATCTCTTTTCGGAACTCTTTTTGTTCATAAAATGTACTGTTTAATAGAACTGAATGAGTCACTGGTACAGAAAAAGAGGAGTGGATGACTCGATGGTGATAAATGCTCAAAAAACTCTACTCCTACGCCATACTTGACTTCGGTCCGAATTCCTATAACTATCAATCTGTTTTTGATTGGGTCCTCAGTGACTGTAGATGATGTTTGCTTCACAATGCATGACGTGTCCATTTCTCCTGATTGTGATTGGGATCAGATTCACATTATCTTGAAAGGGAAGTTCTGAAGCACTTTCGGAGGCTTACTCCAAACCGTCTAGTGACTTTCGTCTACACCAACTCCTCCTCCTTCCTCCCTGCCCCCTCCATGTTTCGTTCCACGGCCTTACCTTATTTTATTACGTGCATTCTAATCATGTCACATGTATGACGCATCGAGAAAAAAATCAGGGCAATGAGTAGCAACTTCAGTAGACGCGACGCAGCCAGGTTTAGACTACAGAAGATAGGTAGCTCGCTGTGCCGCGTCAAAGGCCAGACATTAAAGCAGGGATTACCAGGTGGATTGCTGTAGGAACAGGATATACTTCGAAATTTTTTCTCAACCCTGTCCGATTTTTGTGGGAGCTGATTATTACTGAAATGGTATGCTGTATGTAGTGTTCATACTGTGCATCTAAATCACTCTTCAATGGGTACCTTCCTTAGAATTAACTTGCTGGTGAACCCTTGACAATGAAACCAGAAAGTACACTTTCGGAATCGTCAATTCATAAAACCCTTGATGACGAAGCGCGTTTAGGTGAATAGGGTTCCGCCATTTTGTTCTCAAGTGTGACCAGACTTATATGAGGAAAAAGCGAGCTATCGACTTGGAGCCATAGCTAGTAATGGAGTGAAGTATGATTAAAGTGTTATGAACGCTATCCGATGTGCCCTTGACCAACGGTGTTCATCGACGAGGAAATCGCCAAAAAACCAAGAAACCCCAGAAGTCTAGATGATCTTATCATCATAATTTTTAGCATTGTGACGAATGTGAGGGGCGAGATTAGAGCCTTTTTCAGAGTTTTCCAGCTTTTCTTTGTACAAAGTTTCAACTCAGTAGGTTATGCATCAAAAAAACCTTGTCCCCATTGATGCCTCCCAGGTGGGAAGGTTCTCTACTCACAAATCCCATTCTATAAGTGGCTATTAGTGTAGCTATTAATAGCGTGACAGAGGCAATGGTGCATAGTAGTGATCGCTATTAGAGATCAGCCGATATCATGAATATTGACTTATTATCATGCGTGATCACGTCATTTTTGATGATTGATCGCTCCGACTGTTGCAAACAACATAAAGACAAAAGGTCTGAATGGAATATAAAAGTGGAAGTGTCATATCAGTTTGAAACCAGTATTTCAGCTTCGCTTCTCGACGGCCTCCCAGAAACCGGTCTATGGTTTTACCTAATCTTTCTAACTAACTAATCAGTTGTCACGGTAATGAGGACCTACTCCCATCCTTTCTTTATTAACCGCCCCAAAGAAGAAAAGTTTGTTTGCTTGAGCATAATCTGATCCCCGAACCTCCCTGTAGGTCAAATAGGATGCCTTGAAAAATTTTTGTAACTTTACAGTTGAGAATGTATGAGTCAGTGCAATTTCTCCTCAGAACTGGCTGTTTTGATCTCGGCTCATTGATTGATAGAGGTCTCGAACTGGTAGACGGTAATCCACAGTAAACAATCTCTAAGCGATTTTTTCGTTGTTGACTTTTCCGTGGATGATATTTAAAGACTGATATGTCGACTCGGTCACGAAAACATTACTGTGCCATTCAGAGATCCGTTTTCCCTCATTTCTCACTTTCTTTTACACCAGTTTGCGGAATCACCCAAGTATGTCGATGGTAGTGGCAAAAAAGTACCGTCATGAATGACTCATTCTTGTAGTGAGATGGGTGTGACTTCATCTTTTAAGAAGGTATAAAATCTTCCAATTCTTCTCTTCTCATATTTCTCTAACTGTTGGCTACTCGCCTTCCTTTTATGGTCTTGATACCTGTTGTGTGGGATTCTTTTGATTTTTTTTGACTTTTTTTTATCATTGAAAGGTCATTTCTCCCATTCTGGAGTATACCGTGTTTACCGCTAGGGTACCCTGCCTGGTAGGGTGCCCATGCCTATGCCCATCGTTGCGTTTCTTATTATTCGTCTATCGACTACTCGTTGGCCTCGCCTGTTCCTAAGATGTTTCCTCTTTTCAGATGCAACTTCTTATTCTACTGCTTAGCTTAGTCGCCTCGTCGTTTGCCCTTCTAGGGATCGGTAGGACACAGTCCGTAGCCGTTACAGGAAAGTTGACCTGTAATGGACAGCCAGCTAGAAACGTTAAGGTGAAGCTCTACGAGAAGGAATTAAGTGAGTTATTCGAGGTATTACCTTGTAAGTTGTTGAAGGGGCGTGTGACAGTAGTTCCGGTCCGTGCACAGCACACAGTGGCTCCTAGGTAGTTGTCTCGCTGAATGCCATGCCAATCGAAACTATCTGCCCGTCTCTAATCAGGAACAACCTTAGTACTGTGTCCATTCAGCATTCGACGTAAAGATGGACGAAGGCAAAACGGATCAAAATGGTGAATTCCGATTGTCTGGTTCAAAAACTGAGATTTCCACTATCGATCCAAAAGTGAACGTTTATCACAAGTGCAATTACAATGGGGTAGGTTACAAATTGTTTACAAATTTACCAAGCGTTCAATAAATGAACCTGAAATTTCAGCCTTGCTACAAGAAGTTTGGCATCACCATCCCGGACAATTTCATATCGAGAGGTGCCACTCCACAAAAGACTTACGATATTGGAACAATCAATCTTGCCAACAAATTTACCGGTGAAACAACCGATTGTATAAATTGATTTCGTTTTGTTTTTAAATATTTGATGTATGTATATTGTATGATGTGTATGTATATTTCATATGAGGAACTGAAATGAAAACGTGGCTACCAAAAAGTCTTTTAATCAAAGAACCACATTCATAAGATGTTCGGACAGTCATTCACAGATTTTGTGAAACCTTCCTTCGAGGAGCCTGGATTAACGATTTTCTGCCCAAATGGCTCTTCTGGGATAGAACAGTTTTAAAATTCGAGATTTGATTTGTCATCTCCAACGTACTGAATTTCCAGAAACTCGTTTCTGGAAAGAAGTGGTGATTAAAACCATGAATCCACGCCGGTAAAAATTGTATGAAGGTGGGGGATGGGTCAACAAATTGAAAAAAGGAAGTTTACCCGCAGTGGGCGGAGCGTTCTCGCAGTGAGCGGTGCCTTCCACAGAGATTCATAACTCGATTCAATGGAGGCGTCGAGACCAGGAAAAGAATAAAAAGAGTTAGCAAGGCCTTATAAGTGCTCGGCGTGCGTAAGCTTAGCGAAGTCCCATCCACAATTTGCGGGGCGTGCGTAGGGATGAAAGCTACTTTTCAAAAATTAATATAACTTTGTTCGAAAACGTTCTAGAATGCGGAAAAAAAGTGGTAAGAGGTAGTGGAACAAATGTGGCCAAATCCTCGAAGTGGGTGGGGTTGGCACCAAAGTGGGCGGGGCTTAGATCAAAAATTTATAGCTCTATTCAGAAACATTCTCGGGTGCGGCAAAAAAGTGTTAAAGTGTAAAAGAACAAACGTGGTCAAATCCCAGAAGTGGGCGGGCTTAGATCAAAAATTCATAACTCTATTCAGAAACGTTGTGGGATGCGGGAAAAAAAGTGGTGATATGTAATGGAACCAATGTGGTCAGATCCCACAAGTGGGCGGGACTGGCACTGAAGTGGGCGGGGCTCCAATGAAGCCTTTCAAGGGAACCAGCACTATACTTACAAATTCCATTTCAGGAATAGTCATTAGTAATTGAGTATTCTTTATGATATTCTGAAAAAAGGTGCCTTTTTACCAGCTACTTTATAATTCTTTTAACTTGGAATGGTAATGTTCTAGGGTGTGTTACAACGTAGCGCAGTTCAAACTTCGCAGCGGGCCTTATTGATGTTCAAGCTATTAATAGCGTGACAGAGGGAATAGTGCATAGAAGCGATCGCTATTAGAGAATACCCGATATCATGATTATTGACTTTTTATCATGCCAGGGCACGTCATTATTGATGCCTGATCGCCCGGATGCAAAAGTTGGGGGAGAACAGGGGTAACGGAACTTCTCCCCTATCGCGGCATACTCACTTGCGGCATGCGGCAAATGTCACTGCAATTACCGTACTCACCCCGCCTCCCGCCAATCGATAGGACGCAATATTTTTCCTTGACTGGCTTGCTTTTTTATTGGATTTTATCGTTTTTTCTTCTGTTTCTTTTTAGTTTTTATGTTTATTAGACTTGATTAATCAAAATGACTCCTCCTATATAAAGGACGATCAAGACCGCATTGGAATTGAAAAGAGGGCCAGCCAATTCAAATAATTAAAGGACTCCCTACCTCACAAATTGCGCGCTCCAATCTTTCATCGCAATCTTGCGATAGGCGGCGGGTGCGGCGTGTGCGACGCCGTGTTAGGGGAGAAGTTCCCGGACCCGGGAAAAGAGACATCCAGATTGAACATAAAAGACTGAAGTGCGTTATGTCTGAGACAAGTGATCCAGCTTCTCCTCGTTGGACATCTTTGAAAAGAACACTCCGTGTTTTTCTGGATTTTCTATCCCTTCTGCCGATGTGACTACATGCAGATTTACGAAGGAGTAGAAGGCAACTTAGGGGCTCTAAGTACAATCAAACCCTTTCACCTGATCTTGGTCGATTATTTAGTCACATCCATTTCTGAGAGGACAATGTGATCAAACGAATATGGACAGTCTGAAAACCTTCGTGTAGACCGAGTAGGGGTCCTATGAACACTTTTGTGAGTTTATAACAAAATGGGGTGAGTCAGCGCAGTTTCTCGCAGAACCGGCTGTTTTGTTCTCAAGTAATTGAATGATAGAGGTCTCTGACTGGTAGATGGTAATCCACAGTAAACAGTCACAAAGTGATTTTCTTCGCTGTTGACTTTTCCACGAATGATATTTAAAGTCTGGTATGTCGGCCCGGTGACGAAAACATTACTGTGCCATTCAAAGATCCATTTTCTCCCTTTTCTCACTCTCTTTTACACCAGTCTATGGAATCACCCAAGTATGTCAATGGTAGTAGCAAAAAAGTACTGTTGAATAGTCATGAATGACTCATTCTTGTAGTGAGATGGGTGTGTCTTCAACTTTCCAGAGGGTATAAAATCTACCGATTCTTCTCTTCTCATATTTCTCTAACTGTTGGCTACTTGCCTTCCTTTTATGGGCTTGATACCTGTTGTGTGGAATTCCTTTGATTTTTTTTTGACTTTTTTTTATCATTGAAAGGTCATTTCTCCCATTCTGGAGTAGGCCGTGTTTACCGCAAGGGTACCCTGCTCGGTAGAGTAGCATGCCTACGCCCATCGTTGCGTTTCTTCTTATTTCGCACTGTCTATAGACTACTCGTTAGTCTTGCCTAGTTCTGAAATGTTTCTCTTTTCAGATGCAACTTCTAATTCTACTTCTTAGCTTAGTCACCTCGTCGTTTGCCCTTCTAGGGATCGGTAGGACACAGTCCGTAGCCGTTACAGGAAAGTTGACCTGTAATGGACAGCCAGCCAGAAACGTTAAGGTGAAGCTCTACGAGAAGGAATTAAGTGAGTTGTTCGAGGTATTACCTTGTAAGTTGTTCAAAGGGTGTATGACAGTAGTTCAGATCCGTGCACAGTGCACAGTGGCTCCTAGCTAGTTGTCTCACTGCATGACATGCAGAGGGATTTTGACGTCCCGTGAACGCGTGATACAGTAACCCCATAGTGCCCAACACTCACCCACGTGGGCTTCACCCGCGGGGTACTTCTCGTTGCATCGTACATGTGATGGGCGTTCGGAGCCGCTTGAGTGGGTGTTCGGGTTACTGTGTAACACATTCACGGGACGATTGAATCCGTCTTGTATGGCATGCCCCTCCAAACTATCTGCCAACCCTTCATCAGGAGCAGCACTAGTACTATGTCCATTTAGCGCTCGACGTAAAGATGGACGAAGGCAAAACGAATCAAAATGGTGAATTCCGATTGTCTGGTTCCAAAACCGAAGTTTCCACTATCGATCCGAAAGTGAACGTTTACCACAAGTGCAATTACAATGGAGTAGGTTACACTTCAATCACAAACATTCCAGCTGTCAATAAACTTGGCATTCCAGCCCTGTTACAAAAAGTTTGGCATCACCATCCCGGACAATTTCATAACCCAGGGATCCAATCCACAGAAGACGTACGATATCGGAACCATCAATCTTGCCAACAAATTTACCGGTGAAACTACCGATTGTATAAATTGATTTCGTGTTGTTTTCGGATATCTGGTGTATGTATATTGTATGTGTATGTATATTTCATAAGAGGAATTGAAATGAAAATGTGGCTGCCAAAAAGCCATTGAATCAGTGAACCATATTCATAAGATGTTCAGAAAACTGGGAAAAAGTTGTCTGCAAATATCTTCGTACCTTAACAAAGGCTGGAATCTGAGGGCAAAATGAGAAGACTCTGGATATGATTCCTTTATGCTGTAATTTAGGGTTTAAGGAGAAAGCTTAGACTTTTGCTAGACCAGTAATACACCTACTGGTTAGTTATTGGTTATTGGTTAGTACGACAAATTATCGTAATTTTTTTTTGCATTACAATCCCTTCTTAGTCGATCACCCCTTTTTAGTCGAAAAGCGGAAGTGTAGGATGGGGATGGAGTAGCCAAGCAATCGAAAAAAAACCGATATGCAGAAAAACAAGGCTTCACAAAGGTAGGGATAATAGAGGTTGGACGAGATTGCCATGACGAAAATAACATGGAATGGGTATTCGGACGAGATCTCAGTTGTTGCAATTGCGCAAAGAACTGATTACATCAAGCCAGAACTGTACAGCACTACCTTGCACTGTCACTATGGGTAATGACAAGCTGTTTTATGTCTCCAAATTGGCTTCTTTGCAATTGGTACAGCCTCCACAATGCCGATGGAACTCGTTCGAGGATAGACACGGACAATCTTTGAGCCTCCAAGAGGTCCCACCAAGACCGTATTTATGTATAACAGCACCACTTACGGCATAAGGGGGCTCTGCAGGTTCATTCTAGCGGGACATCTCAAAAGTCATTTTTTTCCTGAACTGCACCTTTAAGCACAGTTCACGATAAAAGTGATTTTTGAGATTCAATCCTAGGATGAATCTCTGGCATCGAAGGATATTATAAAAGACGATGTTGAGTCGAAAAGCGGTCAGATAGGGCGTGATAAGAACCCATTCCCTTCCGAGCCGACGTATGCACCCGAAGGCGAACGAGTTACCACGGCGTTGTGAAGGATGTACAGGTTTCACGATTCGCGTCGGGACGCACATGTTGTACGCACGCAGCCTACAGTAAACAGCTGCACGCAATTGCACACACATTTGCGCAGCTTGTCAAAATTCCCCTTCAGGCAACTTTTTTATGTCACATTCACTTCCAACTCCTAATTTTGCACATTCCTCGAAGCTTTTTTCATTAATGTTCTAGAACTGGATATCCCAAAATCACCGTAAACTAGCCTCTAGGAATGATGAATTGCCAATGTTCTGCTTCAGAAATTAAAAAAAATGATGAGCTCACCACGCTACTTATTTACAATGCTTGCTTTCTCTGAAACAAATATACCAACTTGTAATTGAATGAAGAGCTGGTTTCGATTTGAGCATTGCAATGTCTTCAACCGTATAAATGGGTGAAGGACCCTTTGGTCAGGAAAGCTCAAAAAAATGAAGGTTGTTGTCCTTCTGTCATTGTCATGCATTCCATGCAAACGCTCATTGCTCTGTGTACTCTTGAGATCTACTCGAACACAGTACCGCTGTGGTTAACGTTCAGCAGGAAGCTAGCAAAGGCTTACGGAGTCTAGTACTTCAGAAACGATTTGTTTGTTGCCAACACTTCGGGAAAACAGACTCTATTCATCGAAACGATTAGATGTGCTCTTTGAAACTTCTTCCCAAGCAGCGCAAATATTATTTTGCCTCGCTCCTTTCCACTCTCTGGTCTGTGTATCTACTGATAGCATCACGAATAGAACAAACAGGGTGATTCACAACATACAATGAGTCCCCTTGAAGACCACAGTTTTTATGGGATACCGTTCATAAATTGCATGACATATGACTGAGGTGCTCATGACAGCCAAACCACATTGCTATCTTCTCGCTCTGCACGAAAGGCGACCGCCCGAAAGCTTTTGCAATAAAATTAGTGTTGGCTTGGAGCCACGAGCGACTACTTTATTATGATTTCATCTTAATATTCTCTACTAAATCAGGATAAAAGAAAGTTCGGGTCCAAGTCGGTATGAAGGCGACACTGATTAGGTTTCCGTTCGTGAACGACGCGAACGCCATAAGCTAGAACTACTCGATCGTTTGTTGAGAGGTTTCGAGTTTACTGGTTCGAATTCTGCAGTAATGTAAGGTCTGGACACGTCGGTTAGGCGACCATCATTACTTTGCCGAAAGCTTTCCGGCAGAATAAGTGGTTATTCATGGAATTGATGACCAAAGGAGTGAAAGGCGTAGCTTTCAACAATGTTGGACGCTTTGTTCTTCTGTTCGTATGTATAATCCTATTCAGAGTGTTAGGAGGTATGATGGCAGAGTTCCAATTTCGATCAAAGCGTCCCCTCTCCCTTCCTTTTTGTAGGATTACCGTTTAAGTAGAGTTGTCAAGATAAAAATAGACTAGCAGCGAAAAATCCTAGCTCCTCCTGATTTTTCTCAATCTTCTCAATCTTTCTGTTTTCACTCATGGAAACCACAACATTACTCTTTTTCAGAGGGCAGGGGGTGGGAGGGGGCGGGGGTTCAAGGGGAGGGGAGAAGGGATATCTACGAGGATAAAATGAAAATAATATCTCGTTGGTAACAAAAACGTAAAGTCAGGTTATCTCTGAAAAGAGTATAGCCTTTTTGAGATTTTTCAGTGGAATTCATTGGGGAGAGTCAGGCAAATTTCAACTTATTGTATCAGAAACCTAACCTGTGGCCGAGGCTAGAAAGTAAATAATGCGGCATAACAATATGAAAGAATTTCCGCATTGTTGACTTTCTGGTAGCGAGTATATAAGCCACGGAGAGCACGAGGTTCACCGGAAAAAAAACATTCCACCATCCATTTCCTTTTTGTTGCACCACTGTCGCGATGTCAATCTTTGAACTGTTCCTTGGAACTCTCGTTTTTCATCTCGAACAATAGATAGTGGCCGTAAAAGTTACTATTTTTAAATGCTACCTTGCACCACTGCGATTATCTTTTTAGATGCAGCTCCTCCTATTGCTTTGTTTTGTCGCCCCATCGTTGGCCCTACTTGGAATCGGATCGACCCAGTCGGTAGCGGTTAGCGGTCGACTGATCTGTAATGGACAACCAGCCGCTAACGTCAAAGTCAAACTCTACGAGAAAGAAAGCAGTGGGTGCCTTTTGAGCATCGTTCATGGGTAGAGGATTTCTGAACTGCCAATTTAGCATTTGATGTGAAGATGGCTGAAGGCGTCACTAATCAAAACGGTGAATTCCGGCTGTCCGGCTCGAAAACTGAGATCTCCACCATTGACCCGAAAGTGAACGTCTACCACAAGTGTAACTACAACGGAGTGAGTTCACTTAGCTTGGCGGACGTTTCGGAATTGAATTTTTCGGATTTTCGCATTTCAGATTTGTTATCGAAAGTTTGGCATCACTATTCCGGACAACTACGTAACTCGAGGAGCAAATCCTCAAAGAGTTTTTGATATCGGAACTATCAATCTTGCCAACCGATTCACTGGTGAAACGACCGATTGTATCAATTAATTGTACATATGTATACTGTGCTTGTAAATAAAAACCATTCGTTCACAAGTTCATGTAAGGAAGTGGATGGAGACAAAAGGTGGTAAGATGAAGCCATTAGGCTGGTTCTAAGAATATCTAGCTTTTTTCAATATCAACTCATCCACAAACGGTTACGATGCAGTTGGGAGTTAAATATAAAAAAGCCGCTGAGAATATGCTCGGATATCGGCAGCAGTGATTTCCAGCTTGTTACTTTCTCGTTCCAGTTTTTTTTTGTGCTCCCAGATTGCTTAGGAAGGATTACAGTTCATTGAGAAGAATATTGAGGCGATCTAGAGACTCGCAGGAAACCATAGACCGAATGATACCATTTGCTCATACCGGGTTACCGTAGCCTTATTTGAGAGCGTAATCTGTCGTGAGCATACATATTTGCGTGAGCAGCGCTATTTACTAGTAAAGTGGGTTCGCGCGTCTAACCTTCATGACTAATGTGTGACAAAGCGTTTACATATGCTAAACGTCATTCCCCACTACTCAATCGTTGGCTCCTGTTCACTGATTTAGAGTGTTTGTTTAATACGCAATGTATTTGCGGATACGTTTTCGCACAGGTCAGATTTAGAGGATGACTAGAGCACAAAGAATTGTTTTTGACATCACTTCATGGAATGTCAACGACTGCCAGTTTGGAAATCATTCAATCGGTGAAGAGTTTCCTTAATTTTTTGTTTAATTTGCATGAAGGAACGGGAAGTCAAATATTAGCTCAAAATGTTTTTCAAAGCATTTCGTATAGTTCCTGATCCAGTTGTGCAAATCCATGTGAAATTGAATGTATTATATAGAAACTGGTTCTTAGAACTAAAAAATTGTATTTTCCTGAAAACTCTTCTTATAATAAGGGAGAATTCTGATGGAATCAAGAGGACGCCTCGTAACCTGATGACATCGCTGTATGAGTGCGCAGTGTTTTGAAGCCTAGCCGCCAGTGTAAGTTGACTACGAAGGAGTCCACGAAGCGCTTTAGATTGGGATTTCAGTAAGAAAGTATTTCTTATTGAAATCCCAATCTAAAATGCTATCCTGATATTTCTTCATCGATCAGCAACTACGATGTTCTACAAGGCTGGATGGAGGCTTGAAGGCTGATACCTTCTAAGGAATTTGGAAGGAATTCGATGGGCTCTGTTTGCATGAACTGACTCAAATGCATCCACCATGTCCCTTAAAGGCTGTTTATTTACGTTTTGCTCATAGATGGTGAATTGTGGAATTATAAAAATCATGGAGGTGTGGAGCCTCCTAAGAGCACTGTGCCCATCTTGTAAATCGTTGAATACAAAAGGGACGTATTGCAGAGACGTGGATTCAATTTGGTTTTTGCTGACGATGCCATTTTTGCTGTTTTTTTTTTTCATGATGCTTTTTCTTTTGAAAAAGCCTGGCCTCCAGGAATGTCGGCTTCAGATGTATTTTGGAGTATGCAATAAACTTTTATAACGCTGCAGAACATGTTGTAAGCGACAGTATCCATATGGAAGGTTAACCCATCAAAGCCATACGTTCGAGAATAAAAAGCACAACAGATTTATTGTCAGTTAATGCAATCAATAGACTCTCCCTTGAACTTATTTGCAAGATTAATCGTGCCGATATCGTAAGTAGCTCGTGGTAGAGCTCCATCCGAAACGAAGTTGTCCGGAATGGTAATGCTGAGCTTTTTGTAGCAGAACTGAAATTTTGATAAATATTTCGGAAACAAAGGTCCATGTTGAGAGATCTAAAGCTGCAAAAAACACCAGATACATGATAAAAAAGCTATACAGTCAGAAGAACTAAATCTGCTATTTGGGCAACTGTTTTCTGTTAACTGTTTCCTCCAATTGAGAGACACGAGTGGTTCGAAAAAGCGAAAAACAGCGATCTCTCTATTCTTTTTTCCCTCACTATGAACACGAAAAGCGTCGACATTCTACTGGCTGTCAGCAGTGTCGTTGTTGTTGAAGGGAATACTTCAAGGACACAACAGATACAACGCACCAGATGTTTAGAATTTCGATGAAAGAAGAAGATAATCATAAGAATTCATGGAACTCACTCCATTATAGTTGCATTTATGATAGATGTTCACTTTCGGATCAATAGTCGTTATTTCCCTCTTGTGTCCGGACACTCTGAACTCCCCGTTCCTATTTGTTCGGACTTCGTCCAACTTACTATCGAAAACTGAAAATTGTGAAGTGATTGTACATATGTATAACGAGTGGGTGGGTAATCGAAAGATAATGTCTTCTTCAAGTGGATGTGTTTCGATTTTTGAGAGTTGTTTGAACGTAGCGGGAACTTACACAATTCCTTGTCGTACAGTTTCACTTTGACATCACCAGCTGGTCTTCCTTCACATATAAGTCGGCCGGTGACGGCTACTGATTGCTCTCTCCCAATGATGCCGAGAAGGGCAGTACATGACGGAATAAGTGCGAATATTAGCAGGAATTCCGGCCTCATAATGCCTTAACGATAGGATACAATCACCCGATGTGATATTGCTTCAAGCTGAGCGCAATAGATGAGTTACTATGGGCTAAAAGCTCCTGTTTATAAGGTCACAGCAACTTCTAACAAAAATTTTCCCACGTATTCCTTCCTAACAGTCCCTTCTACAGAACCGCATTTTCGATCCAACGTGCAACCTGTGATACCAGTCCATCTACAGCTGCTTTTCCGAGCGAATTGTTCATAAATGGAATTCACTTGAGGTAGATCAAGTTTCCACACCTTTGATTTGGGGTTCCAAAGTAGTCCCCACTGCCACTTTGGTTATGAGCTTCTATCCGGAGTAAAATCATCCAAAATCAATTCTTTTGTTGCTGGACACGACTCGATGATAAATGTTTTCTTAGGAGCAGAGCAACTGATAGTAGCTCGTCCTGCATCAATTCAAGTCTCCTGTGAAAAGGAGTAATGGCCGAGCCTGAAAGGTACCGGCATAGTCGGCATGAAGCGATAGGGTTCCACGTGGCCGAGATCCCTTGACGACTCCTATGTTTCTGTCATTGCATGATGATCATCGTCGTCGTTGCTCGCCGATCGTCTGTAGTTATCACTGACGCAGATGCAGTTTGCACCATCGCTTTTTGAAGTAGCAGAGGTAACTTGAAGGTGACCATTTTATCCGTTGACCAGCGAATGATCAGGCAACAGTCGTTGGTCAGGCTCAGAGACTGTCAATTAGAGAGCGTGAAGCAACCAAAAGCTTCGCTTGGCACATAGTTTAGCGAATATTAGCTAAATTTTTACGAGAAAAGGAAAAGTCCTAAGGAACTTCAATCTGTTGAGAGCACAAATATCTAGAAATATGAGCATTGGCTGCTTTCATAGTCCGCCGGCCGCGGACTATGAAAGCAGCCAATGCTCATATTTCTAGATATTTGGCGGGCCGGAGTGCCACGAGGCAGTGCTAGGGGGGAGGAGGGCGGCACAAGGTCAGTCGAGGGGCTGAAAACAAAGAAGAACAAGATCAGAAACCAAACAACCAGGGGCTTGTACAAATGGTTTTTGATCTTGTCTGTCCTTGTTTACAGCCCTTCGAGGGGCTGACCGACCGTCTGCCGCCCTCCACCCCCCTAGCACTGCCTCGTGGCACGCCGGCCGGCCGGCCGGCGGACTATGAAAGCAGCCTTCAAAGAAGTGAGTAGAGGAAGTGCTATTGTACGAAAACGAAGAGTCCGTATGCAACGGTTTGAAATGTGGGTCACCATTAACGACGCAATTTTCTTCTAAGCAAACTTTGCTGCGCCATGCTCGAGATGACTGGTTAACTTCTTAGTCTTTTGTTGATTTTTCATATTTTGTCATGAATTCAGGGAGGTTAGTGACTAGATCCCTCGGGCCGGCAAACGAACGCAAACAAACACACCAGGAAGAAAGCCAGTACGATATTCAGACTTCTTGAAAACTCTGAACGAGAGGAATGCTTCGCCTCGGGTTCCTCACGATCCACTGGACCACTCTGGCTAGCGACAGGGACGAATGGAGACGTTACTGGAGCTTGCTCGAGGATATCGATGATTATCGGGACGACATGACGGGACGGTCATACAAATCAGAGGGTAACGCGTAATGTACCATCGACGCTTATAAAATAGGAAGCAACATAACAGGTAGCATGTAGGGCCGTCAAACTAATATTACTGCAGAGAATGCTTTTGTAAAAGTGCAAGAAAACTGTACGAAGAAAAGCTGACGATTGTCGGTCAATGTTGAGCGATAGCCGTGCTTACCCGTGACAAGATTGGTTGCCGGTCGCTTCCGACCGATGAATCCCTGAATTTTTGAAGCCAGTTATTTTTTTCTTTCGAACCACTCATGATTCGAAGATGACGTGATGTTCACGAACACATAAATTCCACATCCAAACTCACTTCGGAGACGCCGAAATATTAGGGTAAAGTGGAAATACAATGTATGATAAATAGAAACGGAATGCAAAAGACGACGTGCTCAGCAAAGGCAGCATTCTCAGGTCTACTACTTGCAAGGAAAGAAATACAAGAATGTGGGCTGATACTGAACGATGCCTTTAGCTGTTGTATCCTCAGGTAAGTAAGGAAGGATCTGGTGGATGTTAGGGACTGGAATAGGCGTCGAGTATGGTACTCAGTGCCACAGTAATCATGATGACAGATCAGTAATTTGAGCAGTCATTGTTCAATTCTCATAAAAATTGAGGTTTGACAAAATAATACCTCTTTTTAGTGGTATAGTTGAAATGGTTCAGAACTATGCAGTTAGACTTGCAGGGATGTCGCTGGGTGATGGTTAATTCGAACGAGGCACTTTGATCAGCCAAGCGATGTGGTGGTAATAAAACGTGAAAGTTTGGAATGTCTCTTAGCTAAGAAGCGCTTTATTGTAAAATGAAAGTGTAGATGCCCGTGTGCAGCCACGGAGAGGCTGTACTACCGAGACTGACACAAATATCGTCGAATGGTATGTCTTATGACGAATTGGCAAACTGTAAATATTTAAACTTTTCCACCTTCCCTCAATCGTACACTGTTCTTTGGAGCAAAAAACGTACCCCTATTCATCCCAAGAAGAACCAGTTTTTGAAAATTCGTTTTCTGCTGCCTGACTGGGGAACGCAAACTGTAGTCATAAAGAGCAGCAGCGCTTTGCACCCAAATCTTTTTTATCCCAACAGAAAGAAAGCCAACATTCTGACAATAGCGGCCAGACATTACCTTCTAGTAATTGCTATACTTAAAAGCATTTCTGGCAGTATCATTGGTCTTGGAGGAGCAAAAACTCATGCGAATTACGTCTTCCTCGACAAACCCTCGAGCCAAATCATACTATGCGTTGCAGATGTAATCGCAAACGGTAATCGCTTTTTCAACTGTTTGTTCCTTGTCCATCTGGGCTTCTTGAATTTCTGTTTTTGTTGTGCTTTTTCGTTTCTCACATTTAGAACTGTTTTATTTCTAGCAGACTCCCTTACTAAATGATTTCGGATCATGGCGAATAGGGGAATGGAGATAGAGCATATGCTCCATTTTTGTGTTCTGCGAAGTGGGTAAGTCGCGCGGACAGGAAGAGTCCATGTGGTTGCCCGGCTAGTAGGTGGATTCAGTGCATGGACTTCCCGATTTCGCTGGGCCGATTCCATTTTTATGTTTCCAACCAACCCTGACTAGAGACTCAGGAGATCCTTCCCCCAGTTATCGTTTAAGGCTGATTTGCATTCTAACGCGCTACCTTGGTAGTCAAGTCTGAGACAGCTTTAGGATCGCTGTGCTATATGAGAAAGGTGACATAAACGACAATATCAGCAGTCGAAAATGGTGTTAAATGAAAAACTTGCTGCGAAGATGCCGGGAGCTTTTTCCGACTTGGTTGAGCAAAGCTAACTGTTGTCTCTTGCTTGTACTTCTGGTTTTGCGACAAAGTGCAGAATGCCGATGAGCAATCTGTGAGTATTGTGAAGTTTTCTTTTCTCATCACTTAGTCTAGATGTGATCTTTAGCAGGTTTACTGCCTCATTGCTGCTGATGACTAATCTATGAGTAAACTTACATAAAATGGTGGTGCACTCGCGTCACTCTCCGATCCTTCATCAGTGGCCCCAGTACACTGAGGCAGAGTTCATGTTCAACCTATGGTGAATTATCTATCTAGGCAGATCGTGTGATTGGATGGAGGAACGATGAACAATTGGCTTCATCCGGTTCTCCCATAATGGCCGTTGATGATGTTTGAAGCCACAATTACTTTTCCCATCAAAAGGCAAACAAGTAAAAGACACCATTTCATCCGGATAAATGCGGCATATTTCTACATTGCATTGTTCTTTTGCTTTTTGCTCTTTTTTGACTATAATCGCGTGCCCTGGTATGACTCCTCCACCTTCCCAACCAATGGCGAGCAGCAAACAACTGGATAATCAGACAAAAACAAGTAAAAAGGCAGAGGAAACTTGATTGATCAGGGAAAACTTGATTAAGAAAAATCTTCAAGACATCTACCGTTATGTAAAAATCATTAGGAAACCACACGATGAGCAGATAGAATTGGGCAACTTTACTGTAGGAGCACGATAAACACTGGAGTTTGCTACTGTGGGCCATGTTGGAGTCTAACAGCTCGAATAGAACAGAAAAGAGGGATGAAAAAAAATATCGCTACGGTTTCTAGAAACCGATTTTTTAGACTGAATAGAAAAATGATTTCACTTGTATGCCTTTGTTGGAACTTATCTCGAAATATTGTAGAATTCTCTTTTGTAACGCACGAAGTTGGTCTAGGAGGCGGGATAATGACTAAGGAAATTTCGTGTTTCTCCATGAGTTCCAGGGCTGCACATGGAATTCTACGAATGCCTCACCGACGCATGTTCGGTCTGGGTCGTACGGTGCAGCAACGGACTGCACTGCCACAGAGGTTATTTCGTACTCGGATTATACCCATACACACATACATGCACACAAACACACACACCCACACACTTGCTCTCTTGCATAAGCCTAATTGAAGATTGTCGTCCTCAACTCGTCACATACACAACGAATCGAAGGTAGATGGACTAGCCGAGGAAGGACGTAAGTAATTAGGCAGTGTTACATCACGACCACTCTCTTCAGCAGACATACACGCTGGATTACTGTAAAAACTGAGTGCCCATACTGACTTTTCGCTCCTATCCCAAATAGCGACGGAGACTCAACACAGGTAATGGAATTGACTCAGAATAGTAAGTAAAAATTACTACATTTGTTATTGGTTCAGTCACGGTTATGCTTTGCCAATAAAAAATAAGTATCGTTGGTTGGTTTGGCAACTGAGTGCATGCGTACTTTACTAAACATTACAGACATCTAAGACAGTAATTTCCTAAAACATTTTTTTGAGTGATTCATATTTATGGACCTGACACCTGGTTATTTTATGGTTAATACATAAATTAATGTTTCTTTGTAAGAAAATTTACAGTTGTGCTTTCTTCGAATGTTCTCAATTACAAAACTAACCTGACTTGCCAACCTGACAGCTGAGCCCTCATTATTCTTGCAGAAATCCAGTGACCTCTTTACATTGCTACCCGATCAACTTTTCTGATTCAGCACGTATAGGGGCAACAGTATACGTACTGAGACTTCTAAGGATACATAAAAGCTTTAGTTGGATAGCTAACAGTGAGAACGATAGAACATTACAAATCCAACAGATTTATTGTTAATTTATACAATCAGTGGTCTCTCCTTTGAACTGATCCGCGAGATTGATGGTGCCAATGTCAAACGTTTTGGTTGGTGTTTCTCCGTCTGTGATGAAATTTTCTGGGATAGTTATGCTGAACTTCCTGTCGCATAGCTGAAATTCCATGTGTAATGTAGAGGAATGAGATGATTTTCAGAAAAGTTATGCGAAAATTACTCTAAGTGTCAAATGGCGATAAGGTAGAGCGCAGATTCAAAGAGAATGGATCCGATGGTTACCTGTTTAGGACTTGTATTTTTTTGTAACTGAAATGTATCGAGCAGCAATGAACTACTAGAGAGACAACTCGCTAATCAGTCATCAATTCCAAGATTTATTGGTAATTTCGGCAGAGTTGTCGGACTTGCCTGTTCTCGGATATGGGGAATATCAAATCCAGTCAAGAATCCAATCAAGAACAGGTATGTCCGAGTAAAACATCGGTTTGAACAGCAAATTTCCTCATGAAATCCTGCTTCGAATTTCAGGTAGATAAAAGGGCATTATTACCCCATTTGGGTAGTTCCTGTTTGGTCTGTTGAGTTTTAATTCATTGAAAAAATTGAAGTCGACGCGCACTAGTCGTTTTGTTTTTGACATTTCGTGGGCTTTCGGATGGAAAGTTGATTCTTTTGGCAGACAAAGGTTTGGTTAACATGATGTCAAACTCGCTAAAAGGGATGAAAGCACTGAGCCACAAATGACACTTATAGGCCCTAATGCCTTCATACTTCCACGATGAATTCACCGTTACTAACTAAGTTTGATCTGAAATCAGGAAGGAATATTGATGGATGTTATGGTATATATAAGTACCGGTCGGGCCGCCCGGCTAACGCCGGGCTTCCCTCCTTCTTATGGGTTCGCTCGGCTACGCCGGGCGCGCCTACTTCCTGTAAGAAATTTGCTATGCATAAATAACACTTCGGATTCTCCTTCTTCTTTGAAAGCTCTACACTCTCAGTATTGGCTCCAAAATGGAAGCGATTTTTCTCTGTATTATAATTAAAGTCGGATTGCCCGGATATCGTCGGGTTCCTCCTTCTTATGTGAAGTCGGTTCGCTCGGCTAACGCAACACGAAGTTTGACACAGGGCTAAGTATTGGTATTCAGTGGAAGTCGGTACTTATGTCTTTGATTGGGAGTCTCGATCTTTTGCTCTCGTTCTTGAAGGTAAATACTCAATAGAGATTGAACTATTAGGTAAACAAAGCCTTGGGCGGTACTTACAGATATTTCGTGTGATGATAAAACCATTATCAGATGTTATCAATGAACGTTTTAGTAATCTTTCCTGATACCTGATTTCGAGTCATTCTGCACTTCCCACAAACCAACCGGGCTGCTCAAAATGTTTCACAAAAGCAAGCAAACGAAACAGCCCATCACAGAGTAGTCTAAAAACGGTGATTTATGGATGCTAACGTCAGCATCATGATGTTAACGTTACCGTCCACAAATAACCCCTTTTTTGGGCCTCATTGATACGCGATCTTCCATAACCATAATAGATTTCATTGCAAAATGGCGCATTTAGACCTGATCGAATATTACACAAAGCACGCACTTTCTTCTGATTACCGGAACGGCATTAGTTCCACCACAGAAATGGAGAACAAACATAGATGTGCAAAACTCACCCCGTCATGGTTGCATCGATGATAGATGTTCACTTTGGGATCGAGAGTTGACAGTTCTCTTTTGTGTCCTGATACCTTGAAGACACCTTCCTTGTTGGTGTGTGCTTCACCCAATTTACTGTCGAGGACTGGGAATAGTCAAAATAATTATTGTACATCGTTCAACATTATATTGAGTACAGATGAAGTGTGACTCGACTTCAAGTTCAATTCAAATTCAGCTCAGACTCACTCATTTCCTTGTCGTACAGCTTCACTTTGATATCATCGGCTGGTCTTCCATTGCAAATGAGCTTTCCGGTGACTTCCACTGATTGCTCTGTCCCAATGATGCCGAGAAGGGCCGAGCATGATGAAACGAGTACAAATGCAATACAAATGCCCAGCTTCATAATGCCTTAACGATACGATCCAACCGCTTTAGATCCACCTTTCCAAATCATCAACTGTTAACAAATTACGGTAGAAGATCCAATCAATCAACAGCTCCTGTTTAGAAAAGCACAGAAACTAGGGGCTTCACATCTGGGCTGCAAGCCTATATACGGAAAAAAAAGAATATAATGTGTTATACGCTTAGCCAGACAGGGGTGTTATAGTGAAACCGCTCTATTCGGTCGACTTTTCGAACAAATCATTGCCGGAAAGGACCCGAATGTGGTTCGAAGCTCTGATTCATAACTTATCCGGTCAAGCGCTTCAACCTGGTGGATGCGGTGGATCAGATACGAAATCTCTTCGAAACGTGAACACAAGAGACCCCAACAGGAACAATGATCACAATCCCTACCCGACAAGCACAAGTATGGGTTCGAGTCCCGTCCGAGACTGAAGTTTTTTCCATAAATCGCCAACCTTGTGAGACTTTCGTAGCGCGTACCGCGGCGAAATAACAGCAGTCAACAAAATATCAGCTTAAAAAAGTTAACAATCATTTGTTTCCCGCTAAAACACTTCGAGAAAAAGCTTCCAGCCAATATTTATGGCTTCTTAGAGTTATATCATACCTATATTTATAAATAGCGTCTGCGTTATCTAATTCTGGGTTTCAAAACATTGGTTGTTTATAGGTCTTAAACTTATTTCGTTTTCTGCCGGTGTTGTTTTCTGAGGTGATAAATAGTCATACAGGCATATCTAAAATTTGTCGTTGTAGGATAAATTATGGTCTACTTGCGAGAAATGTAGAGTTACACGTATTATAGTGCCCATATGCAATACTCTGTCATTAGCGTATCTGATTGATGCTACAGCCTTAGAAGCAGGGTTGTATCAAGGCAGTAGGAACAGGATAGCATCAATCTCAACGTACATAGTGTAGTGTATATCTTATGAGTAACACTTCAGGGTCTCCATCAAGGAACTTGGAGTTCCGAGTTCCACCATTGAAACGCTATTTCTTATTCTAGGGAATCAGAGATCGGGAGAACATGACACGTCATAGTACGATTTTGTGATAACCGTCGGACCTGGGCATTACTGATCAGATCATTCGGGATGTAAAATCCTACGAGAACGGTTGTCATCCCTATGGTTAGACCTTTTCACGATAGCACAGTGATTTGCTTCATGGACCTCGAGCGAGCAGGGACAATATTGGCTTGGGAGATGGGCGAATGAAGACATTACCGGTGTCTACTGAAGCAAATCGGTGATCAACCGGGAGACAGGTAGTGCAGATGAACCAATGCTGAGCTGTAGGCTAGAAGTAAAAGAGGGCAGCATCGTGTATGTATGACCATTGGAATTAAATAGCTTCGGCTGAATGCTTGAGCAAAGCAGCTGTTACCTGGCACTAGTTTTTTGACAAAAGGAAACTTTTAGTATCTGATCAATTTATCATTGGCTCAAGGATTACAATTGACACATGAGCAGCATCAAGAAGTGGTAGGACTGAAAGTCAAGTAACTTGTTTGAAAAAGTCAAGGCTAGTGCAGATACCAATAGCAAGAAAGAAACTCTAGTAAAAGCTCAAGACTGATGTCCTCCCAACTGCGTGGATGGACTAAGACTACGCGGCCACTCTGCCTAAATGCCATGGGCAACAGCATCGTTGGTTTCCTGGCAACTTGGCCCATTAGAGATGAATTTGTCTTGAACTGTGAGCCAGCAAAGGAGGACTTCTTGGCTGGATGAACCTAATACGGTGAAACCAAAAATCTCAGAAGCGCTGAAGTCACAAGGCTGTGGGGCTGCTAGGAAATATTCTGCCTAGCACGTCTTATAAAGTGTAGCCAACGTCATTCTTCAAGAGGCTTACCATCCGTCATCCGAACACTTTTTTTCTAGCCAGAATGAACTGCGAAGTGATTGTTTCTATGATTAACCGGTTCTAGAAAATTTGCTTTCTGCTCCATGACTCAACCGTTGAACTAATCTCAGAAATCGCCGACGTCATCTCCATCTGTTGTTTTTCTCATTTGCTAACGACAAGCCAACGAAAACATAGAGGTGTAGAGTTTTGCACTTTTACTCTTACTTATTAGGCTAGTCCACGACAGCTGATTACTATTTCTAGAAGAATGACAAAATCAAGAGATCGGAAGCAAGTGTTGCGATATGCCATCAATTTCTAATCGTTCATTCGATTCCTTCAAAAAGTTGATTTAATAACAGCTGCGATGTTCAGATAAGTTTTTGCCTCATTTTCATCCGAACCTTGTTTTGGAAGACGCTGATTTTGATCGCAAGAAGGGGAGCCTGCACTGTGTAAGGTTCACTAGATCATGAACGATAATCTGACGTGCCCTCCAACAGAACACAAAGGTCCAGAGATGGTTTTTGACTAGGAGAGAAGTTTACAGAACCAAGTCAGGTGACTTCGTTTTTAAGAAATTGCTTCTTATGCAATGACAGTATTGGGACATCCACAGAAGTTCCAGGAGTTTTCGATATTTCAAAGAAGGCCTTCACGAAGCCTCCGTGGTCGGTGGTCGCCACAAAATTTCAGTAGTCAGCATTGAAGGGTAAAGTTTTCGACAATAATCAACTCCGTTTTTGATTCGCCTCAAACTCGTAATAGTACGGGCGTTCCGAATGCACATATGGCCTATACAATGAATTCCGGTGGCCTCCCAGATGAGTTTGGTCCCAATTAATCTTTCTCAGAGAAGTGGAATGTTGGTTGACCTTGGCGGGTATCTAACCGAGATTCGAACACGTGACCATGCGTGTATGATAGTTGGCCACGTGCCTCTACACCACCTCTTCGCAGTGATGAATTGAAACTTCCCCCTTTCCCCTCCACCCCCCCCCCATTTAGTAGGAACCTACTGCCAGTGCTGCTTTCAACTAAGCTGACTTGAAAAATTGTGTTTCAACATGATATCACAAGTCAGTTTACATGAAAATAGTCACTGATAAGCAAGTCAGTGGAAGATCCACGGGGGTACAGGTAGGTAGCTCTCATTCCATCTACTCCTTCAACCTAAGCACCAGCTGCTGCAATCATCCATCCGCTGAGAAGATGTCCAACAAGGATATGGCACGTCTTCAACGCACCGTCATGGAAGGAGTTCGAAGTGTACGTCACTTTAATGGACATTCTCGTCCCATACTGTCAATGAGATCCTAAGATAGCCAGAAATAGCTACTGATATATCTACTACAGTTGTCCCCATGCTTCTTCAATCTGACTTTCAGACCTTTGATATCGCTAAAATTGTTGTCGCAGCTTGTTGCCTCAACATCGAGAATTAGATTTATTGAATTTGGATCAAACTGACTGCTGGTAGGAGGCGTCCGCTGCGCGGTCCTGCTAGTATTTTGAGAGTTTTGAGCTCAATCAGCTTCAACCAGAATGATTTCGCCTTTGAGCCGTATCGGTATCAGAAGCAGTAGGGTTACCTATTAAAGCTGTGCTCCCAAGCTGATGTTCGGTTCATTACACCCAGTAGTGAAAGACAATCTCTTGTCGTGTCTTCTACTCCTTTTTCGTATCCACACCATGATAGGTGATGGTGGAAACGTCCAAGCTTTGTTGCGGATACTGGTCAAGTACTACTAGATACTATTCCAACAGTTCCAATACTGGTAGATATGTATAGACCGACCACATGTCTACCCCGCAATCTCGTGATCCCTCGGTTGGGAAGAAATGATGCGTACTCTCTCCTGACGTAAACATCCTTCATTGCCGAGAATCCTGGAAAGTTTGCGGTCGAGAGGATTTGCTATGTTGATATCAGGATAGTAGCAAACAAGTTTATTCATTCAGCTATTTTCACTTGAGGTTTGGTGGGCGAGTTGTATGGACAAGAACGGTGGCGTCTTTTTTCCTTATCATATCATATTGACCTCTACTATTATCAAAACTTGAGGACACTTCAACGAAGTTTAGGAGTTCCTAACACCGAAAGCTCTCCAAAAAGGTGACACTTGCCACCCACTGCTTACAAGCTGAACACCAAAGCTCGTCAGACGGCAAGAAATGGCTTCAGTGTCCCCAATACGATGGTCGTTAATCATCTCATTGGGTTTGTTGCCGTGTAAACCTACCGACATGGATACAATGAGAGGGCTGTCCTTGTCTGGCCAGTTTATGAAATGGGTGCTTCCTTGTCAGCACAAAGGATATGTTGTAACGACAGGAATGAGAGAAGGGAGTCGCTTCTACTCCATGATGCACGCATGAAGGATTAGTGAATGGGAAGGATAAACTCTGATGAAAGGATCTTTGTATCAGGAATGAGAGGTTCTTCTGGCCCAACAGTAAAACTCGTGATCGGGCTCAGGACTACGAGTTTTTGAGTAACGGCAGCGATGTACTACAACCAACGGCACGGCTCATCTGGACGAGCCCCAGAAATACTAAGATCTCCAATTTTGAAAATGGGGAGAAGGAAAATGTCAAACAATTGAAAGAGGCTTTCTAGAGCAGATCGCAGAAGTGACTGAGGCCACATTTTCATTGGAAGTTTGAATCAAGTGCTGCGATTTTGTCGCCGTACTTTTTCATCGGCCAATTATAGTAATAATAGAACCAGTCAGGCTGAACGTGTGCACCACCGATAATATACGATGGGATAAGCGAAATGTTAGATGTATTATAATAGATGAAGATTATACTCTTCGAAATGAATGCTCCGAGCCCGCTTTGCGGATACTCCGCTCGGTCGATGTCACTATCCGAACTTTTTTCCTGAAAGATTGACTAGGTGATCTTATTGTAGCGAATTGACTTTACTCAGGCTAATGAGAGGTAAGTTGCTTGAGTTGGTAATGGATCGCTTCCAAGCTTCCATCCAACATTGAGGGCTACAGAGCAGAAGATGGGTAGCCGACTTCACATACATGGCAGGTGGCAGTATAGATCGAAATCACAGTTCTGAGATACCCACTTCACTTTTCATTACTCCACTCCACAGTACACTTCACTTCACCCACCAAATTTCTGCTTTATGTATGAGAAGGATTAAAAGAATAGAGCTGGATTTTAAATATGTTTACCTTTACAATAATCATA
Source organism: Haemonchus contortus (assembly GCA_000469685.2). NCBI lineage: Eukaryota > Metazoa > Nematoda > Chromadorea > Rhabditida > Trichostrongylidae > Haemonchus > Haemonchus contortus. The sequence continues at coordinate 30,043,821 of LS997563.1, read as the reverse complement.
ATTTCCTCAAGGGGCAGACCACAAACCGACACACCGACACACCGACAAACCTAAAAACCGACACACCAACTTACTGCTTTATGAATGAGGTACATATATTATGTGATCTAATATAATGTGTGGAGGAGGTCGTTATCTGACCAGGGAGGGGTAGTCTACTTATCTTGGAACTTTGAATTCAGACCCAGATAAATCGATAGAGTTCTGAATGCTGTTTACGAAAATTGAAATTGAAACTGCAAAATGATTCTTCTTAAAAAGTTATGGGGGCCCGAATTTTGCTCGACAGTAGTATCAATTTCAGATGCGAACTCGTCGCTTCCATATCAAACGCCCACGTGACCTAGTGGTAGTGGTCTCGTCGTAAAATGAGGGGTCCCTTCCCGCCATTGTCCGCACTTTTGCAAAGTGTTTTTCATTTTATCAAAGGCTCTCTAAACGTTTTCTGACATTTCTTCAGACAATTGATACTACTGTCGAGCGAAATTCGGGCCCTCACACCTTTTTAAGGAGAATCATTTTGCAGTTTTAATTTCCATTTTCGTAAACAGCATTCAAAACTTTATCGATTTATCACGGTCTGAATTCAAAGTTCCAAGATAAGTAGACTACCCCTCCCTGGTGAGAGGCCGATGAAAATATTCACTCGATCCTTACATGTACGAGATCGAGGGCCACCACATAATCGACCGTTTGGTTCACTTTGGCTCTAGGGTGCAACTGAAAAGCATTGATCAAGTAACACTTTACCATCTACACAGAAACTCTTGACTCCAAACGCACTGATCACTTGGAGGAGAATGCTAAGGCATCATAAATAAGGCGTCAGATGACATGGGGCTGAACGGCCGGTTCAAGACACGAAGACCACGGACGCTGAGACTATGAGCACGCGCTGAAACCAGGCAGCTGTGCACGTTGCGACGTCGGCTTTAAACTTATGGAGTGTGAAGCGCTTCAGCTAAAGAGCCGCCTCAGCTGCAGCGCTCATGAAGTTAGTATCGGTGCACCAACAGAGGTGGCATGTGACAAAACATGGTCGTATAAACGATTAGGGTACACGGCACCGCAATCTCGATCTCTGATACCCAGTTCAGAACAAATAGAAGTCGTGATCAGTTGTTATCATGGCTGAAGACCATTAGCGATACCTCTATGAAGTCTGCCTAGCTTAAGTAGATCTCGTGTTTGACCCTTTCGATCGGTTACAGTTTTCAATCGACCGGTTCCAGGTGATACGATCGCATTCGCTACTATTCTCTGCCACTGGGAAACCATCTGCACAACAGAATTGGAGTGATTTGACAAACGGCATCACAATTCTGCGTAGATCTCTTAGCAAACTTGAAGCACACGCGTACGGTATGTTCCAGTTAACGAGGCTCTCTTGTTTCTCAGCAGGTTCTCTGCTGTCTCTTCAGAAGTGCTGTCTTCACGATTCGAACGCGTGAATGTGAACTGTGGCCAGACAAAGCGATCACATAGCTATACATCGGTGGACTCAAATGGCAATACCAGTCCTGTGGAAAAGATGTTTGAAGATGGAATGTCGATGAATGAACAATCCGAGGATGAATTTGACGTGGTCCAACCGCTGAGTGAAAAGGAGCTAGGCGAGGTACGTCAGTGTTTCTAACGAGAATCATTGCGACACTTTCAAAGCTATCATTTTAGGAATGGTCGACGGTGATTCGTACGATAGCGACTACCTTACCTCCCCCACAGCTGTTTAAAAGGGGTGACAAGTTTGTTGCTAAGGTCCTCAGTGCGGTTTCTCCGCTTGAATTCTACGTCATCAAAGTTAGTCACATTAGGTGAGTTGTATTATCCCTTTGTGGCTTCATGCCAACCCAGGCGACCCCTAAGAAACTAGCTGAGGGTCCAGTTCATTAATGAAAGGTTGGGAAAATAAGTAACAAGCACTGACTTTGACATACATCTGCTGGTCACCGTATAGATTACATGCGTACTCAAACGACCACTACGGTTCTAGATGGGAGTCGAATGTGGGGCACATCAAGAAACGGGATCAATTAACGCCAAAGACTTTATTCTTTTGTTTTGAAACTAATCAGAACTGTTCTGCATAAATGAACCAACCGGTTGTGGGAGCTTATATCGAATAATGATCTAAACGTTCAACTGATAGATAGCATTATCACTGTCAATGGGGAGTTTCCGATCATAACAGATGAACCAGTATAGATGAACTATGCAACCACATATACTTCTTATGGCAACCGTTTCTCATCAGCCACTGACGCATCCTAGTCAGGCCTTTGTGGGCGTGAGTGTCACCAACATTACTCCGATATTTCTCAAATTTTGCCCCCTACCTTTTTCCAATTTCAGCCCTGTTTAACTCTATAATAGTTTGTTGTCAAGAGGACGGTTTCCACGGACGATCGCAGCTTGGACTCTGGGAATCTCATACCTCTAGTTGATGAGACCTTCACGAATTAAACGAGCACATTCCTCTCCTTTTCTGGAGCTGAGTTCTCTTCCCACGAATTGTCGGCGTGGCTTAGCTACTACTCCCGAATCATATCATTTACAGCCATGATAAGAAAAAAACATATCGCACTTATCCGCTTTGGATTCCCGCCATGTATAACTGTGAATGTCGGTTACATCACATCGTTCATTGTATAAAACTGTAGCACATAACTTAAGGATTCTTAATGAAACCGGAAAGTTACTAACAAGATGTTCAGGGGTTTTCCGCTATATCGTTCACGGCGAACTGAAAAAAAAGTCACATTAATTTCACTGCTATTTTTGTAAATATATGGGAAGAACTACGGATCTCCTTCACTGAGTTCTCTCTCACTGAAGGATCCCCAGCCGGTTAGTGACGAGGCTACGTAGGGCGTCCCCAGGTGGCGGATAGGGGAGTTAATCGCCGACCAAAAGTCACCAGTACTTGCCCAGAGACGCAGGTGGATTCAGGGGATGGACTCCTTGATTCTGCTGTGCTGGGTCGATATACCCTCTGTTCCTCGCAGGCGATCCACGCATACGTGTGTGGAGAGTCTGTGGGTGCAGTTGGTATCCTGCCCATCGACTCGGCCAAAAGCTTGCATTCGAGTGACGAACAAGTCACACTGGGAAGTATCTGGGAGGCGATTCGGGGCCGCCTCCAAAAACAAAGCCCCTTGTCCAAACCCCCACGTCAGAGCCTGGCAAGCTACACGATGGGTTTTTTTCTTTCACCGCCAGAAACAGTAATAAAAATGGGCCTCATTCCCCTGAACCTGAGGGAGCCCCCAATACGGCAGCGTTGGGTAGGACCGCTCGGGAGAGGCTGCTAAAATCTCAGGGCCAAAACAGGCTGCCCAAAAGGAGAAGGACTAAGATGGCGATCTGTACTTTCAACGCACGGACGCTTGCATCGGAAGCGTGTATAGAAGACCTGATGATGCAAGCTAGGAAGATCAAGTACGACGTCATCGGACTGACCGAGACGAGAAGGCATCGCCCGCTGCACGCTGTATTTGAGACTGGAGAAGAACTGTTCCTTGGAACATGCGACAGTAAAGGCGTCGGCGGCGTAGGTGTCCTCGTCAACACGCACTTGGCCATGAACATCGATTCGTACGAAAGCTTAACAACCCGAATCGGACGTTTGCGATTAAGAAGATGTGGCTCAACTCCAGCTCTAACCATCTTCGTTGCTTACGCACCAACATCGAGCTACGAACAAGAGGAGTTGGAAGCGTTTTATATGGATCTGGAGAGGCTCTACAGAGAAGACCACACTTTCTTCAAGGTCATCGTCGGTGACTTTAACGCCAAGATTGGCCCCAGAAGAACGGCTGAAGAGCTTCACATCGGGACTCACGGAATGGAATGGAATGAGCAGGGTGAAAGGCTGTCCGAGTTTATCATGACGACCCACACCATCCATGGTAACTCGCAGTTCCAGAAGCCCTCTCATTTAAGATGGACATGGGAGTCACCTGGTGGATAGTTCCATAATGAAATAGACCACATCATCTTCAATCGGAGATTCTGCCTGACCGACGTCGCTGTTGTTCCGAAGTTCTACACGGGATCGGACCATCGTCTCCTCCGCGCTAGATTCTGCTTCTCAGTGCGTGGGGAGAGAGCTATGAAGTTTCGGAAACGAAGCCCCAAGACCTCCATCAACTGGGACCACTTCGCTTCCCTTGCGAGTAAATGGGAAGATTCCGTTATCGACAACATCGATGATGAGTACAACCGGCTCGTCGAACATCTTCACGATAGCGCTAGAAAAGCTGAGAGTCCACAAGTAGCCAAGAGACGACTCTCTTCGAAGACTCTCGAGCTGATACGCCAGCGTGGAATCGCGCGAGCTACAGGCAATTATCAACAAACGTCCGAACTTGCGAAGCAATGCAGAGAAGCGATAAAGGAAGATCTGAAAGAGAGAAGAGCAGCAGTCATGGACGAAGCCGCCGAGGCCGGAAGGAGCATTCGCAAAGCCCGACGGAGCTTCGCCAACTACAAGACCAAGATGACCTCCCTTCGTCGTCCTGACGGAACCGTTACTGCATCCCGGAGGGCAATGGAGAAGGTCATCTACGACTTCTACTCGGATCTCTTCGACAGCCACGTCTACCTGCCTACTCACCATCTCAGGCAAGACGAATATATCGCTCCTTCGGTTCTCCCTTCCGAAATACGACATGCCATCAAGTCGATGAAGAACTGTACAGCGCCCGGTCCCGACAGGATCAAACCAGAACATCTGAAGGGTATACCACAAGTCATCATCAAAACTCTGGCTAGGCTCTTCACGCGGTACCTGTCGGAATGCAAAGTACCCACGTCGTGGAAAACTAGTAAGACTGTGTTGCTGTACAAAAAGGGAGATCCAGACGATATTGGCAATTATCGCCCAATCTGCCTGCTGTCCGTAATCTACAAGCTTTTCACTCGTGTCATCCTAAACAGGATTGGCAGAATATTAGATGAAGGACAGCCATGCGAGCAAGCGGGGTTTTGGAAAGGGTTCAGTACAATCGATCATATCCACACCCTAACAAGGCTCATTGAAGTATCGCGAGAGTACAAAATGCCGCTATGTCTTACGTTCATCGATTTGAAGAAAGCCTTTGACACTGTCGAGACAGAAGCGGTAATCGAAGCCCTGGGCAACCAGGGTGTTCCTACGCAATATATAAGGATGCTTCGTGAGCTCTACGACAACTTTACGACCAGGATTTCACCATTCTACAAGGAAGTCATTATCAACGTGAAGAGAGGTGTCCGGCAGGGCGATACCATATCGCCCAAACTTTTCAGTGCCGCTCTCGAGAATATCATGCGTCATTTGGAATGGGAAGACTTGGGAGTGAAGGTCGACGGCCGCTATCTACATCACCTCCGCTTTGCAGACGACATCGTTCTCATAACACCGAACATCGAGCAGGCGGAACGAATGCTGGCCGAGTTTGACAATGCTTGTGGAAAGATCGGATTGAGACTGAACTTAACGAAGACGATGTTCATGAAAAACGGTTTGGTACCTGATGCTCCCTTCACGCTAAACGGAAAGAATATCTCCGAATGCTCTAGCTATGTGTATCTAGGTCGGGAAGTCAACATGATGAGAGACCTAGCTCCGGAGCTGTGCAGAAGGAAACGCGCTGCGTGGGGAGCATTTATGAATATCGAGGGAGTAGTGAAGAAGACAAGGAACATCCGGCTCCGCGCTCACCTTTTCGACACTGCTGTTCTTCCTGCTTTGACGTACGCCTCAGAGACTTGGACTCTACGAAAGCAGGATGAGCATGCTGTCAGCGTTGCTCAACGCGCTTTGGAAAGGACGATGCTCGGAATTTCCCTGTACACGCAAATGCAGAAGGGAATCCGGAGTTCCGAGCTCCGTCAACGAACGAAGATCAGGGATGCCGTTGACCACGCCAAGAAATCGAAGATCAGGTGGGCCGGACACGTTATGCGATATAGTGATGACGTTGGACCAGGGCGGTTACTGACTGGATCCCTTGGGACATCAAACGAACTCCAGGAAGGCCGCCAACGAGATGGTCAGACTTCTTCACGAAAGCTCTGAACGAAAGGAATGTTGATCCTCGTGTCCCTGGAGCGATTCATTGGACCACTCTGGCTCGTAACAGGGACGAATGGAGACGTTGGCGCCCGCTCGAGGAAATCGACGATCAACGGGACGACAGGTGACAGGTGATATGGGAAGAAAATGCGATGGCGAATATCGCTTCGAGGCTTGCGTCCAATTGACCAAGCGAAAGCACTCGAGAGCATAGAAAAAAGATTTCTAGAGGCTTGAACTTCTCCACAAGATACATCACCACACCCATTTTCTGGGAGAGGCCGATTGATGAAATGTGCTCATTATAGCTTGATCACACCATATTCGTTGGTACTCTGGAATTTGTCAGATCCTTGTGTAGTAGTGCATCTTTCGTTGTTCTTGAGCTCCTAATAATAAAGGTTGTCTTCCTATACTAGTGATATGCTACTCCTCATACTCTACAATGAGTTCCTTATCCGCCATCTCAATTTAGTCTCAGTTCTCTACATAACTGTACCTCCCTCTGTCTTCTTTTCCTGGCTCTCTCTATTTCAGTATCTTTTATTGCCTGTCTGTGTGTCTGTCTGTATGTCTGTGTGTCTGTGTGTGTCTGTCTGCATGTCTGTCTGTCTGTATGTATGTATGTATGTATGTATGTATGTATGTATGTATGTATGTATGTATGTATGTATGTATGTATGTATGTATGTATGTATGTATGTATGTATGTATGTATGTATGTATGTCTCTCTGCCTGTCTACTTGCCTCTGTTTCTCTCTGCCTATCCCTCTGTCTCTTTTCTTAAACTCTCTTCTTCTCTCTCTTTCTCTTTCTGAGAAAAAACCGTTGGCCTGTAGTTGTCGCAGCATTCGATCGTTTACTGGCGATTTCACGGAAATTCATCATTGCAGCGTTCTTCGAGAGATTGAACGGATTCTGTCGTTTTGTGATGACAAGCTTTGTCGCCATCCACTGCTGGATTCGCAATGCCGTACAGATCACGCTTGCTTGGTTCGCTTCGAGGATAGTCTTGCTAGAGCAATAATCGGTCACGGAGGAACCCACGAAGTTCAGGTGACACTTTTGATTCATTCTTACGAAAAGACCTCTTTTCTCCTGTCACGTCACCACTCAGAAATACCTGATTTTTTTTGAAAACTCTGTTGAAAAGTTCGAACTCGCGATAGAAGCGGGTTTCGAGTGTTCAGAAGAAATTTCCGTTAGCGATACGAACTTTCTATCTAGTTACTCAGCTCACTTCCATTCAGTTCTCCCGAAAGTCAGCAAAGCTTCTTTTGAACTCGATTATGCGAGCCTTCTCAGATATATTTTCATTTTGCCAAAAGGCATTTTCTTCACGCTCCTTCAGGTGTACTTGGCCGACTATGGAAGATCTCTGTTTGTCAGTCGAACGCAATGTTTTGCAATGCCGAAATGCATTGCACAGTATGCTCCTCCCCTAGCCCATTACTGCACTCTAAATGGTGAGTTTGGACAGCTATTAGCCTTGTCCTCCATAGCGTTGGTGGAATTACATCTAATCATCCTTAATGCTGGGCTCAGAAAGATTCAAGTGCGTCTTGGTAGGAAATGGGTTGTCTTCTTCATCTCAGTAGAGCTAGTTCGTCAACATCCTTCGTCTCCCGCTCTATCTTGCACTGACGACATGACAGGCTCTCATTCGACCTCATAGAGCTGGAAACCTTAGACTTGGACAGATCTCGGTCCGAGATTTGGTTTTTGGATTGACTGTGATAGGTTGCGCCATTTGCTGTTACACCATCGCCCATTTCCTGCTTCTATTAGGTAATGCCAAATTTGAAAGTCTGAAATAATTCTCTTTAGATGTGGATAGCCGCTCTCTCGACCACGCTGCTGTTAAGGCATTTCATGAGAAAATAGTCACAGCCAGCGAAGTTATGCTAGCATGTGAGTTCATCGACATTCTCTTGCTTCCAGATATTCAATCTGACCCTTCGTATACCTCCAAGTATTCAATGACACCTCCTGGGAGAAGTGCAGAGAAGGCTAGAGACCTACGCCAGGTCAATTACAACTGGAGCTATTCAAATTCAACCATAAATTCGGCACCCAATCGTGTTTGTGACGTGTTCCTAAAAGGAATGAATAATCATAGTGAGATTTCCATACATTCTTCTCCACACATCCTACGAATACAAATAACGGTAAGAGATACGGCGATGTGTATGAGATTTAGGGCGGAGTTAGACGTGGTGGGCGGAGTTTACGAGGCCAGCGTGTTTCGTGATTTGCGGAGGCAGTACACAGTAAATGACCGCTTCTTCCAGGTTACGGAGAAACCCGTCGCACTCATGGTGAGCTGGTGGACATTATCGACTGATCGAGCTGATGGGATAGACGTTTGTGAACTGTGATGCTCAACTTAAGGCGTTGTAGTCCCTTAAACCTTTGTATAAATTTGATATGAATCTCACCAGAATGTGCATCAGCCATAATCACGTCAGTCTTTCCCGTTATGCCATTATGGCCGCGTCGTTTCCTTTTTGTTTAATTTTATTTTTCTAGAACCAATGTTGTGAATAAAGCATCTTACCAAATTTCAGCCAACGAATGCATTCAGTAGTAATGGCATAAGCTCGAAAATGGCTAGAGCATCATATGCAGTGACGGGAAGTCGAGTGATTGATATTCAAAGCCTACAGCGTAAGCAGCAGTAATGTAGTGGCAAGTAAAGCGGCCACCAGACGCATGGTCTGAGGATCGAATCTGGATTCGACAAGTGCCAGGTTCAACTTAGCTTCCCAGACCCTCCGATATCCATATATTGAGGTTGAAAGCACTGACTAGGGTATCGATAGCTTCACAGGTCGTTCTACAGACCAGCTTCTAAGCAGTACAGGAACTCGCAAGGAAAGTCTGTGTAGAAACCACTGATCCCATGCTCTGAGTAGTTTTGAATCTATTTCACCGGTTATGGGTAGGTGAAAGACCTCCTCCCAGGTAGGTAGTTAGAGTTTCATGTCCTTACCTGAACATTACCTCGGTAATCGCCCCGCATAGGGCGCTATTCCGTTCCCATCACTGGTGGGATCAAAATGGCATTGCCTACATAGTTTGCTGATATTATTACGAAAATTATTCATACGTTGAGTTACTTTTATTTCGATTTCTCCCAAGTATGCTTGCATAATAAATAAACAATAAACAAGGTTTCCTGACAACCGATGGCCGATTTATGGAATGCTTCCGTATGACCTAGTTAGAGCCGTTATTTCGACGATTGCCCTAATCGATTGATCAAAGGAAAACTATAATCCTCTATGGAATATCATCCACAGCTGTGACTGATTGCTTTCCTTCCTTGATGAAACGATGTGTACGTAGCGATTGGCGATGACAGGTAGTGAACCGGTTGCTATGCATTATACTCGCAGACTACGTTGACATACCCCTTTTCGGCTCCATTCACCAGTCACTGGTTTCCTTTTTCAGCTTGTTCTTCACTAAAATAATTTTTTCCAACCGAATCGCATCCCACTAACAAAATGATATCATCCAAACAGTCTGAACTATTTATTCCTCAGTTTTACAAAGACAGCTATTTTATTTGCTCTATTTTTGACATTGAACCATTGGCCTACCATATATGAAGAATCAATCGTTCGTCACTTCGTTGACATGGTAGCGCTCAACAGTTCCATCGTGTAGGTAGGCATTGATTTGAGATGTTCATGGCGTAAAGGATAAGGATGAAGCCTGGTCCCATGAGGACGTTGATCAATCCTGTCTGAAGGAGGCAGTATTCCACTTCCATTCATAGTAACACTTTACGGCATAGATCTAACTCATTTGATTGCCTAAAAAAAGAAAGTCAATCTAGAAAGAACGAAAACATACTAAGAAATTAGAAGGTGAGGGTAACACCTTCCAGCATTAATTTTTGGTTAATTTTGGCATGTGTCCTGGGATGCGCCGAGCATCCGACTTAAACTCAGAATAGTAGTGTGCTTATGAATATGGTTCATAGATGAATTGTGGTGGTTAACCGATGTGTAGATCTTCGTTTACATCCTTTTATGACACCACTGGTCTCACTTGGGCGAATTTGGAGAAATGTTAATGATGGGGAAAATTTGACTGTCGTGGGCAAGTATCAGACGGATTCGATTCCCGGATAATGCGTGTTTTATATATATTGCTCAACTTGTTTCCACTTTTCCTCTACCTATGACGAAATCATTAGTCAGATAAAAAAACATCCGAAATCTGGCAATGAGCGCGGTCGACACTTCGTCGCATTCTGAATCTAATACATTCCCAAACCATCAGTCACTGATTCGATAGAATATTATACTCGTCTAAATGACGAACCAAATTGAGACTAATGGCATGCAATCTATCATTCAATCCAATTTGTCCTATACGCGTAAGTCGTGAGTCACCCCTGCATTAGGTAGGCAATATACACATCACTTTTTCAAGGTTTATGTGGCTTTGAAGGCAGTGCGCAGCGATTCTTAGCTGCATGTATGCATAGCTGTCCAGCTGCGTTCTCTTTCATAGTCGATTGGTATAGTTAGTTGCCTCGCAGCACCTTAAGCAGCTCCGCTTGAACACAACACACGCCCCCCCCCCCCTCTCCCCTACTGACCCTTCTATCAATGGAAGGTAAGCGCCAGTGAAAATAAAACACCTTGAAAATAGCGCAGTGACAGAGCTCTCTAGGAAGGGAGGCATCGTAAAAGGCTTCGATGGATAGGAATCTGTTCCGGTCATCTTGATTTTCTGAGCATTACACATACATACTACATGGGCAAGGACGGCTAAAGCAGTAAATCTGCAGGGATCCTGCATAAGTGAACTTTTTGTATGAGAATAAATGGAATTTCTATGGCTCACATAACCGACAATAAGACGTGCTGGATGCACCCTATCCTAAAATTTTTTCTTTGTTAGTGACACAAAGTATATGTCGGCGGTGTCGGCGTCTACAGTCTCTCTTTTGTCGCCTCTCAAGGTTATCGTTCGTAATAACTGGTGTAATAAGTGGTGTAGCGTTGCCAGTCAGCCACACCTTGCTGTAATCATTTTCTAGTTTCACACTTTTCCATTACCTGCTAGGCACGATTACCTATTCGAGATCGTACCTATTCTACTTTTACTGTTGGCACTGACAAGCCTTATTTCAGGATGCGGCTTCTGTTAGCTCTTATTGTCCCCCTGGGTGTCGTTGGTCTACCGGATATTCTACCACAGATTCGAACTGTACAAAGCACTGCCGTTCAAGGGAAACTTACATGCAATGGGAAACCTTATGAGAAAGCTCGATTGAAGCTCTATGAAGTCGATCCACGTAAGTTTCTATCTGAATCTTCCACGGTCTAATCGATTGTGAACTTTAATAAAACCAGTTTCTTATAGCCCATCGTGAATGATAGGGTTTACAAAATTGATTAGAAAAATGAATAACTGAAATATCTGTCCCCAGTATGAAAATTACGTGCTTTTTCAGTCTTAGATACCCTGATGGACGAAGGATTATCTGACAAAGATGGCCACTTCTTATTGAAAGGGAACGATACGGAATGGTCAAAAATCGATCCAAAACTTAACATCTACCATAACTGCGAAGATGAGAAAGTGGTAAGTCTTGGCAGGGTTCAATCCCAGCCGGCATTTCAAGAACCCCTCAAAGTCGTTGAGCTTAAATCATCATCATGGTAACCTGAGTTCAATGACACTTGACCATCTTCCCACATGAGACCCTATAATTATAATTTTTGTCTTATCTACAATCTGGATTTAGGAGTGTTGGCGCAAGGTGCAAATCAAAATCCCTGACGACTACGTAACTGATGGACCCGAACCAAATAAGACATTCGACATTGGCGTCCTGAACTTGAATGCGAAACTTCCTGGTGAAACTCGAGACTGTCTCAATTGATCAATCTTGTCGAGCCGATGTTTTTAATAGATCTCTTATTTCCATAAAATACATATAAAGATTTTCGGCTTTGATTTTACAGCTGATTTTACTTTTCCATTTAGAAGTAAGAAGAGGGTCTTAAATATGTTGTTTGCCTCATCGTTTCACTTGTAAACCCTTCACCCGAAACAACTTTCAATTTAGATTTCGTTCCAGTGTACCCCACAAACCGAATTCTTAGTCAAAAAAACAACTTTTGTCACCATGCTCATATGGGCACAATCCAGAAGTGAAGGTGGGATGGTAACAAAAGACGTAGCCGAGATTGTGACCCAGCCAACACAGTTCGTAAACCAAAGCGGGTAGGGCAGGACCATCGCCATTCAAGGTTTAGGGAAGTGAGCATTCAAATGGAAACGCACAGAGTTGCTTCACCTTATATGGTGCAACTGAAAGGGATCAACCGAGGGAAACGATACGGAATGGTCAAAAATCGATACAAATTTTAACATATACCCTAACTGCAAAGATGAGAAAGTGGTAAGTTTTGGCAGGGTTCAGTCCCAGCAGGCATTTCAAGAACCCATCAAAGTCGTTGAGCCTAAGTAATCATGATAACCTGAGTTCAATGACTCTTGACCATCTTTTCACATGAGACCCTATAATTACAACATTACAAATAGCTATATCCTTTGTAGACAATTCAAGACATTCCACCCATTTCCACCCGTTGCAAGCAGTTTTTGCATTGGTCATGATCCTGGCAGTGGATGTGATGTCTTGAATTGTCCCTAGAAGATAAAGCTGGCTGGACGTGCTTTGAACCAATTTTCTAATTAAGTTCAGCACAATGGTAGTTTGGGTGAAAAACCTCGTGATCAATTGGTAGTTGAACGTCTTCAAACAGCCTACTTTGACATTCAGGACTGTCTAAAAGTGGTTCGCGATTACTTTCCGATCTCAGTTAGAGACGGAGAGGCTAGACGAAATCTTGAAATGAGATCAATGGTGAGATCACTGACTGCTGTAGGTTAACTCCTTATGTGAAGCTGGTACCGTTTGTTGTTGAGTCAACAGGTAGAACCGACCTTCCCCGACGTGCCTCTACAACTATTCTCCCCTCTACTCTCTTGCTTCTTCCAAACAATCCAAAAAGGAGCTGATGGGAAAACAGTATTTTCGGCAGGGATTAGGCAAGGGGGTTGAAAGTAGGCTACGAGGAACATAAAAGGTCATGTTAGTCACCTTTGGCCAATTGGCCCAACCAAATTCTAGATTCTGCAAGCAGTATTCAGCAGCCGATTCTATACCACAGCAGTACTGATTCCCTTTTGATTGTTTTGCAGTAAGGTGAAACGTTTGTTGGTCACTATGCTGGTCTGTCGGGTCCCGTAGCATTGTTTGCGGACCTGTCCGTGTACTCCCAATGTATGAACTCAAACGGTAAATCACGTATAACCACTATAATAAAGGTTCGCTTGTAAAAAAAATGTGCGAATCAATGGTGTGGGGATAAACCATCATTCCTCGGCTAACACTCAAAGTTGAGGTTAGTTCCTGCAGGTGTTATTCGTATTGTTGGCTACCGCTTCATCCTCCCGCTACTTCCACTATATTCACCCCCCCCCCTCCTCCTCTCCCCGTTTGCTTCGATCTAATTTACGATACCAGACGGATTGCCCGGCTAACGCCAGGCTCTCCTCCTTCTTGTGTCATACACCCTATCCCGAGAAATGATGAACATTCGATAATACGGTTAAGTACGTGCAATGATGCTGATGATAAGAAATCGGCTAATGCCAGATTTCCCTCCTTCTTATAACAAAGGCTAAGGTAGTAGTGGGCTAACCCACCACTGCTTCTTTGGAATAAGTGGTGCCTTCACGCACACAGAATTTGACAAAGGACCAACAGGGCAGTGTCAGTGTATTTATTAGGTGTGTGCATCAATTTCCGCCGCCGAATTCGAAGGGTCGTTGCGCGAATCATGTTAGAGCTTCACCTGTGAATCCTGTCATATTCTGTACGATAGGGTATTAGTTAACTACTTAAGGGCAGACAGATCAGTTTTTCCCAAAATTCCCGTTGCTCCCAGACTGATTCGTCATGGAACGTGATAAACCGTTTTCCCAGGGGGCCCTTCTCCTGCTGTTTGTTTTCAAGGAAACTTTCATTGAAGCCCATCCCATGCTTTTTGATACTTATGGAGGACAATCTCTATCTGAATAAACCTCCTGAGATGGTTTCTCTTTATTCGAGAGTTTGCAAGGAAAGCGGAAAGCAAAAAGTAATGCTGTGCGTGCATTTGGTGGTGGGATCAAAACGGTATTGTGAACTATGAGCTGCTGAGCCCGAACGAAACTGTTACTACTGATTGCTACGGAAACAACTTGACAGTTTGTAGGATGCTCTCACCTAAAAACGGTCGTTAATCGCAAGAAAATATCATGAGGTGCTGTTTCACCATGAACATGCCAGACCCCATAATGCGAAGAATGTCCTTATAAAAAAATTGCAGTCGTTGGATGGAATCAGTTCTGTTCAGCCCGCATACTCTCCGGATCTTGCGCTTTCTGACGGCCACTTATACCTGTGCATGCAAGTCAGTTTAGCAGATACACGCTTCCGGAATGCCGAAGAAATGCGAAAATAGGTTGATGACTGGATTGCCTCATAAGATGAAGACTTTTTTAGACGCGGAGTCAACAAGATACCAGAAAGATGGCAAGAAGCTGTAGCTAACGATGTGCAACTCATTGGTTAATATACATTTAGTCTTAATTTTGTAATAAGTATGTTTTTGCACGCGAAAAAGGGCGGAAATTAATGCACACACCTAATAGTATGTGCCGATGTATATGCCCATAATTGAAAGTCTCGATTCATTGCTCTTCATCTCAAAGACATGTCCCGATGATGGCTAAACTGGCTGACAATTAAAGTCTTGTATGGTACTCACAAAAGTTGTCGAGTGATAATGCCGCACATTATCAGATTTGGTCATCAGCGAACTTTTCTTCGCTACGGATTTATCACTAATTGGGAATCGCAGATCACCGGCGGTCGGATGAGTTTAGTCACAAAAGATATCGAAACAAAAACAATCCATGGTGTGTCATTGAGTCAAAAACCTTGCTGGATAGCGGTCGTAGTCCAACAGCTAAAAGTAAACAAAACTTTAATTTTTTTCGTTATGGAGAATTGCCTTTGATCGGTTCCTATCACTGTATCTATCTTAATGATTGAAAAATATCAAAGAACAATGTTCGAATACCAAGGTATGACTGTTGACATGAAGGGGATAACTAACCTATTTGCTCTAGCCTTCTAGATTTTGCTTTCCAAGTCCACGTGATCAGTAGTTATGTGTTTTCACTCACACATTTATTCCGCAGAAACCCCGTCCCTTGGGGGCGGAGTCCGGCCTACCACCCAGCATGAGTGTTCCCGCCCACCTCCTACCAAGTTTGAACGCACCAGGTCTAAATTGAAAGTTTCGGCGCAAAACCTCGCTCCTTGTGAGCGGCGTTTGTCCTGCCACCCACCATACATGTTCCCATCCTGCCTCCAGTAATCCTGCCAAATTTAGACGCTCTAGGCCCACTTAAACAGGAATTATGAAATTGCGGCCTAAAATTTCTATCGCGCACGCTCCGCCTCCTGTGAAAGGAGTCCGGTCCTGCCACCCATCATAAGTGTTCCCATTGATCCCCTTACTCCTACCAAATTTGAACGCTCTAGGTCCACGGGACAGGAGTTATGAATTTCCGGTCAGACACATACACGGACACACACATAAACAAACAAAAACACACACAACACACACCGACACACCAACAGAGCACTTAGCGAATTATATAAAGTAGGATCATACCAGCCTTCCCGGTATTGAAAGGGAAAGATATCATCTGAATCTCATCTGAACTTTGCTTAGAGCATACAGCAGGGAGCGAGTTCCCGTATGGAACTGTAATATGGCAACAGACACTACACTACGCACACACAACAGGAACTTTATTTGTACTATACTTTCATTTCATTTGTTGAAATACAAGAAATACAATATTTTGACTTCATTCTTTATATAAAATCATCTATAACTTCGATTTTCTTTTCTGATCGAGGATGGCTTGCAGTTTTTGAAGAAGCATCACATTTCCTTTGACCTTCAGTTTACCACTCATGAATGCCTGAAAGTAGTAAGTTGCCATACCTTTCGATTCCCATTACGACCTATTTTTCTCTGGCTCACTGATGGAATAACAGGTTACCTTCTGAGCATTCAGCTTTCCACTTGCGATTTCTAAGAAGTCATCATCAGAAACAGTCACAGTCACTGTAGGCTTCTGACCATCCTTCACGTCACCATAGTACACCGAAGGAGAAGAGCTCTTGAAGTCCAAGGCTGGAATCAGTTTTATTGCCCTGACCTCGACTTTCAGGTGGACAGGTGTCATAGCCAATTCTCTTGTCACTAATAACAATACATAGCAGCCCTGAACTCACTGAATTTGCCGATTTCCTTTTGTCCATCTGTCATAATGTAAAGAATGATCGCCTTGATGTTCTTGACTGTAGCAGGGTCACTCTTAAATACATATAGATAACTTGATATTAGAAATAACAATTAATATAATAATTCACCAAATGACCAGACCGACCTTAACTCCAGCATCCATTTCTTCGAAAAGTGGTGAACATTTTATATGAGATGGGAATCCACTGTTTGCTTTGGATTCAGATTGTCCGGAAAGTCCACTGTCATTCTGAAGAATGGAATGAACTGCCTATTGCTATTATCTCAAATGACATCATGGCTGACACCCATCCTATCAACCATGTAGGTCGATCGAATGTATCGGCCGGAATTTCTGCAGTAGCCTAGATTTTTTGGGATGTTTTGGAAACACTCTATAGAGATTCGATCCATATGTACAGGGGCCACATATCCAGCTTACTCTGCGTCCCTGACAGTGAAAGGTTAGAGCGCAGAGAAAAATACCCTGGGTGTCTGACTAATGGGTCCCCACGGGAGACGGGCGTTAGGAACAATTTTGGGTAATCGACTCGCCGCACGCGGCTGTCACGGACCACTCATTCGCCGCTATTACAGCTCTAGCGTTCTTCATACAGCTCAATCAATATGCGATCATTATTTTATTCTTACCTACTGCTGCATCCTGCTACATTCCTTCGCGCGCGATCCCCACCACCCAACCCTGGGAAGGGCACGGGTTGGGTGGTGGGGTTCCATTAGTCAGACAAATGTAGCAGTTGAATAGTGGATCAAACGAGAGTGCGACAGACTGAGGCAGAAAAATAGGCACGGTCGTTTCCATCAAACGGACCGAGTTCAAGTAGTCGGTGCCCCCCCCCCCCTAGCCCAATGTTTCACAGCTACTTCTTAACGAGATCGACTCCTCACGCTCTTTTACTGTGATCCATGGTAAGCTACGTCACGTATTGGCGTCAGAGCCCTTTATAAGCAGCTGTGGTTGTAGTTGAAGCTCCAGGATGAGCCACGATCTGTTCAATCGACTTTAATATCATGATATCTACGAACATGTTGGGCACATACAAGTGAATAGTCTTATCTTATAATAGTATTTCCATGGGGACTTCCAGAAAATTCTGGGACAATTCCGAACGCTGTCAAACTTTCAATAGATACTTTCCGAACACCCTACTTTTTCTTTATTGGTAAGAAAAAACTAACGAGTAAACGGTAACTCACACCCTTTGCTTCCATTTCTGCGATGATACCCATAAGCTCAGTCATTACATCGCGCATGCTTTCGTAATGTTTCGCATTGTTCATATCAGTAATCTGGCTCCAATTCTTCCGAACTAAAACAGTGTAGGTTAGCTTGCAAAAGCATCAAGGAGAGCAGGAAAAGTTACTCGGAAAGTACTAGTATAGTGATAGTAAAACACCCACTATCTTCAGCTGTAGCGTTAGGCATAAGTTTTCCTGGAGATCTGTAGTACTGCACTGGAAATAGAAAACATTTGACCAGATTCCTAGATGGTTCTTCTGAAACACTCTGAACTTACATGTTCCGTACCATCCTGCACCGGCCTCAAATACTTTGCCACTTTCAGTGAACGATTCATGACAAAGGTTGACTACCAATGGTGTAACGTACTCAGGTTTCAATGCTTCGATAAGAGACTGAACAAAGAGCAATTTATAACGCCACTGTTAGTTAGTCAGCGGATGAAGCTAACTCCCGAATGGCAGCTTACCTCGGGCAACACCGTCTGGGTCAATCGTGAGCCAGCAGTGGGTACTACTGCATTGGCGATGATGTTGTATTTGGCTCCTTCCTGAGCCAGAGAATTGGAAAATCCAATCAGAGCCGATTTAGCTGTAAGACGAATAAAGGTGCAAGAGAACCGGACGAGGAGAATCACTCGTGGCAAAGCTTGGATGAGTTTTTAGCTTACCGGCAGCATAGTTGGCCTGTCCAAAGTTCCCATAAATACCGGCGTTTGATGAGGTCACAATGATTCTTCCATAGTTCTGTTTTCTCATATGAGGCCATGCAGCCTTGGTTACAGAATATGCCCCTTTCACATGAACTTTGAAAATGAGATCTGAAGGTAGTCCCTCTTGAAACGGCTGACATGTAAAGCAATTTGAAAAAAAAAATAAAAAAGAATACGAGAGCACGAACCCCAGTCGAGATCGCTCATCTTCACTAGAGACACATCACGTAGAATGCCAGCGTTGTTGATCACAATGTCTGAGAAAATGTAATGAAATGGTCACTAGGTCTGCCGGATAATCACTCTTATAACACACTTTACAAGCGTCTAGAGACTAAATTAATTATGTATCTACTCGTTTTCTGCTTTTCTGAAGTTGGTTACAATAGAGTTGTAGACAATATCAAGCCTAGTAGACATAATTTACCATAATGTTACCCTGGAATCTTCCTCCTTCACGACCTCTGTACGTCGTTTGGTCACAAGAATCCTCAACTCACCTTGTGCGCTTAGGAATTTGTCGCGTATCCAGCAGGCCGACAAAATTGTGAGCAACAGGATAAGTATTTGCAGCATGAAACTTTTTTCGAGCTTACTAATTTGGGTTTAATTATGGTATGGTACATTAAAAAGTAATGAGGACTATCGAACTTCCGAGAAACTCGGAACCACGGAGAGAAAACATTTGAAGATACAGTTTGCGATAGGACTGGTTTCGGGCGTACGAGCGTAAGACGGTGTGGATGTGAAAAATGTATTAAAATGAGAAAACATTAAAAAGGATGCAGTAGCTTAGGATCATTGCAATGATTGGTTCCAGGTACATACGCTCTAACCAACTCTGAACACAATCGCACGCACGCCTTCTCTGAGGCGAGAAAAATCTCGTCCAAATGTTTCTTTCGTCATCACAATCTCGTTCTATCTTGGAAACTGAATACGGGGAGCTAACTACTTCTAGAAGCATCATATTTCTCGAAGTATCTGCGATTGTTCTGCTATTTACTGCACTATTCCAGTAGTTCCGTTCTGCAACTCGAAATTTTTGCGAACCATGCCTCCAGTTCACAGCTCAACCTTTGAACCATGATTGGGAATGTCACGGATTGTGAGCACTTCAATGTCTATCGAAAAATTTTACAAATTAAAATAAGGGATTGTATCATAAAATGAAGGAAAAGCGGCTTACCTACTCTACCGAAGCTGTCGACAGCTGTTTTGACAATTTTCTCACCAAACTCAACACTGTCATAATTAGCAACCGCTTGACCACCAGCAGCTCTGATTTCCGACACTACCTGAGTTTTGGCAATATCAAATCTTTCATACCCAGTAAACTGAAAGGCTATTACCTTATCAGCCATAGAAGTAGATGCGGATGTTCCGTGAGCATCACCACCGAGATCATTCACTGCAAAACTTATAAGATGATCATCGATTCAAATTCATCTGACTGAACGAATGACAAGAACTGTTGGGCCGTTGGTAGTTAAGTTCTAATCTGTGATAATGAGTCCTGATACTTTTTAGGTTGAGCAGTGAATTGCTGAGTTGTTAACCTTAGCAAGACGCTAGACTCGAGAGAAATGCGAGTCGCTACCAATAATACACAGTATATGAATGGAACTATCACTGGTCAGTAAGTCTAAACGATTTAGATGCCGAGTCCCACTTGGAAGAGGACGTAACGCATGCCATGTACCGTTCCCTGATGACTGAAGTCTTTTGGTGTTACTCATTACCATTCATATGACACACACATTTGGCTTCCACTAGGAATTATGATGACCAATACTATTCTGAACGAAGGTCGACTGAGGGAAGTGCCTATCCTAAAACGGGATCGCTTACCGTCAAAGAATCACTCCCCCACCATTGACTTTTTGGCTAAGTGTCAAGAAGTCTCATTTTGGAAAGGGTCAAGAGGACCCATACTATGTAGGCCAACCACGCACGGTAACGGATCCTGATGTCAATTATGTAATGAGCATTGGATTACTCTACTGCTGACTCCAGAGGAGGCACAACTCACACAACAATTTACTCGTCCACTTATGGACTGGTCAATATAGCAATGAAGTAGGAAATTCCAAAAATACAAAGAAGATATGCTCACCCACAACTTTACATCCTCGCTTAGCCAGTTCTAGTGCATACGTCCTTCCTAGTCCACCTCCAGCTCCTGTTACTATTGCCACACGACCATCAAAGCGGAGTGCCATAACTCTATAATTGAGTACTTGAATATGAGATAAAATCATTCGAAAAAAGCAAGAAAGTGTGCTTTCGTGGGAGACGGTGTACAAACATGGGAAAGAACAAGAGTGACAATCAAGTGAGCGATTTGGAATGAGTAGTTTGTGGTATAAAAGTAAAAAAGGTCAATGGTTTACTGTGACCTTTCGGCAGGTGCTTAAGTTTACAATATGATGAAGTTTTCATAACCACTTTGTAGACCCCAAGGCTTTTTTTTATTACATATGCGAAGCTGTAGGTATTCGATGTTGGATGGTACTGCAGGTAGGCAGTGGGGAAGATGGTGTTAGTATGACTGTCGGGAGCAGCAAGCCTGGTATGACAACATCAGTAGTAATCAAAGAACCACTCATGTTGCAATAATGCTCAGAGCTCTACAATTCCCGTTTTGTTGGTCAGCAAGATCGTTACGGTGACAGTTGTAAACAATGAGTTGTTTGGAGACACAGGAAAACACAATTCAACAGAAATCCTTACAAACTGTCATAGCTACCCAGGTAATTAGTTGTGAGCATGGCGTAGCCAAGCTTCAAAAACTCGAGTTTCTAGGAAGGGCAAAAAATTATATACGCGAAGAAAAAAGTCTCGCAGGAGCTGAAAAACCACAGTTTGGCTCGATGCTTGATGGAGTGTGAGCGCTGTAACGTTAGACGGAACATACTCACGACTGATAAGGCCAGACTAGAAAAGATAAGGACCCTACAGTGAACTAACGAACCAGCTATGCTCATACTCCAACAACAAAACCCCTTAAGAATTGTAGGTATGTTGTGGGTGCAAAGAAAGTCTAGGAATACTCTTCAGGATGACCTAAAATCGTATGCAGATGGGAAAGAAAAGATCAATAGTAGTGTTGGTGCGTGATAAGAACGGGTTTTGATCACTCATCACAATGACAGGACAGGTAGAATGTGGCCGCGATGGTCATGGTAATTCATAAGGTGTCTGTTTACATATTAATAAATTGATTTTCTTCCAATTTTTGTAGTAAAATAAGGAGTAAGAGTAGTAGGTGTAAATAGAGAAGTGAGAAGCTTTACTTGGTGATTGTTTCGTCCCTACTGATGCGAACCACTTGGTTTTCACTGCTCCCGCGCCTTATCGTAGTGGTAGGTTCAATGGGAACAAAAAGAAAATGAATGTAGAAAAATTACTTCAACAACCAGACCAAAATGAAAACTAGTAATGAGTACTATATTTGGAAAGATTCATACAAATTCAGCAAAACAACCATTGTTCTCCTCCGCCGAGGGTAGTTCTCAATGAAGGAGCTCTAGCAGGTTGGTAACGAGGCTACGTGGCGCGACCCCAGGTAGCAGATAGGAGGGAAAATTGAGGATCATACGCACCTAGCCCAGGCCCAGAGGTGCAGGTGGAGCCGAGGATGGACTCCTTGTGTCTACTGTGCTGGGTCAATTCATGAATATCTCATGCATCCTGCGTATGTTGAGAAGCTGTGGGAGCAGTTGGTATCCTGTACACTGGTTCAGCTAAAACTTCCATTTGAATGACCGAGATGTGGTCTGGGAGGCGATTCGGGGCCCTTCTAGTAACCAAGCTCTTTGTTCACTCTGTTGTGGCCTGTATAGCTACAAGGTACCCTCATCTTGTAGCTTGGCCTGTTACCAGCCCTGCTACCCGCTACCTGCCGGGTACCCATATGCTAGGAGATTTGGCCTCATTCTTCTGAATATGAAGAAGCTCCCAGTTGGGTGAGACCATTCAGAAGAGGCTGTCAAGATATTAAGGCCATATCAGGCTGTTCAATGGTTATGTACTGGGATGGTGAGCTGCTTTTTCAACGCTCCGTCAGCTGAATCGACGGTTTCAAAGAGCAAGCTACGATGATCAAGTAGAACGTCATCGGGACGACGGAGACGAGAGGCCGCTGCATACCGTTCCTGGAACTGTAGAAAAAACAGTTCTCTGGAACATGCGACAGAAGAGATGCCGTCGGTGTAGGTGTTCTCGTCACTTATACCGTCGGCGAATCTGCTGTTGCAGGTACACATACACAGGAGCATCATGAGGGAGTGGCTCGAGCCCAGCTCTAAAAATCTTCGCTACCTACGCATTGACATCCAGTTTCGAAGAAGAGGAGAGGGAAGCATTTTATATAAAAGCAGAAAAGCTCTTCACAGATGACCTTAATTTCGTTGGATCATCTCGGTGATATCAACGGTAGGAATGGCTCCAGAAGAACGGCTGAAGAGCTCCATGTCGGGACCCACGAAACGGAATGGACTGAGCAGGGTGTCCGAGTTTCTCTTGTCGACCCACACTACTCATTGTGACTCGCTGTTTCAGAAGCCCCCTCATTTGCGATGGACATGGGAGTAGCCTGGTGGACCGTTCCATAATAAAATGGCTCACATAATCCGAAATCGACCATTCTGCCTGACTGACGTCGCTGTTGCTCCAAAATTCTGCACGGGATGGGACCATTGTCTCCTCCACCTAGATTCTATTTTCGATGCGTGGGGAGAGAGTTGTGAATTAAGAAACGAAGCCTTGAAAGGGGTCACTTAGGTTTCCTCGCGACTTTATAAGATTTTGTTAACGACAACATAAAGTATATAACGGGCTCGTCAACCATCTTCACGATTGTGCTAGAAAAGGCGAGAGTCTACAAGTAGCCAAGAGACGTCTCTCTTCGAAGACTCTCAAGCTGCTGGCTTGCTACGTTATAAAACAGCAAATATGAAGTAATGATCAGCCGTAGCAATGTGATGTCGTAGAATGATCGGTGTTTGCTACAGGTATAGCACACCTTTCTAGTTGCTAATAATGATCATGGATGTGCCTGAAATCAAGAGGAAGGGTACGCCTACATACGTTTTATAAAGATCAAACTGTTCTGCTTCTTCAAAGGGATTCATGGTGTCTGTACAGTCACTATCTGGAAGAAATAGCCAGTTTTTTCTGACCATGAGATACTAAGTTCAGATAAGCTTCTGATATCCCATAAAACGCTCGAGACTAGATCTTTTTTATTTGATGCACTTCAAAAACTACATGATTTGACTTTACATCCAAATATAAAAGTTTTTAATTATATGGAAAACACTGTATGCAATTCACTCGGAATAATACTTATGGCACTAGTTTTTTATACTACTTAAGTGCTAATTTGAAGAAGAGTTATCACTCAGATGAGTTAACAGGTAGGGGTGAGCGTTGGCGAGCAAGCGGGATAACCTACACCAGAGTGAATCTTCTTCTCCCTAGCGTTAATCCCGCGCCGTCGCAGGGTCCGCTGTTCTTGTCAGCCGTCTCCATTTCATTCTATCTACGGCATCTTCTGCCGTCACCTTGGTTTCGGCGAGGTCCTTCTTGATCACGTCCCGCCATCTCTTCTTTGGGGCTCCTCGTGGTCGCTTACCTTGAGCCTCGAATTCCATTGCTTCCCTTATCGGATGGCTCTGTGGTCTTCTTAGCACATGCCCGAACCATCGCAGGCGCTGCTCTCTCATCTTCAGTTGAATTGGAGCTGTTTGCATAGCCGTCCTGACGTCTTCATTTCTGACCCGATCCAGCCGCGTCCAGCCGCAGGCCCATCTGAGCATTCTCATTTCAGCGGAGTGGAGTTGTCCTTCGTGGGATTTACTCACGGGCCAACACTCGCTGCCGTAGAGCATCGTGGGCCTTACCACTGTCCGATACACCTTTCCTTTCAGGGTCCTGGAGCACCGACGGTCGCAGAGGATACCGGTGGACTCCCTCCACTTCATCCATGCCGCATTTATTCGGGATTTTACGGCTTGGTCCACGCTACCATCAGCGGCTAGATCACTCCCCAGATAGCGGAAGTCCTGGACCTTTTCGATGGCTTCCCCGCGACCGTCGACGATTGACTCCGTGCCCTCCTCGGAGCTGAGAAACTTGGTCTTCTTCACGTTCAGCCGGAGTCCACTCTCCGCCAATACTCTCTGCCAATTCTGTAGTTTATCCTGGAGTTCATCCTTGCTCTCCGCTATCAGAGCGATGTCATCAGCGTAGAGGATGGTCTTCAGTGGCCCATCCATGAGTTCTTCTGTGATGACGTCCATCGTGAGGAGGAAGAGGAACGGGCTTAGAGCTGATCCCTGGTGTACTCCAACCGTGACATCTATTGCTCCGGTTTGGCCGTGTGGGGTGCGTATTGTTGTGGTGGAGCCATCGTACATGTCCTTCACCAGAGAGATCAGGTGTTCTGGAACCTTTCGTTTTCGGAGCGCTCTCCAGAGGACCTGTCGCGGGAGACGGTCGAAAGCCTTCTCCAGATCGAGGAAGGCTATGTAGCAGGGTCTACGCTTTTCTCGATACTTCTCCATAACTTGTCTAGCTATGAAGATGGCGTCCGTTGTAGACCTTTCAGGCATGAAGCCGAATTGCTTCTGTGAGATTGGGACCAGTTCTCTCAATCTTGAGTCGACCAGCCGCTCGTACAGCTTCATCGTGTGAGTAGTCAACCTGATTCCGCGGTAGTTGGAACACTCCATGGCGTCCCCCTTCTGCTTGAAGATTGGAACGATGGTACTTCTCCTCCATGCATCTGGGATTCTTCCTTCAGCGGTGACAGTGTTCAGGAATCGGGTGAGCCATTTTACCCCGTACTCTCCGAGCGCTTTCCATGCCTCGATCGGTACTCCATCCGGGCCAGTTGCCTTCCCAACCTTCATCTTTCCCATTGCTCTACGCACCTCATTCTCCGTCCAGAGATTGATTGGGCCAGCCGTTGCCTTTAGTTGGGAGCTGTTCTGGCGGGCGAATTCTTCGTTGAGGAGCTCGTCGAAGTATTCCTTCCACCTGCGCCTGACCTCGCCAGGCTTCCTCAGTATGGCACCCTCGCTGTTCCTGACGGACTTCACTACTCCGATGTCCTGGGTGGCGCGGTGACGCGCTTTCGCCAGGCGGAAGACGAACTTCTCTCCTTCTCGACTGTCGAGTTTCTCATACAAGGCGTCCATTTCCGTGTTCTTCGCCTTCGCGACAGCAGCCTTGGCGAGCCTCTTGGAAGTTCTGTAGGCAGCTAGGTCCTCTGGAGCCTGTGTCTTTTGCCAGCGCTTGTAAGCCGATTTCTTCTGCCTCACAACTCGTTGGACTTCATCGTTCCAGAACCATGCTTCCTTGTCCCCTCGGAAGCCACCTCGAGTTTCCCCCAGCGTTTCCTTTGCACATCGCAGGATGACCTCCACAGCGTTGCTCCAAGTCTGCTGGATCGGCCCTTCGGGATTTGGAAGTCCAGCTTCCAGTATCTTCTCTTTGAGGTGTTCTCTTTCGGATTGGTGCAACTTCCACCACCGGATCCTCCATTCCGTTCTTGTCCTCGATTTCTTGGGAAGATCGATGGCTATGTCTGCTAGTAGAGGTCTGTGCTGTGGTGCCAAGTCTTCTCCGGGCAGTACCTTGATGTCTTTTACAGTTTTGAGGGACGATCTTCTTACCAGCACATGATCTATTTCCGTTTCTTTCCCTCCACTGCTGTAGGTTACCTTCTGGGTTTTCCTTTTCGCGAAGAAGGTGCTGCAGATTGCCAAGTCGTGAGCTATAGCCAGGGCAAGGACCCTTTCTCCCTCATCGTTTCTGACTCCTACACCTTTACCTCCATGCACCCTTTCCAGTCCCCTCCTTTCACTGCCGACGTGCCCATTCAGGTCACCTGCTATGGTGAGATAGTCCTCCTCCGGGACCGATCGGATGGTCTCGTCAAGGCTCTGATAGAACTCATCTTTTTCGTAGTTGGGGCAGCCGGCTTGAGGTGCGCACACTGATATTATTGTCCAGTTCCCCTCCTTCGTGTCTATCCTCACCGATATGATTCGACTGCTGACCCTGTTGACGGCGGAGACAGAGTCTTTCAGGGAGTCTGCCACTGCTACAGCCACACCATTTCGTTTGGTGTCTTCTCCGTTGTAGAAGAGTTTGACACCCTCTCCGATTTCTCTGGCCTTTGCTCCCTTCCAGCGGGTCTCCTGAAGGCATAGGACCTGGATGTTTCTGCGCTTCATAAGATCAGCGACTTCCCGGGACTTCCCAGTAAGCGATCCCACATTTAGAGTCCCTATTCGAACTAACTTCTTTGGCCGAGGTCGTTCACTCCTCGGTAGCCCTCGCATACTGTCCACAGAACTCAGGCGAGGGCCCTGTGCGCCACTTCCGGGTGACGTCCTAGCTTTATCACGGATACTCTTTGAGACTTTAGACATATTTGTTGTGACTGGTTTCTCCATCAGCCGGCCTGTCAACCTGGCCTGACGCTGGTACCGATACCATTTTTGCAAATTTTGCAAGGCATGGAGTTGCCTCGGCAGGGATCGAACTCGCACTCCCTCTAAGTGCAGACGTGAGCCTACACTCTTATCCACTCGGCTATCCCTGCCTTCCTACACCAGAGTGAATGGGGATACGAATAGGCCTCGTTGATTGCAATTAATTCTAAAGTTTTTTGACTTGAAGTTTTGAGCTGCTCTTATTTCGCCGCCGTAAGCGATTTGAATATCTCACGAGATTGGCGATTTGTGAACAAAACGACCTTGAACGGAACTCGAACCCGTACTTGTGCTATCCGGGCACTGCTCTTATCCCCTACACTCCAATACCTTGCTTGCCCTAGCCTTCCCAATTGCTTATATTGCGCAGCTTACTATAAGGGTGCCCAGGAACTTTTGACTAAATTTTGCCTCTAAACTATGAAAGTATGTTACTCGCGTTTGCGTTAAAAAAGGACTATAGGGGCGTTGGGTGAAAATGTAGTTGGGGGGGGGCCACCCATCCGAAGGTCAGTATATCAAGAAATGAACTCAATGAAACGCGTTATGCCGTGTTATATCACGGACATGACCAATTTCAAATGAGAGCTTTCGTAGGGAAGGAGCACCGCGGTGAGCAAGTTTTCTTTCTTTTTCTTTTCTTTTTTTTTGCAGGAGGTAATCATCCCAGCCACCCAGGTGCTCCTACCCTACCTAGGCTTGTTTGGGAAACTAAATTTTTTTAGCTGAAACCGCATAAAAGAGCTGAGGTGGTCGGTTTCCGTCATCCTCTACGCATCCGATACAGTGCTGATATAACGAGGATTAACACGTTAGACTGAGTTCATTTCGTGATATTCTGACCTTCGGATGGGTGCCCCCCCCCAACTACATTTTCACCGGGGCGTTGTTTGCAGACCAGTACCATTGCTATTCGGTATTTGACGTGGTCGTCGAAAGTAAGAATCGTTGACCGAATGATGTGCCATCGATAAGACTACCAAAGTCTTCTGCTTCACCATCACGAATAGTTGCTCCAACACTCAGGCTCGGAATGAGATTTGGCGTGCGATTGACAGCAGTGACCCACTCTTTTCACCTACCATAGATGGCACGATCGCTTCCCCCAAGGAGAGATTTGCTTCGACCAATTTTGTCAAAGCGAAAGTCCTTTTCTCCCTCAAATACCGACACTGTTCTAACCTCCCGTCAGAGAAATTCTCCTCAAACTCTCGGGAAATGGAAAAGACGATTTCTACCACCCAGTCCATCATCAATATGTTCAATGCAAAAGTCACTTTCGGACTCTTTACATGTCGCACCCCTTGACTGAGCAGAAGTGTCGAGTGCGAGCCAGTATTCGTCAGCTCCTCGCTGTAAGCGAGCAACAACACCTATCGACTTCATCATTGCTCGGGATATGAACCAGTTGCCACATGAAAGTGCATATAGAAAATGGCAATGCCTATTAGCGGACCCAAAGCAGCAGCCCGTTACAAAGCGAGAAGCTCACGCCAAGAAAGACATGAACTCATTCTTCCTCTGCTCAACCGGGTTTTTTTTACTATGAGAATAGTTTTCTGTTACCGCCTGAGAGAGATGGGCTTTCGCATCCTCTTCCCCACCCCCCCCCCCTCCCCATTTCCCAACGAATACTAGGAAATTTTTCATTGTGGTGAATAATGCTCAACCACCGAGGGCGTCGATGGATAAACAGGAAAGACTAGATATAACCTAGCTGCCCCGATCCCAACAAACTCACCTAACCTCAACCCATATGACTGCCATAGTTTCAGAAGCCCTTAGGTCTACAGACAAAAATTCATCAACTGTCAAAAAGTCAGGTAGGTGGTAGATGAATGAATTACAATGCCCAGTCCGGCCGATGGAGAGATATCTTGGCTAAGTAGGACTCCTATCTTGATCACTAATCTAACCTTATTGCTGTAGTTATTTTGTATTGAGCAAACCAACTGAATTTTCTCAGAACTCTGCGGACATCCTAATAGCTTGATACCGATGTCCCTTCCTCGACTGGTGACCAACTACTCATTTCCTTGTTTTCAAAAAGGGGTGCTGTAACAAATATGTTTTCAGAACAAAAGTCTAGTTCCACTTCGGTTTAGAGCTGAAAAAAAGTGTAGAAGTGATGATGCAGCCGCATACTCGTTGCCACTGTGTAGGTTGTACAAGACAGTTTGATTCATTCATTTTAATAGGTACCACAAGTAACAAGGTGAGAAATAAGATTTTACAAAGGTAAAAAATGAGAAGTGTTGAGGTTATGTATAATACGAAAATGGGATAAAGGTGATGCAATCACTTATCTTCTTCGCCCCCTCCCTTCTTCCCCCATTTCACAACGAGTACAAAGAAATTTTTCATTGTGGTGAATAATGCTCAACCACCGCATGCGACGACATCGATGGATGAACAGGAAAGACACGATATAACCTGACTGCCCCAATCCCCACGATTCACATAACCTCAACCCATATGACTGCCATACTTTCAGAAGCCCTTAGGTCTGCTCTACAGGGGGAAAATTCATCAACTGTCAAAACGTGAAGTAGGTGGTAGATAAATGAACTGTTAGGCTGAGTCATAAGTCCTCGGATATGTGATAGTGATAACTTCTAAAGATCATAAGTCGGGAAAGAGGTGATGAAAATGGACGCGCAAGGCATCGTTAGATAGAGTATAAAAAGCTCCTCTGAAGACACACCATTGAATACATCTGACCTTTTTCTACGCTTGAGCGTGAGGAGAGAAAGTGCCATGTCGGCGCGGCAATCCATGTCATACTGCTTCAAAGCATGAGGCATCCATCGACCAAGCTTTCGCATCTTGCTGATTGACTGCAATCTCTGAGTAACTGTGGGCTCCCCGAGAGTGACTGCCAATTCACGAGTAGTTTGATGCGGATCGGCTTCCACCTGGCTTCGCAGCACGTCCAAATCTAACTCCATTGAGAGCCCCGGACGATCTTCATCTTCGATAGAATAGTCGTCCGACGTGAACTTCGAGTGCCGCTTGTAAACTGCGCATCTAACAGAAGCAACCTTCTTGTAAACCTCCTTCATACGTCTATCGATCTCTGCGGGTTCTCGGCCAGTTAAAAAAAAGAAATAGAATGGGTTGCGGAGGTGAAGTTGCGACGGCTTGAAACCATGGGGCATGATTGCAGGGAAGGAAACAGTTAGGTGTGTTCGTTAATATGTGTTCGAAAGAGCTTTTCATGCTCTATCTAACGATGCCATGCACGTCCATTCCCGTCACTTCCTCCCCAAGTTATGATCACTAGAAGTCATCACTATCACTTTGTCCGAGGACTTATATGACTCAACCTAATACAGTGCCCATTGATGGGGAGACATTTTGGCTAAGTAGGGCCACTATCTTGATCAAAATCTAACTTTATTGCTGTAATTATTTTTTATTGTACAGACCAACTGAATTCCCTCAAATTTTCCGGACACCCTAATAGCTTGATACCGAAGCCCCTTCCTCGACTGGTGACCAACCACTCATTTCCTTGTAGGATGTTGTAGCAAATATGTTTTCAGAACAAAAGTCCAGGTCCCCTTCGGTTTAGAGCTGAAAAAAATGTGTGGAAGAGATGATGCAGCAGCATACTCGTTGCCACTGTGTAGGTTGTACAAGACAGTTCGATTCATTCATTTTAATAGGTAGCACAAGTAACAAGGTGAGAAATAAGGTTTTACAAGAGTAAGAAATGAGGAGTGATGAGGTTATAATACGAAAATGGGGTAAAGGTGATCCAATCACTTATACCAATTGGTAATTGTTGGTTCAGAGAAGAGTTGACTCCAAACATTACAACCGACATTTTAATTTGTCAATTTTGAAAACGATTTCATCGATTTTTTGACTCTGAACCCATATAGCGGTAAAATAGAGAGTATCTCTAACGAGAGTATACGCAATGGTCGTGAAACATTTGGAAATGAAGGTTCCGTCTTCTGTCCATTCACGGCTATCCACTTCGTGCTCCTTGTCGTTGAACACTTGATGACTCTTTTTGCATATGTAGGGAACGTGCCATTGCTTCTGATGGTGGGATCTGAAGCAAAGCATCGTTCTCTTTGAATTTTATCGTGACGTAATATTGTCGTGAATCAAAAGTAATCGAGCCAACCGTCAAATTCGCAAAAGTGGTCTGATAACTGTACCGAATGGACTTTGTAAAAGTAATGATAAATGGGCACTCCTTCACTTTCGAGTAACAAACCCCTCGCTTCTCTCACCGGTGTAGCCAGAGACGAGCCTCAGCCTTCTGGAGGTATGATTATGAGCTTCTTTGTTGGCTACGGCTACTAGCAACTACTTACTCTGTATGAACATCCCCCAAGCCAACAAAGGCATGTGGTCTTCTAAGTCGTCTAAGGGCTACCCGAATCGTCCCGCTGTAGGAATTTGTCTTTCGCAAACATCGGGTGCCTCCATGAAATGTGCCAAAGTGTGTATACAAATGATTACTGAGTACTTAAGGGAGTGGCGGAAAGTGGTTGAGGACCTGTTTTGTGAAAAATATCGTCTGTAGTCAGTAAACACAAAACAACTTTCCTAATTTCCTGAAAACCTTGTCGATTAGGGCAATTGCGTAGCAGTAGCTGTTGAATATTTGCTAATTGACAAGGTATCTAAAAGTTTGAGGTGCTATTCGCTCATCCTACGCTCACAGCTTCGAGTTTACCACCTAGAAACCTTGAAACGACAACTTGTCTCCCTCTACGTGAGTCCTCTTCGCTTCGGAACAGAAACAGCAGGGGTAACCGCAGGCCTGGTGGTTCGCTTTCGTAGCGTCGACTCGTAAGTGGCTCTTGACATACTCCTCTTCGATGTGTCCACACAAACACCCTTCCCATCTTTGAAGGTTGGCTGGCTTCCATGTTTTTTTGCTGGTGTAAAAACATTGGAACAGAATAGATGGATATCTAAGATGTGGTGTAGATGTTTAAAGGGCTCGGAATCTAATTCAATTCCATTGATTGACCCCTTTTTGACTTCTTTTAGGGCTACTTCGTCAAACTATATCTCAGTTGGGAGCGATAACAAGAAATACGAAAATTAATGAGATATATTTTAATTTTTTTGAATAAAAATAGCTGTGGGGAACCAAATGAACAAGGTTGAAATGCAGTGAGGACACCGGCTTGACGTATCCGATTGCATGTCTCTCTTTTTTCCCGAATAGGTGGCAAACTTCAGATGAGCCTCCCAACTAGCAATCCCAAGATGCTCCCAGTCTGAATGAGCCCGGGAGCAAGTGCGCCCACTCCCTTGCACGAAGATTCAGCTCTTCGCCTACTTTTACCGTCCAGTACAACTTCTCTTTCCGAAGCATATCAGCCAAACGTACCTCTGGTCGATGGTCGAGTAATAGACGTTGCTTTCTATCGCTGAATCCTATCGTTTTTGCAAAAAGAAAGCGGAACATCGGATATGAAAGTGTTTCCCGTGAGACCTGAATAAAATGGTTCGATGGAATGCGATTCAGACAGAAATCATCATTTACGATCACCTCCAGTCCGATGTTGTATTTAATGTGGGTCAGATAATGTTGAAGGAAAGATTTTTCGAATGAAACTTCACGTTTTGCAGAAAACTGCGGAGATTGAACTCGTTCTTCTAGAAACTGAAAGGTAGACAAGATTTAGCCGGAGATAAAGCTCGGAACAACTCGAGAGATTTCCCTTTTTACTTGACGTAAAGTGAAATCTTGAATAAGCAACAGGTTTCGATGGCACAGTTCACGATAATTTTGAGGTATCTGGTAGTATAGGAATAATGGAAGGGATAGTTCAGAATAGTACGAAACCGACGAACAAATCGCAAAAATCGGCGAATTCAGAGAAATAGACACTTCAAAATCAGAAGTGGGATCAGAAGGTGACGACAAATGTTCCATGGGAGAAATATTCGGACGAGTTGTCCGAATTAGTGTGCCATTGCGTATAGATGACTAAAGTAAGCTGTATGCGTGCAACATTTGCGTCTCGATGTTAGTGATGTTACAGCCTCTTCGCATAAGTGACAACTCGTCCGTATGCAGGTGCGTTTGTCAGCTAAGCCAAATTTAGGACCCTTATTATGCCCTATCTAGACGTCTTTCGACCGAATAGCTCCCTGAGATTATAAGTTCAACCGAGAAAAAATCTGAGACACCATTTTTATCGTGAACTGTCCCTTGAAGAAAAGGTTTAGTGAAGAAAGCGTGCCTCTGCCATAGGTGTTGCGTACGTGTCATCGAGGCAGTATACGATCTCAGTATTGAGTCGATCAGGATTGTCTGATAGCATGCTGAGACAGCGATCGACGATTGCAGCCAGATTACCAGCATAGATCTAAGCAGACCATACATAGCTGAATGACTTGGAGGTACTGACAGAAGGGTCCTGCTCACAAATTGATGTAATCCTCGACGTCCGCCGTTCAGATAGGGTACGTTTCCATTCTCGGCCATTTGCATCAGAGTACGCCATGAGGACGACGGCTCTTCGGCATGGACATGCACAGGACGTAGAAACACTCCCTTCATTGATGAACCTGAACATTTTAATTTTTTTTTTGAAGAATTAAAAATGAGGATAAAGGGTGCACCTTTGGCAACGGCATTCCTCGCATACATTTCTGCTCTCGTTCGTGACTCTCCATATTCTCCAAGGATGTAGTTTGTTGGATAATCCCTGTAAGTAAAGTTGAAAGGATAGTTTTGCGTGGAGCATCATCTTCCGATCGCTCACTTGAAAACCATCTCTCCGAGACCATAGTTATCTTCAATCGGTAGGGCTGAATAGGCATCACCAACATGGACGAGATTGCTCACACCCAGTCGAAGCATAGTATCGACCAATACCTCCGTAGCTGAAGGTTCAGAAACTGAGTTCGTTTAACATTTACTGCGCTTCGAAGAAATTTTGAAAGCCGCTACTCGCTGAAATGATTTGCAAATTATTCCTCAGTAACATATGGTCCTGTGTCTCCGTTTAGTTTGTATTTCTTTCGTGGGCTTTTAGTGGACTGGGTGGGAGCGGATGATCTTGAATAAGTCGAGCTACTGAATCATAGCGACGTAAATGCGCATATGGTTCATAAGATGGTCAGGCGATGGGCACACCAGTGAAGTTTGCTTGGTCTCAGTCGGATATCCACCCGTCATTCAACCCCACACCATGTACGAGGTGATAGCGCATCATTCCCTACTACACCACCCCTTCTCAGTATCAATGCAAAATTATACAATTGTCTAAAATTATACAATTATAAAATTACGAAAAATTATACAGCTTGGTAATCGTCATCTGTAAAGGTCTTAGAAAGCAATACATGACCAACCGGAAAGATTATCTTTCCACATAGCTTCGCTAGTAGCCTTATCCATGTATGTCCATTGTAGCTGAGCATGAGCACAATGAATGACAGCTTTACATCCTTGCAAAGCCCGTTCCAAAGCACCTTCGTCGTTTAGGTCAATAGGGAAATGCCGTAACACGACACCATCAACATCTGTAATTGAGCTTCTGAGAAAAGTGCATCTGTCCATCCTGCCATTAGTTTCCGCAGAAGCTGGAAGGTACCCTTCCACCATTTTCTCCCTTCGGTTGTTGATACTGGTTAAATACCAATTTTTTGAATATATAAGAAAGGAAACGGAGAAAAAGGCCTTTGAAGTCTACCGATCCAAAATGCAGAAAAGTCTGATCCACTCTAGGGCCACAGTGTAGCCACATCATTGATGGAAGTGCATACAATCTTTAAGGGGACGTAAATTTTAAGGTCATGTATGTTCATAATCATCATTCAGTCCGCTGACATCATTTTCCTTCTTTAAAAGAGTAATAACAAAAAGATTATGACTATCGATAGGGTTTACCTTTCTGGGGTCGCGCCACGTAATTTACCCCACGGCGGAATCATCAGTGTAAACCTGTTTGTTTTTAAGAACTACGTTGGGAGCGTGTCCTACACATTGTCACCCAGAGACAACTAGAATAGAAGGTTGAGGAAGACGTATTCGCAAACCTGCTCACTAAAGGCAATAAGTAGCCAGTCAAAGACTAATACTGCTGCTGAATTGTCAAGTAATTCCATGGAATATAGTCTCATGTTCGGAGCTAGTATAGTCAAAGCAGATACGTGTTCTGTGCCTTTTCGTCGGCAACCTCGTACTATTTTCATTACTTTTGACAAGTCTTATTTTTATTAATTCCAAAATAGGCGAGAATTTTTCGCATTCTTCACAACCGACCCCTGTTCCCAACCTAGACTCCGCTTTTCGACTCAAAAAAGGGTTCCTCGAAATTATCATGAACCGTGCCTCTCACTATCGAATTGCTCCACGATTTTTATTCTTCAGAAAGTGATATCAACTCCACTTCTCATTAGATTTTGCACTTCACTAGCCGAGTAAAGGGATTACTTCATAGAAACTGAATTCGATAGAGCGTCATGCACTACGTCAATGATCCTTGCTTGCCGACAAACTCGCTTTCTGCGTGGTACAATGGATCTTTTTTGCACTATAATCAAGTCTTAAAATTACGATCATGTGGGAGCGGACCGACTGAAAGCACAAAATGATGCATGTTATGAAAAATTGCCTTCCCAACGCCATTCAACATGCCCGGGCGTTTTCCTCGAGTATTTCAATACAGTGGAAAGAAGGGTTATACTGTACTCTAGCCTTCCGTTGTCCTAGGCCTACGATAGTGCTACAAATCATCTGCTTGATCCTGATCTGTGCTAAGAGATAAAAAAGGGAAGGATAAGTCATTGGAAAAGGACCAAGTATGAAAAGCCCAACCCTAGGATGTGCTCATCCACTTGAGTTCAGAATAGTAGAAGTGTTGGGTGTGTGTGTGGGGCCTATCCAGTGACCGGCAGGGGCCAGCTGATGTAAAGACCTGAACAACTACTCTTCCACACGACTTCCCTATAGGATGGAAAGATTCTCCCGCTGATTGGGTATGGGCGTTGATTAAACCTCAACCAGATATGTATAGCAAGCAGCATGACCTGACGCTACCTCATCTCCATTGATCAAAGACAAAGGTGCAACAGTCTCCCAAAGTTGGCGAGTTTCCGGCAAAACTTCATCCTCGGACGGGATTTGTGCTTTCCGAGCACCGTGCTCTTGACCTTTACACTACCGAGACCGCACGGCTACACTAACTCATCAGCAGTCACACCTCAAAGTGTTGTTGGGTCGGTCTTTATTGCAAAGCCGAAATTTCGCTCAAGTCAAAATCGATATACATGTAATATGTGGTTAAAAATTCCTTAGAAAAAATATTTGAAAAGCAAAGTAATGTAAGAGATAAGAGGAAGTGAAGAAATACCAGGTTCATTCAACAGAAGTGGTCTCAAATGATTCTTCTCTTGGGAGCAACCTACTTCCTTGACCGGTTGAAAAGCTAGAACACTGAGGTAATCGATAGAGTTCGATACTTCTCCTTCGTCTGTGATCAACGAAAACTCCCCAACACAAAGATTGGAAAGCCTGGTTTACCTGGACGAGTA
Organism: Haemonchus contortus; assembly: GCA_000469685.2. Lineage (NCBI taxonomy): Eukaryota > Metazoa > Nematoda > Chromadorea > Rhabditida > Trichostrongylidae > Haemonchus > Haemonchus contortus. The sequence continues at coordinate 30,007,354 of LS997563.1, read as the reverse complement.
GCAATCAGGACTTGATCCCTTGACCTTACGTATGTAAAGTACGCACCACTTTGCACAGCTGAGCTTAGATCAAGTTAGAAGTACCAACAAACCGATGCAGAAATGTACCTTCTTAGCGAACAATAGATAAAAAAATTTTGTTCTGTCTTCTGGGACCAAATCCTCGGAGGATTGGGCTAAATTCGTCCGTGATAACAATAGTCAACAAACGAGGCGAAAAAGGTACAACCTTGAGACCTCAAGTATCGAGGGTTCAAGTGGACCAACCGCATTCGCCAAATGGATAAGGATGGTCTACAAGTACGAGTAACTAATAACTTGCTTTTTTACTCGTTTTTTCTTCAAATAACTTCTCAGATGGTACGATATATCTTCAATGATTCAGACCGACACCTAATTACTCAAAATTGTCAAAAGTTTATGACCACTCGCAAAAACAGACGCTTGTGTGGGGAGCTTTCCTCCACTCACAAATGAAATGGGAACGGCTGCCTTACGCAGAAGCAGACCTGCTTTTATGAATATGCTAATCACCTGTACATGTACGTGGAATTCTGTCAATCAGCCGAATCTCCTTGTATCGGCCGCATTTCATTAAACGCTCGACGACGTATCGGCCTACCAAGCCGCTGGATCCCGTCACGGCAACGACATCCATCCTCAAAGAATTGTTTATTTACATATCATTTGGGTATCGAGAAAACAACAATTCAAAAATGTTGGCGAATATCTCTGAATGGATCGCCCGCAAAAAATGTTTCTGATTAGTGAGTACAGTCCTCTGACGGAAGCATAGAGACTGGTAAAGGGATGAAATAAATCTAATGACAGTATACCGAAGAAGCAAGGAACAGAATCTGGTCGAAATCTTGAAGGTAGAACATATATGGCTCGACAGGCGCCTTCGAGGAATCTACTTAAGTAGCGAAAATCAATTACTCCGTCGCTGAAAGTCCGGTGAGTAAGGTTAACCGAGGAAGGTAGTTAGACGGAGTGAGGTCAATTCTATGTAAGAATCTAGTCTGTGCCCTTGAAAAGCAAAAAAAGTCTCTTGTCCCAGTTCTGGCCTCTGAATGACTGACCGCTGTGGTCATCTGGTCGGGATTCGGATGTAACGTCTTTTTATGGATGGATAAGAAGTACATGTCCATCAATTTTGAGTTTTTACAGAAAAATTCTTGCACTGTTCCTAAACTTATCACGTCATGCGAGTCTGCTACAAAAAACGACTATGTCAATCGTCATCGAGAAAGGTGTTAGCGTTTTTCGATCCGTAGTCCGTAGGACGATGTTCAGCCTGACGAATTTAGCCGAAATCTTTTCTGTGTCTTCACTCAAGTATACAAGAAGACAGGCTGTCACATCTACATAACTGGTTTTTTCCATTGATCACTGGAACCACGAAAGTCACAGCGCAATTACTTCATAAGAGACCCATCAAAAACATGGCTTAATCCCAGTCCGATGGAATCCTCGAAGCTTTACAAAGAGAGAAACGCAGTCTGCATAAAAAAATTTAGTTCATCAGCGCATCTTCACGCTTTTCAAACGTGTGCAAAACGCGAGAGGGACCTCCAGTGAGTTACCGACCAGTTCTAGCCCATAGTAGCCAGGTATTGTGGTATCACTTCTGAGTGGCTACCCAACCACTTTCTCTAGATGAATTGGATTTTGCAATTGGAAGATTGCTCAGAATTGAGGGAGAGTTCGAGTCGAGGAGGAAACGAGAGTAGAACGATCGACGGAAGAAAAAGTATCTGCGTGAATACAAACTGTTGCAAGACAAAGAATCGGTGGCCTATTAGCACAAGACCAGTAGCCCGCAGTATCAAGTCCGACTCCAGCAACGGCTTGTCCAGCCCTCGGTGTCAGACTCGATCGTAGGCTTGATCGAAATGTCTTCCGGCTTGTTGAAGGCTTACCGTAAACTCTCACATTACCAAGTATCTCTGCCAATAGGATCGCACACTTAACTATGAGTAAAAACTGAATAAGCTCATAGAAAAAAAAGGGGGGGTGGGGGGGGGGGGAATCATAGAAGCCGCAGTTTAGCTTCCGCTTCGCCGTCTTCTAGACCGAAGCTAAACAACAGTAAAATTTCCCTTCTTTTTCATCATAGAAGAATAAAGGCGAATGCATGGCGTACCCCAAGAGGTTAGATGTTTCTTACTTGAAGCGGTTCTCTCATAATTTCTGGAGGAAGTCACTCTTGAACATTTCCTCTGGGACTAATCTTTCACGAAACGACGTTCAGGTTCGGCTATCGTGGTAGTAGAACCAGATACAAGCGCGGCTACTTATCGCATCATCAACTTAACACACTAACCAGTTGAACAGAGAGCTCCAGGCCGATTCAAAGGGCCAACTATGATAAGAAGATTCGATTCAGGCATCAAATTCTAGTTATATCAACAAAAGGTAAAAGTAAAATGAGAAATTCCGACAGTACTGGATTTCTGAGCCCAAAAAGAGATTCTTTGGGAAAACTCATCAGAAAGTCGTTAACAACGACTTCATAGAAGGAATTGGCCTGCCTACAAAGCAAGCCGGAGCGTTAACAAAATACAACTGAATTTGGTCAGTTGTCTACGGCCCTATCGAGGACTGACGGTCTATAATAGTGGCTCTGCAGCAAAGGAATCCAACGAATAATGGAGATGGAAGTAACGATCTTCGACAATGCCCAGTTGGATCAGCATCTGCCTCGAATCGATCAACGGAAGCCTAAGCATTTCATTTACTAGAGCATACATGGAGAAGATAGCTAAACAGGGACAACAGAAACAGGTTAAGCAATGCGGTCTCCGAAGCCAGCTGGCCTGATGGGCGTCGTTATTCGTGTGGGCGTGGGTGAAGTCCAGGATATGAAAGACTTTGGCTCGATAGCAATCTGTACTCGGCATTCGGACGGAGGTGAATTGCAGATGGCTGGAAAGATTACTGGGGATTTCGGGACGCCGTACGTGACCGACGACGACGACAGAATCTGTCGTTCCACCTGAGAGTTCCCGTTCGATGATGAGACTGACGAAATGATTGACCGTTACCTGCAGGGCTGCGTCCTTTTAAGCGCCCTTCATCAAGGCGACAGGTTCCCACAAGGAAATGCACTTGATTTGCCTACACTTTGCGTAAGTTGAACCCATTGTACGGCCACATTGTAGCGTTTAAAGAATGATGACCTTGTCACCGCTCCATTGAGTTCGCAATATGGGAATCCAATTTTGCTATAAGTATGAGAATTCCCACTTAGTTTACATGAAAATTAAATTGACACGTACTTCCACCCGGATAGACCTGGAATCATTGGTTTTACAAACATAAATTAGAGGGGTTGCACGGACTGGTCAAAAAGCACAAGGAAGCTGCGAAACTTCTAGCCTCGACTGTTACTATGAATAGGGAGGGATCTTTTAGTAATGTAGTAGAAGGTGCTGTGTTGAGGCAACTTCCCTGATAATCACCCACCTATGAGCACCTTGAGAGCCTTCAGCAAAACAAAAAAACGCACGTAACGCTTTTTTAAATAGTTTTGGCAGGGACCTTTTTTTTCAAACGAGCGCCACAACTAGACTCGATTCAGAGATAACAAGCAGTGTGAACCAATGGGCCACACTGTACCTACGCTGCTTCTTGGAGGCATCAAACTGAAAGTATTTCATAGAACTTCAGCACAACTCCGTCAGATCCTATTTCCCCGTCCAATACGGGGAGAATCGCCCGAGTTCGCATTAACACCCACTTCGTAAAGTTGTCTGTTTGGGCAACGCAAAGGCTTAACAAAATGCCACACAGGTTGAATGCCGACAATTGGTGCAAGCTACACGACGATGCCCCATTAACGTGCTACCACATCTATGGCTCGACTATGAAGTCCTGCACCGATATTCGACTCTAACAACCAGGCCTTCCATCTTAATTGGTCAGCCAACTGATATGGGACTAGTCTTCTGAGCCATTCACTGGATTGCACTGGTTGACGCTGCCGTCTCCGACAAGCGACCGAACCTTGCGAAGGTCATCGGCCTAAGCCTAAGTCTAAGCCTATGCACCCACAGCACAACACATTGCATAGACCAAGTATGCAATTCGCTTCTTATGTTCAATCTCCTCCGACAACGGCTCACACCTATAAGGAGTTTTATAAGGTAAGTAGGCGGAGAACTGGAATAGCTTTTTCGCCCAGGTTCTGGTAAACAACGATGGCTTCCAACTTCTAGTAACAGGTACCTGTCCTCACACACCTCAGACCTTGCTTCTGTTTCATTAACAATTTCTTTTCATATTTATTCATATAGAATCTGCCATACATATATACATATACAACGTGACGGTACCCGCTTCACTGAGCGAGAACCACACTTTTATAATATCTTTTCCTGAATCTTGTATCTCGTATCAAGACACAGAAAACTGGATCCCGTCACCAATCCACTACTGAAACCTACCACATTCAAGCGTTCCATCCTCCAACAAGTTGAAACGCCTTCATCAGCACCCTAAAAATGACTATGTTGAGCTTGTGCTTGGCAGCCGTGATCATAAGCCACAAAAACTAATGTTCGAAGAAAAAAAGGAATACTTCGTTCAATGAACCAGTGAGTAGTCCTCACTATATCTTGATGACCCAGAAAAAAAATAACCATTCCTCCTAGGCGACCCAAATACGTGAGAATGAAAACATTTTGAACTCTAATAGGACAACTTCCAAACGATTGCCGCTCAGATATGGCCCACAACCCCGTTTCAAGTTCATTTTTCGGTCGTGATGGGGTTTTAAAAAAAATCCACGTCACAGATACATTTCAGTTCAGACCATGGCTAGACAGTAGGGAAACAGGTAAACTTCAGAGTGCATCCAAATTTTGCACTTGTTGATTATTTCAAACATATAGAGTAGAATGGAAGGTAACTAGAGCGCTCACCGTGGTTTCCTATTGCACTTGTACAGAGTCCGACCTTTGTCCAGAAGCGTATTCATCCAGCAGCCGCCTCGCAAAGACTCCAAACCTCTCATCCGACCGCCTCTTCGATTTCAGTACGTCAATTTTTCCTAATAATCTCAGAGATTTTGACTAAAAATATCAAATCGAAACATATCAATATGAGCCATGATGTCAGAATTTAACGAAAAGTCTGAGAATGACGGAAATACCGTGCGAAAAGGTCTAGACAGGAGAAGGGAGGAGAAGGGAATTGGAAAGTTGGAAATCAAGAAAAAAGCCAAAGAAAATGCGAACTCATTCGATCCTTGCCATCGATGAAATCAACCAGTCCAGGCAAGTACCCAACCATCATGCTCAGCACATCTGTAGTTGTTAATTCTCCATCTCTTATATGGTTTCTGAAAGAGAACCGGATTCCTCAAATCGATTAGAATTCCACGTAATCAGCGCTGATCTCGGATCGTCTCCCAGAACAAGAAGATGTTCAATCCAACAATCATATCTCACGAATCAGTGTGTGTATGGGAAACCGGAAAGGGTCCCTTGAGATTTCAAAGAATGCTATAGGAAACATACGACTCGCATGAGACATCTGTACATTTTTCCCCTTTCATTTCATTTGGACAATCTGCTGCTTCGGCACTCAGGTCTAGGGAAATACCGACGAAACGCTTCAGACGTTGTGGGAAATTATGGGACCTAAACTGACGATTCATAAACAATCAAAATGTCTCTGCTTGAATTCGAAGACAATGCCCACGAAACGTACGCTGCTCTGTGTAGAGTAACTTGACCGAACTTCTAAAAGCTGAAGCGCGTGAGATTTGTGAGTAATGGTTCAATTGCACAACAAGAACAGACCACTATGTGATGAAAACCGGGTGTGTACCGATTCGTGCGATTCTGGGTGCGCGCGGCAAATTGCGCGGCGGAATTCGTGATGATTCGAACGACTCTGACGCCTATTATTGGGGCACAAACTTGAAGTAGAATAGTTGGGTATGATCAGCTGATTCTACTAATCTACTCTACTTCAAGTTTGTGCTCCAATAGTAGGCGTCAGAGTCGTTTGAATCATCACGAATTCCGCCGCGCAATTTGCCGCGCGCACCCAGAATCGCACGAATCGTGCGTCCCTCATGAAAACCTGATGAACTGATGAAGCACCTCAACTGATAAAGTATGCCCTTTACATCTTACATTCACTTGTCAAAACTAAGATTATGTTACGTGAAGGGATATTAGTAGCTCGGAAATGGAAATATAGTGCTGATTCGAAAAGGAAGCGAGTAAATAAAGGACATGAGCCCTTAGTTTTGCAGTTCATAGCGTGATTATTTGAAGCTTTGGTAAACTAGCCGTACTTGGTGAAATTGTTAAATTTAGAGATTCCTTCATATCAGCGAAATAAGGAATATCTGCCACTTTATGCGCTCTGTTCCGTTAAGCATACTTTCAAAAAACAAAAGCACTGATAGAACTGAGTAACCCTCCTTAAAGAAGCCTGGCTTGTCATGCAAAACATCATTTCCCCCATATCTGCCACGCCTATCGCTGGAATTACATTGAGACACTTTTCCGAATCTCCTATACGCAGCGCACGTTTCCGTGGACGATGCCTTCTTACACATAAGAAGAAACAAACTGTGGTAGCATACCTATACAATGGTTCCTTCTTGTTCAATACATCTTCATCACCAGATGTAGCTGTCTGCGTTGATTCGTCACAGAGCTCTTCAGCGCTAACGGGTGGGCTTTCTCGATTATTCTCGTCTTTACCAGAAAAATGACTATTCCCTTCATCAACATTCTTTCTGGGCTGAGCAGGCGATCGGAAGAGGATGTATACCAGTTAAAAGAAAGAAATAAATGACCTACCTCATAATGTCCTATGAATGTGGAACTTCCATGAAAATGTTTAGTACAGATTAGGGGAGCTCCATTGTGTGAGTGTCAGCAGGGAAAAAATCTATTGAATCAATTGATTTCTATATCTACCCTGTCTACCACGTCGTTTCACGCTTTGGCCTATTGGCCTATATATTCAAAAATTTCCCGATTCCGAATAATTGCAGCTCTTCAAAGCATGAAACGATACCCAAGGAGAAGAGATCAAGCGGTCCCTCCAAAGCTATCTTATCAAGCTGTTAATACGATTGATCCACCGTTACCCGACAGTACATCAAAAGTGCAACGCCGCTAAAATCTGCCGTTCCCGAAGCCTTGCTCAGCCAAACAGTAAATTGACGTACCTTGACCAGAATGCACTGATGAATTGTCTCCCATCCTCATCCGAGCCAAAAGTTTTGAGCGAATCTTTTGTTCCTCATCGTAGTCGTCCATTATTTCACGTTCGTCAAGCCAGGAGGTCGTGGATGGCGTGCGTAGAATGCTTTCGACCGACTTACTGGTTTGCTCACTCTGTTGGCTTTTCGTTGGATCTTGTTCGTCCCTATGACATTAGGATGAAAAGATCGCAGTAGCGCGGCAAGAGCTCAACAACGCAGTGCGAGCTTTCGAAAAAGTGCAGCGTTGAAAAAATTGCCGTTCCAAAAAGGAAATTGTGACAAAGTACTAATATTAGAAAATAAATGAACAGAAAATTGAAGTACCAATCATTAGCTAGCAACCGATCAAGCCTATGCTCTTCGAATCGTTCCACCGTCCGTCGAATAGCATTCCTACGTCGCATTAGAACACGACACTGAGCTCGAGCGGCTTCAATATCCGCTTCTAGCTCAGCAAGCTGATTCTGAATATCAACCAAACACATTACCAAAGATGAATATGGCACAATCACACCACAAACCTTGAGCTCCTCTCTTCGATGTAACGACTCGTCGAGACAATTCATTCTATCTGATATCTCAGAATCCAATTCACATAACTGCGTCTGTTTATCTCTGAAAAGTAAAAAATTCTCCTCGCTCCTTTTGTGAGTGATAGCACGTCACCTACTTAAGCAAACCGTCCAACTCCATTATATTAGATGGCAGAGGGCTGACCATTGATGGATCATCACCGGATGTAGTTACGGAACCGTCCGCCTGAAACTCTACGTTCAGCGCTCTCCTGTTATGTCAAATAAAAAGACAGAACTGACTTTCAGTCTCTTAGAAGGCGGTTCATCGGAGTTACGTCGACTTGCGCAATTACTTCTGAAAAAAGTATTAGTTGCAAAATATTTAGAACGAAAGTGCACAACTAATACACCCTTGGACCATTGACAAGCTTCGAGGTGTTGTGGTCAGCTATGAACATCGACAACGAGAGTTAAATTCTGCCAGTCTTTAAAGGCACTATTAACGAAAAAGTGGTTCCGGAGATTCGCCCATGGTTTGAATTCGAAGCCCCCTCTGGTACCATTCGTGCAGGAATGAGGTCGGAAAACGGCTGGATAGGGCACAATAAGGGGCCGGAGAGGTATCCACGGTCGCCCTCCGCCCCTTGATCGGTGTCACGTTAGACGAGTGTCGAGACAAAACAGATTGCTATTATTCGTTTTAGGACCCACGCACAAAAAGCTAACCGCCGAGTGATGAGGCGATGTTTTTCTCCCATTCTTCTTTCCTCTGTTTTTACTTTTTGCTGCCGCGATCCCTTATTTAATTTCCTACTCCTAGAGGCTGAAAAGGGTGAGCAATTTTTGCTGTTACTAAGGTATTTTTTTTTGTTTATTTATGCTTATAAGTGAATGAATTGTGGATTACCATTGTCTGTTCTTCGCACCAGGACCCACACGCGCGCAGTGAAACGCACTGTTTAGCTCGTCCGGGCGCCCAACTTTCTTCATTTTTCTGGTTTCATTCACGTCCAGCCCCCTTTTTAACGTTTTTTCGAGGCCTTTTTTCTTTTTGGAAACACCGATACACGCAGTTTCTTCACCTCAGTCGCACTAGTTTCGATCTTGTCTTTCGGTTTCCATCATAATCTGGATTACCCAGAATCATGTTAACGGTGCCTTTAACATTCGCGACTTTATCGCTAGTAACCAGTTTGTAAGAATCTAATATAAAGTTCAGTTATTCGTTTCCCGTCATTAGACTCTTACTCTTCTTAGCTCTTCTTCAGCTATCATTGTAGCAAAAGTTAAATAAATAAATAAATAAATAAACTGTATGCAACAAAAAGATTGCAACTACCATTAAAACCAAAGAAGAAAGGATATTTACCCTCGGGAAGTTGCTGACCTCGGCGTATGTTGTGCCAGTAGCGCCCGGTCCGCCTTCCCAGTTGTTCTGGCGGACACATTTTTTGAGTGAGGAAACTTCTTCTGAAAAACTCTCAGGGTATCTCGCGGCCTTCAATTTTCAGAACAGATACGATATATGAACAATGCGCTCTGTTCTTCTGACCTGATTTCTTCAAACTCAAAGAAAAAGGATTGAATCCTTACCTCATCGTTCGCAAGCATTGGACCACCACAGACCGACGCACTACTACTTTGTCCAGCACTTTCTGCATTACGCTTCCTGTTGAGAATCACCTAAACGAGCCATGATGAATCCCATAATCAAAACAACAGAAGGAAGAAACGTAGACGAATCCTCTGTTAAGTGGAGAGAAATTAGCTGAAGTGATTTCATAATGTACGAGTCATAGAGAAAAATCCAATCTCTTAATAGAATTTTTCATCTAATCCTCGTTCATCAGATAAATCGTTAACCCCTACTTATCACATCAAGTGTGTTAGGTCATGACAAGTATGCACATATGATACAGAAAATTAGATAAAAAAGAAGTTGTCAGCTACAGCCCAGCTGCTTGCCCAGCTACTTAATCTGAAACGCTTTTACACCTTGTTCTACTGTGCATTTGTCTTGCGAGTCTTCAGTTCCTATGCAATTCACGTAACAGTGTCGCGAAGTCGACCACCCAATATAAGCCACTTGTGGGTTCCGAAATTCTCCCCCAACGGAATACCGCGCCAACACGGATTAGTAGCACACAAGATATCTCGGGCTACACTGCTTCAAAGTGATTTTTCTTACTCCTACCTTCTACTGTTACTCACTTCATCCGCAAAGCTTGGAAGTCAAAAATTCATGAAATTTTTGTGGAAACTTCACCACAAAGAACTTTTACTCGCTCGAAAAATCAAAAAAAAATATATAAGATTCCAAAAAGTGAAGTTAAAGAAGAATAAGGTAAATAGTGCATTAGGAGCAAACAATACTCTATACAAGTGCGTAACGGGCTAAATTTGACAACTTCCTCCCCGAAATCCGCCCTCCACTGTTAAACCTTGAAATGACAAAATAACTTGACTTTGGCAGGAATAGCTTCTATGAACTGAGAAAGCCACTAACGGCTGGGCGCTCCCAGCTATTTACTGACGATTACTCCGGCAGTATGAAAGGATTAAACACAATTACTAAACCCTAACCCTTCCTGTACCTATACGGAATTGTAACAAAGAATTACCTGATGTAGAAGCATTTCCCGGAGCTGCGTTTCATCAGCATCGGAAAGAAAACGCTGACGTGATGAAATAGCGCCTGGAATTTAAATTCAGCAAGCTCGAAGAAGATACCGGATACATAACTACAATCCGACGTTAGTGGTCCGCAAAGAGAAATTCCTCTAACTCCATGAAGCAGTACCATCGATATGGCCGATACTCGACAAAATAATTTGAAGGTCACCTTCATTGTCTCTGTTTTCGGCATCCGAATCACTGCTCGAATGTGAAGACTCGACATCCATTCCACATTCCTCATAATTATCTGCTTTCTCGGGCAAACTTATGAACTCGGGTTTCGGTGGTGTAGGAATATACTGCATATTGATAGGTTTCGTCTTTTGAGAATATGAAGGTACATAATTGGATTTATTGGCTGCTGACAGTTGGGCTACCCTTCCACCTCCTTCACGCACTTGGATACGTAGAGAAGAAGGATTACAGCTTCCGACCATATCCGCGGATTTCTAAATAACTCTTAATAAACATATGAAAGTCGTAAGTCAGCACCAGCAAATTTGTTCTGAATCACCTCACAGCAGAGTTGAACATACAACAACGATATGACCCTACGACATTGTAGTTACTCAGTTTTCGCATATGATCCGCTGCCTCATGTTTAGAATCCCCAATACTAATTCCATCATAATTGAACCAATCATGTACATATCTTTATTTGACATATATTCTGGGCACTTGTAAATTGATCGGAAAAACAGCCACCTCACTACTGACTCCATTTAAGATTACCCTCAAAATTTACGAGCGCGGCAATACAGTTAGCAACTGTGTATGTACTCATCGAAGACAAAATTTAAGGCGAGTATTTATCTATTTCCTTATAAAAACCATGGCAAACAGAACAACGTGAAAAAACGTCTTGTCTCATCACTCTAATTGACTCTTACCACATTATGTGACATCACAGGAAAGAAGAACTTCGAACTTACAGGCAGGATTGGAGGAGCTGGTGGAGGAGGCAACAACAAAATATCCTTATCATTCATGGGTGACTGCAAAATGAAAATGCTTAAAGCCAATAGTGTGAACCAATGTACAATGTAAGCAACTACCGTACCGGAGGTTTGGGACGAGGCGGAGTAGGCGTTGGCGGAAGTGGGATATGAGGAAGAAGACCATCAGAACTATTGAATGATCGATTATTCATGAATGTGATAGAGGTTGAAGGATGTGGAGAACTGAAATTCTATTTGATTCTCGACAAAAAGGAACAGATGTACTGGCGATATAGCTCGCACCGCGAATCGATTTCTGTACATTAATGCGCCTAATGTATTCGCCCTATATGACACTGTATGCGTGCACTATACTCGCACCACCCCGCGCCACCGTTGTTCTATACTAAAAAGTAGTTAAAAAGACAAGATAAATTGGAAAATCCGTCACCTCTGTAAGCCCGATGACGTCGTGTTTTCTATTGATCGTAGTCCTTCAGAAAAAGACCGACCAGAAGAAAAAACGTTGGATTTGCTATCTAAACACAGCTTGGAATAATGGGTGCAAAAAAATAAAATATATATTAATATATTTTACCGTTGTGCGCGTTGACTGTGACAGAGATATGATCGCCTGAGCCCACTACTCGTTTAAAATGGCGATTCTCAACACCGGAATTCGAGGATGAAGCTTCCACTATGCGTTCAGAAGTTGAATTTCTTTTCTTATCGTTCAACGTTGAAACAACAAAGCCAGTACTGCTGTCTAAATATGGCCAATCACGTAGGAAAAAACAAAATAAAATAAAAAAAACCTGACCAATTTTAGAGGAAGGAAGAGTGATTGAAAGTTCAGAAACAATGTGCTTCGCATTAGGCGTGTCCGTTCTTTCCTGTGTGTTCTCGCGCTTTCTTCTTGAGCGATGTGATGAGTTAGAGTGTATCGACGAACTAGCACCTCGATCTTTACGTTCCTGGCTATTAGAGCGAGTGCCTATGAAAAAGGAAGCAATCTTTGGATAGTACAATAGAAAAAACATCAACAGCAAGTAAAGAAGTACTACCTGCCGTTGTAGAACGTGTCGATGATTTTGCTGGCCTCTTTTCCGATATATAGCTACGTTGTGTTGAATGTCGTCTATGATTCTCTGCAGTTCGACTAGAAGTCCTTTCGGATGAACGTCTCCTGCTCTTGTCGCTTGAGTCCTCTCTTCTATCCGAACGAGTCGATTTCCGCGTCACTTAAACCATTCAAATATTTGGAAGATTTCCAAGAGACGGGTTAACCGTCATTCAAATGAACAAAAGGCTAGTGAAGCCGCTCTAATATGACTACAATGAGGATGCCAATATGAGATTTGAAAAATTTTTAGTATGGGGCTAAGTGAAAAATAGGTAGTGCAAAAGGGGGTCATGATCGGAGAAACACTTCCAGGGACGTCAAGAACATACTGTCAGAAAGAAGAATTCGGCGAAGGAACAAGTTTTTATAAACTTTTTTCTACTGATTTGCACTGCCACAGTTTACAGAGTACTAGGAAAACTTGGAGTTATGCGGTATGCAGGCATGCATGGAGTTGTTGCATGTTGCGAGAACCGAAGCCCATCATTGAAGGACTCTCGCTAACCGCAAAAATAACTTCTGAAACTTAATCTGTCTGTGCTATTAATTATCACAGCTCATATGTATCAAATGAACACTAATGCTAATAATAGTAATACTTGAATGAGGGATGGATAGCGATGATCTTCAAGTTTCCACACTCTGGAGAAGGCAGTAAAAAACCGAAACGTAAGTTGATAAGAGCCTGCTTATCATCTTGGCAGCAGGTTTTTTAAAAAAAGTCGTGAAAACGTTCTCACAGTTCGGCAACATTCACACGAATGATGTAGTGGACCTTTTACTGACAAACGCGAAGATGCAACTTATGATGAAAATGCCTTCTTGAAGTTTTATTTTACCCAGGTACCTCGTTGTGGAGGACTGGTGCGCAAATATAAACTTTCCCAGAGCGTGGTTGTGTTGATCACAGGCTGATGCAGAGTAAATTCAAAGAGACAAAAACACGACAAAGCAGCCGTGTCAATTTGTGAGGGAGGTATCAGAATAAGTGAAAATGCCATAATACTAAAACTCGACGCACCATGACTAGTTTTTCCCGGTTTCGACGAAGAAGCCTCCTTTTTTGTCTGCAAAATTGGATTTGGTGATCCCGATCCATCTGAAAACGTAGTATTCGAAATGAAACAAAGATCATTTCAGAAGACAACGCTTACCTTCATCTGTCACTTCGCCATCTTCCCTTTCCTTTTCTAAAGTGTTCTTATTTTGCATAGACGCTAGGAGTTTCAACCTTATTGATCGTGTTTCTTCATCTTCATCCTCGATCTGAAGGTCAATTAAGTAGTTCCTCACTCTGCATTTAAGCGTAGTGTTTTTGAAATAAAAAAGTAAAACAGATAAAAACACGACTCAACAAATGTCTAAATAAAGTTCAAATACATAGAGTTTTCGCATGCATTCACATGCTATGACTACTCGTTCATATACCGCTCATATGCTGCTACCTTTTCTCTCCAGACGCCCAGAAGCCTACTAAGAGAATCTCATACATTTTCAAGAAGCATATGCAGTAAAGCTCTCAGTTGTGCGGTAGGTGACGTCTCCGACGATCTCCTTCTGTTAAGCGCAACTACCTAATGATATTGAGCTCATGTCGAGTTCTGCGCTGACAATCACGAGTAGACAACGTTCCCTACTTACCCTAGCCTTTGAGTGTTCAAACATGAGGAGACATAGGCGGCAGGATCACAACACTGGTGGTAGGTCAGAGAAGGTAATTTTACTGTAGGTAGGGACTAAGATGAGCCTTAGAAGGGCAAGAGTAACATTCATGGACTGACGTGATCACGAGTTCTTGGTGACAGGGATTGATAACAGCCGATTATGGCTAATATGAAACTATATAAGGCTAGGACCACGAGTCTGCGTTGTGATGGTTCGATTAATAGTGGAAGCACGACAACTTGTAGAGTGACATAGGATTTGCCTGGATCATGAATGGTTGCCGACAAGAACTAATAACAACTGGTAAGGGCTGATATTTGCCATGCTCTTTCAGTGTTTAATATAGGATGTGACTGGATTGTAGATAACAAATTGCAGGAGTGGCACCAGCTGATTAAGACTGATAATGAGCCTGTTTCGTGTTTCTAACCTGCTTCGGCATACATTCCTGTTGCATAGGGTGAGACGGGGACGGGGATTGAAATTTTTAGGTGGTTAATTTTTGAGATTAAATGCAACAGATAGAGATATTTGAGCGTATGTAATAGACGTATCGCCCAAGTGAGATCTGTGGTGTGCCCACGTAGTTGGGCTATTCCCCTCAGAAAAATTTGTGGTCAAAAATCTATTTGTCCCGAAAAGATGAGTAGAAAATCAAGCCTCGATTGTGGTCATGTAGAAAGGAGGAGGGAAGCCCGGCATAAGCCGGTGATTCAAACGGAATTGTACACATACTCACTGATATGAGAGCGTATGAGTAAGGATAGCAGCGAATAAGTTCTAAGGGCAAAAACAAATGGTTAGTGACAGCGACAGTCCTCCTCGTTCCTAAATCGATCTTGCTTCTGAACATTAACATTTGCTACTATAATGATTGACCGAGTATTTTGTTTATGGTGTGTGTGCTAGGTGTATGTGTGCACACCTGGGGATGATTTCTCTATTTGTCACGAAATGCAACGCGGAAACCCTCCGATTCCAAAGATAGAGCTACTAATTCGCTCTATCTGACTCCTCCCAAGCGCATACCGTGAAAAGGTTGAGAGAGTACGAGAAAGCAGGACTTTAGTAGGAATTTCGCCCCGATGGAAATGAACGATAGTGATGAATCGGTCTTACCGACCAAGCGCTAGTCTGACACTCGAATTTCGACATAAAATGGTGCCCAAAGTAAGCTGTGCGAGCCGATGAGCCAATAAATGGACGATATTATCTCAATGCAAAGGAGAGGAACTGCAGTGAAGTACAAAGGCGTGGGCCTTTGTTCGGGATCGAATGCACTTTTGTCGAGTAACGTGGCACATCGTTCTGCTCAATAAAAACGACTGAAATAGAGACTGAAAAAACCGAATACTTTCGTCTATGAGAAAACTCTTTGTTCTGTTACAAAAAAAAACTGTTTCAAACTACTTGGCCATTAATGAACGGTTCGCTCGAGGAAGTAGTTGCTGGAACTAGTTGGTATGCGCCAAAAAAAAAGGTTTCAAAGGGTACGCTATTAGAACAAATTCAATAGTTCGCTTATTTCGTTGGTTGTTTCGTTCTACAAATCGATTCAGAGGATTCTATGAATAAGAGAAAAGCGAAAAGCATGTGAGATAGATTGAGCGCTTGTGGTGCGATTGGTCTACCCAACGACTGCCAAATAAGGCCATAGGAAAGCCCTGTATCGATGAGAATAGACATACAACAACATCCGCCCAGGCGCAATAAGAAGTCGAAAACGGCAAGTGAATAATCAGCACCACCTAGAAGATCCTAAAATGAGTGGCTGCCCTAAGAACAACATTTTCTAAAGACTGATGTCAGGAAAGCACTACCAGACGAGGAAATACTCGACACCTTTTCTTCATAAGAGTAAATTGGATGTAAAATGCAGAAGGACGCATTTCCAAGGAATAAAAATCTCCTCAAAAGTAATTACGTTTTACTGCAGCACCAAATTTCGCAACAGCCGTGGAATATGCCGCATTGGCACTGACCAAAATTGACTCGGCGGTTTTTAGGGACGTCTTCCTCAGCAACACCCCTTGAAATAAGTGGGCAGAAAAGGCTTAGGAATATTCATGCTTACAGGGAATCTATAAAACAAAAAGCAACTCCATTAAGGTAACAGGTGATACTGCTGTTTGGGAGCTGCGCACCAGAAAGTGAGAACATGTTGAAATTCTTATGTCATCGCTATCCTTCGAGCATTTTTCGAAAACAACAGAAACGAAGCTCTAAGTCCACTAGCCCTACGACATTCTCTTTTCTAATTACCCTTTTTAAAGCTACACTTTCTATTTTGAGATCATCTACTCTCATGCTGCAATCGCAACTGAGTTCCTGACAAAGATAGAGACTATTCATGAACTAATCCAGTCCATTTTTCTTGAGTTTCATCAACACTGGAAGGAGCTGCTCTATTCACCATCAATGGATAGCTCATGTGACTTATGTAAGCGTGAGCTGGTATGAAGCACCACACAATCTGCCATTTAGATACCTTGGTCGATATTTAAGTCGACCGGATACTTCAGATACTCCATCACAACTCTGCTATACAATCAACATCTCAAATACTTCCTACTTAATACACCCTTCCTCATGCTCACTCGTCTTTCCCAGTTTACACGTCATGTTTCCATACAATTTGATGATCACCTTATTGTCACTAACGATTACACTAAATATTACGTCTTAATATTCAAAAAATCGCAAGAACACCAGACTCACTTCTAATCGGCCATCACTTTTGGATCCTCCACGATCTTTGGATACAGCCAGCGGTGAAACAAAAGTTTTCGATTCCAACATCTGAATAGGGAACTTTTACTGGTAAATATGGTGTAAACAACTATGGAACATCGATATCAAACTTCTACGACTATAAATAGGGCGAACGAAGTAAAAAACGTTGATATAATTTTTCTAGACTGCTGCGAGAAAAGCATTGCGGTAAATTGTAAATGTCTAACTTTTCGCTAAATGGCGTTTAATTAAGGTCTGAAGAGACTTTCTTATAGAGATGGGTCGTGCGCATCATGGGTCGTGCGCATCCTTAGTACAGATCGTAAAAAGGATGTGCCTGCCAACATGACATACTTCCCTAGCTTTGTCCTCAGGTATTTTTGGTCCGAGCATTGGACCTAGAATTTGGGTCACAGCCTCCCTGGTACTGTAGACTCATCCTTCGCTTATAAATGCGGAACTTATACAACTTATTTCTTAATGAAACACAGAAATACTATCTGAAAGCGTAAGAGTCGAAACGAAGGCACGTTGCACACGAAAGGGTGTTGAAAGCGGGATCAATGAGACTTTGAGAGGTGGAAATCCAGTAAATTCGTTTACAACGATTATCGTGAAAAAAGCCCGTACCATTAAAAACGTCTTGATGAAATCAAAATG
The DNA here is from genome assembly GCA_000469685.2 of Haemonchus contortus. Lineage (NCBI taxonomy): Eukaryota > Metazoa > Nematoda > Chromadorea > Rhabditida > Trichostrongylidae > Haemonchus > Haemonchus contortus. The sequence continues at coordinate 29,989,810 of LS997563.1, read as the reverse complement.
GGAGACTACGTTAATTGACTGATGTATAAATAGAGGGCAACTAGCTCTCAAAGGTGTCGGTTTAATTACAAGCTCATATTACAGGAGCGCCACGAGTGCGTTGAGTATCAGCTCTGCGTGCACTAGTTACCATTTAAATGGCGATATTCTGCCGAACGAGCCACTTAACATTTTAAAATGGTTTGGCTAAACTTTTCCTTCCAAAAAGGCGTCCATATTCAAAGAATTCATCTGGTCTAACCACCACAACCTAGCTTGTATTTTAATCTTCGAAGTTTAATTTATCCATCCATCAAATTAGAGGGAAGACTGCACTCAATTTCGATTTTTTCCATTTCATTTTTCACCGGTAGGTGGGGTTTTTTCTCACCCGCTCTTACCTATGGAATTTTAGGGTAATCTTTGAAAACCGCTACAAAAGCCCTGCTGAACAAGCAATAAAACGCAAATCGAGCAGAAAGTCAAAACCGAGCTGGGCAGGACAAAAGGTCACGATTACTGCCTGGCTTGTGGCGTATTGTTTGGTTCACATTAATCTTTTGACTAGGCAAAAGAACTTGCATTAGTTTCAGCGATGATCCGGTCAATTTCTGCATCCGTTCGCTCAGAATCGCTTATAGTTTCCACTGACACTGACTCGATAGCACTTGAGCCATTGTGAAGATGTACTTCTTCAACTTTGGTATCCCTGGATTCATAGTTATTGAAGACCATTCTTTGGACCAACAAAACTGGACAAGGGAAGTGAAAACCCACCGTTCTAGTTGGACCATTCGATGTATTACGAGCTTTTAAAATGGTCTTACTATCTTGAAAACAGGTTAATCGAAAAATATAACAATTTCACCAATGACGTTTCAGATGAATGGGGAGCGCAATAAAGTTGCCACGCATGTTCAAATTGAAAAACACCTGCACGACATAAATATCCAGGAGCCCGAATGTAAACAATAGACACAAACTTCTTACGCCTAGAAAAAATAAAAACAAGGCAAACACGCAACCTTCAGAAGTCACTGTGCTTTGTTCGCGAGAACAAACGTGATTAAAGGGATACCCAATAATCATCGGTGGGTCAGGTAAGTTGAAATGGAGCGCAGCAGACGGTGATCTTCCTGCCACATTTTGGTAATGCAATTTCAGGGATTGAAATTCTGTTGAAAGGTCAAGAATATTTTCCTCACATCTCTATATGACATTATATCTCCTAAATGATCATAAAAACATAATCCCACACACCAATCTCACACATTGTCACGGAACTGGTGAGGTAGAGATGGTCTCTAGGATTTGAATCCAATGGAACCCTGAAAGAGCCAAACTGGTCAACGATAGGAGAAATTGAAAAACTCGGTCCCTCACAATTACTCTCGAGTGAACATGTAGCATTTAAGCGGTAATTCTTCCTTTCATCTGCGGAAAGCCTAAGAAACTCGCTTACTTAGCAGCTATTCGCGTAGGCTACGCTATACCTGATCGCGCGCATACGCGCGTTACGTGGCGGAAGGTTTGAATTCCCATTGGAGCGATGCGATAGTCGCCGCGAAACCACTGCCGCTTGCTGTGGGAATTCGGGGAAAGGTACTGCCACCCAATCGCGTTTGGTGGAACTGACTTTGTGAAAATCAGTAGTGTTGTGGATTCACAATCATATCTTTGTTTATAATGGTAGTAACCTTTACAAGAATGAGTGTATTGAAGCAGGGATTGAAGAGGGCTGTACTTCTCCAACACAGACTTAATGACACATTTTGCCAATGCAAAAAAGTAGACGACCATAGAGCGCATAGTGTTGATGATAACATGCTAGTTTAACATATTAACTTTATGCATAACTTGATATGAGTATCTCTTGAGATGAGACCACAGGCATGACCTGGCGGTATTATAAGTGTGCAATCAAGTAGGTAACTTAAGTTCTGCCGTTGGCGCGGTCCTCTCTTTCATCCCCCGAGCTTGACTACCGCCACTAGAACAATCTTCCTTTGGTAATCCACCAGAAGCAGCAGCTAACTAGAAAAACTTACGAAAAAAGAAAGAAGCTTGCGAAGCGAGTTAGTCGGGCACTAATGCCGGATTTCTAATGAACAGCTGTTTTTTTTATGCAGTCAGTAATCCGTATAAGTGGAACACAACGGGGAAGTTGAATGAGTGGCAGTCATTCGTGCAGGCCAGGGTAGCAGCTTACCACACGAAAAGCCAGACGGCAGGATTTCCATTTGTAGAGACGGAAACTCGTCTGGCACGCCGGCACGCCGGCCGGCCGGCGTACTATGAAAGCAGCCACTGGAGAAGGGGCAATAGAACGAGAAGACGTGAAATAACTTTGTTTACTGAGCAAAGAAAATCAAAGTTTTGGTTTACTTCCGTTGCATTTTTAGCGACTGATTAGCACGAAAGGTACGGTAGCCGGAAATGGATACGGTTTTGGTTCTAGTTTGACTATCAGATCACCCAGGAATTGCATAGTTGCTATTCAATGGTGTAATAGAACCAGATAATCTGCCACATAGAGGTCACGCTCCCTTAGGCTCGGCCGCTTCTGTACTGCATTGACAGCCTCTTTCTACTATGTAATTCAAAGAAACGCTATTTGAAGAGCTTGATAGAATGAAGTGAGATACCAGTAAATGTATAAATTGGGACCGATAGGGTAACACACTCTAGCCACTTAAAAAGATTACCCTTTGAGTTGCGCGCTCCTCTTACCCTTTACCCCTATCCCCACCCCTTCCCGAAACCTTTCAGGCATCTTGTCAAAGTGAGTATGACAGTGATCTGGTTTCACTGATGTATGTCAGGTCATCCCATAAATAATGCGCCCTCAATTCTTTTGTTTCCGAACTCAGAGATAGGTGTACCATACGTGACCTCAGATATATCCCCAATATCATGTGCCTTCTGCATTCTGCCTGCTCTCTGTAGAAATGTCCTCCTTTGTCGTATTGCTGCCCTAGAGGTCTTTTTCTGAAAGATCACTCCTCTTCTGCTCAATGCAGTTCGCCATTTCTTTTTGACGTTCTCTTCAAATTCACATCTGCCTACAGCCGAATTTCTGTTCTGTGAAGTACAGCGATAGAGTTAAGTAAGTATAGTTAGGAAGCTCTTTCGAATCGATTATTTGTAGCTCTGTAATTGGTAAGTGTGGTTGACCTCACCTGGGAGAAAACCACGTTTCCTGATGGGATTGAAAAGGGCTGTACTTCTCCAACACAGACTTAAAGGCACAGTTCACGATAATTTAACGGGCGGGAACGTCAATGGCCTTCCCGCCTCTCGATCGATGTCACGCCAGACGGTCAGACGAGTGTCCAGTACAGTTTGCAACTATTCGTTTTAAGACCCACACACAATCAGCTGATAACTGAGAGATGAGGCGACGTTTTTCTCCCATTCTTTTTTCCTCTGTTATTCTTTTTGCTGCCGCGATCCCTTATTTAATTTATTACTCTTTGAGGCTGAAAAAGGTGAGCTACTTTCGCTGTTACTAGGGTTTACTTGTGCTTGTAAGTGAATGAATGTTTGCTTACCATAGTCTGTTATTCGTACCAGGACCCACACGTACGCACTGAGACACATTGTATAGCTCGTCCAAACGCCCCACTCTTCTTCATTTTTCTGATCTCACTCTCGTCCAGCCCCCTTTTCAACGGTTTCTCGAAGCCTTTTTTTCAATTTGGAAACACCGATGCACGCACTTTCTTCACTTCAGTCGCACTATTTTCGATCTTGTCGTCCATTTTTCATCGTAATCTGGATTACCCAAAATTATCGTGAACTGTGCCTTTAATGACACATTTTGCGACTGCAAAAACGTAGACGACCGTAGAGCGCATAGTGTTGATGCTATGCGATCCATTGACCAGTCAACAAGGAATTCAAGGAGGCCGCCGAGAATTCGCCGAATTGAGGTCTTCGCTATTGTGAGCGATTTTGTGGGAGGGTACGGAAAGAGCGCACTGAATAGGGGAGGAGGCAGATCCTTTGCTTGTTAATGTTCCATTAGGTCCCAATGTGTTACCGTCTCCGTTCAAAGGTTGAATGCCATGAAACTCGGCGGGAGGGGATAGTATACAGGCAACCAAGGATAACAGAGTAGCCGGCTTTTGCTATTCCCTTTTTAACGCCATCGTCGTAATATCCGATCATTCCATCAAAGGGGCTTGGTAGATGATGAACAAACTAGTCGAACATGCGGCCAACTACAACTTGATGTGGAACTGATTAATCGGACTTCTTTCAGAGTGGACACACTCTAACCAGTTCTGTAATTGACCATCGAACATCTACTGACAACAACTGTGAAGTTAGTAACCTTATTGATTCTGCCCCTTCAAACCATGTTGTATTCCCAAGGACATCCTTGTTGTGCTACCTTCTGAATGATATTCAAGAAAAAAACTAGGGAAAAAAGATTAATTCGGTCTGCCACTGACATAGTTAATCCCAATTCATGCCCCACTGTATCCACATTATCGCAATCGGGAACCGGTTGCGGTGTCGCATTTCCCGTGTTCGGCTACCTTTCATACAAATCTCAAAGCGACCTTCTTCAACTGATTCTCATCCCACCCACCAAACTATTTCCTATATCTAACATTCCCACGGGCGAATTCTCTTTAGTAGGTCCCGTCCTTTTTCCCTGGTTGATCCCAGCTGTGTTGACGGAACGTGTTGACTAATGATTTCGTGTAAGGCCTTACTGGGAATTGCTCACGCTCTCGTTGTGATTTGTGCCCAGAAACGGCCTTCCCACTTTGTCGGACTGTCTCCGCCTCATTTCTCCCCCATCATTTCACTTTTGTTGGATCTGGATACGCTCTCTGCGCCACTGGTCTCCTCCTATAGTTGAGAATGATTTCCGATCTTTGGTTCAAGTTCTTTCGTCGTTTTTCAAGCGCTTTTTATGTGACGCCGATTTCTCCGATACATCTGATTGTGAGTATTTGAGCTTGACGTACTGTGTGGGGAAATCTCCGTAAAACTTAATATATCATTCCCCCCCCCCCCCCCTCGGACTCTTGGACTCAAAGGCACAGTTTACGATAATTAAAGGTATCCTTTTCAGGTTGAAAAACCGAAGTGTTGCTGTAGAGGATTACATCCGTGACTATGAAAGCGAAATAATCCGCTTACTATAGGCTTTTAAAAGTAGTGGATGAGGAGGTTGTACGAGATCATTATGACGGTAATGGCACATAAGAGATATTTGGACGAGATTCAACTTGCTCCCGTTGTGCAAAGAGATGACTAAATTGGGCCGACATTCTCCAAAACTGCCTTTCACTGTCGCCATTAGTTATGGCATGTTGTTTAAACTTCCTACATGGGGTCTCTTGGGAGAGTACAGCCTCTTTAAAGCATTTAAAACTCGTCCACTGTGGGTGTGGTATTCACACGATGCAATCTCTGGCCCCTTACTGCGCCCAATCCAGGACGTTTTCGACCTTATAATGGCAGGTATGGTATAAGGGTGAGCCTCGGATTCATACTGTAAGGGATTCTCAAGAACCTTTTTTTTATCGTGAACTGTGGTTTCAACTATGAAGTATAGGAGAGCCGGTAGCTCCCTAAGTACAGATAATGCGTTTGGCACTTTTTCATTCAAATTCGATTCAAAAACAAATCGCATATACTAGTCCTCTCAGTTTGTTTTGCCACTGCCGCTTACTGCATGCATGCATAGACGGTCGATTCATTGTCAATCAAGTTCGAATACAGTGGAACCTCGATATTTGGTTATTTGTGGTTCCGTTTTTTGTTTTTGTTTTTGCTTTGTCTTTAGAAGAGCTTCACCCATCTGCTTTGATCGAATCGCTATGAATCACATTTGTTTTGCGCTCGTTTCAAGAAATAGAGACCATCTTTATTGCTTCAGAACCTCGAAGTTCAAATTGGTATTTCAGTAGTATTTCTTTTCTCGAGTATAAGTGAGGAGCGTCTTAGGAAGCTTAGGACAAAAGTTCGGGTCTTGAGATGCAGCCGGTAAATCGAAAGGCTATTCAGAACCTCTCACGTGCCTTTGCTAAGGACTATCGCCCACTTTTTTTTGGATTTATTTCTTTCCGTCTTGGTGAGGTCTTTTGTATCTCAGGAGTTGACGACCAGAAGTGCACATGTTTGGCGGATCACGAACCTGAGACCTGGGTAATGGGTGGCATCGCCGATCGCAACCCAGATATCCACACCTCGAACCATATACATATCATATCTGTCGGGAATTAAGCTTGTAATAGGCATCACCTTGCCCATAAAAAGCAGTTTTCCATCTAATCGTTACTCAGATATTACCTAGATATTCACCTGAAACCCCTTTTAGTTTTTCTGCAGCTATTAGAGAAGGCTGTTCTAGGTATTGGGGATGCTTTTCACCTATTTTAAACATGTTCTAGGTATGATGCACAGGTAATCCTTAGCGATAGATGATATTTTAGGAAATTACGTATATGAGAGCAATAAGACGTAATATGCAGTTGCTAGTAGAGGCCAGAAATCAAGTCCCAGGCTTATACATGCTCAAACAAACCAAATGATTCTTTCCACCACTTTCTCTGGAAACAGAAAAATGGCAACAGCCCTCTGGGAAGATGAAGACATTTGCCATTACATAGGCCAAGTCAGTGCACAGATCAAATACGCATTCAATCGCCATTACAATTCTGATTTGGATCAAAGCCTGGGCGCATCCTGTAAATCGATTGGATCACTCAAAAGGACTTCTTCACACAATCTTCAAGTAAAGAGAATCATGGTCACAGGAACAGGGACTCTCGCTGTGGGTCGGTCTCTAGCCGCTTACCAACCTTACTTTCCATTATGTTATACTCTTCCCTACCGCTGAGCTCAACGACCTGGTAGATCACTATCCAGCACTGGCTGAAGGGTTAGAGTGTGTGAAGGTGGAAAGCAGGGGGCGGGAAGAAGGAGGGAAGGGATTAACACCATGCTTGCTGTCTTCACATTGTTCATGGCCAAGATTACAACTTAGTTCAGCGAGCTGTGGAAAGTAAATCCAGCAGGTTCTGTTAAGTACTTGTTAAACGACTTTTTCGGTAATCAAATATTTACTTTGAACGTCTTTCTCACAATAGCTATTCGTTTGGTTGACGCTCACTGGGAAAGCTGCATCACCGTACTTTTTTCCTACATTGCGATCAATAGGTGTACAGCTTTGCTAACAGCTTTTTAGGACCACGGTTGTCACAGTGACAGCTTTCAGTATGCTTCAGGGAATCGTCCCATAGGTATCGTATGATTGTAAGGTAGAACAACACAGATTGGCTTCGTTTGTTTGTTTGTTGTTTATAAACTTACTCTCAGCTGTTCGATATAACCTAATTGAGTAGCTTAAAACGAACAGTCATTTGGTTGAACCATGTCGTCCACGAAAGAAGCCTCATCGGACCAACCTTTCGCTTTTAACGCTTGTGGAAGTTTTCGAACGACTTTTCCTCTTTAACCTCATCCTGAGTGGATGATGAAAGGATGTAGGGCAATCAGGGCAATCAAAATCCTCTTGGTACCCCTTGAAAATCCTTCAGACTTATTCTTGGAGTTATCTGCCCGAGAAGTACTCGAGTCGCTCAAACGTTCGGTTCTGCCTACCTATTGAAATGGAGATGGCTTCAAGACTTCGAAATGCTTCTGAAACACATCTTGCCAACGGTAAGGAAAGGGGAGGGGAGGGGAAGAGGGATCATGGATCACGCAGAGACCAACGAACTTCTAAAGATAAGTATTGTGTCCGACTTCCAGTCAGAAAGTTCCATTGTGTATGAATGGGTCCCAACTGCTTCTAGAAACCATTCCTCTCCCACAAGCTCTCCCTACTCTCGATCCGTGATAACTCGGTGATAATTTCATAAGCATATTCAATACATCCAATAACTACACAAATAAATTGTTGAATTCGGTCTAACTGGTAAGCATATTTAATACTGTAAACCTGCTTGACCGCCTATCAATACTGGACACATTCTGATCTGAAATCGACATACATAGGCATGGGAACCATGCAAATCATCCATTCTATTCGAAATCCCCTTTTCTAAGAACTGATTTCCATCGATTGCACTCGCCTATTTCTATCGAATGCCTTTCTTGGTTCCGCTGTATTGACTATTTTACAATTTAGCTCTTCGAAAACAGCTCCTATAGTTGGCACTATGGAACTAACACCAGTGGAGAAGCTACCTGTTTCAAAGTCGACTACATCGTCGACAGCTGAACTAGGTGAGCAACACATATAATTTTCCTCTTAAACCAGTCTCTTTTTATTCAATTTTTTTTTCTTGCTGTCACAAGCAAGCCACTGCTACACATTCAATAACTACACAAATAAATTGTTTAATTCGGTCTAACTGGTAGCAATCGTCGCAGTATAGTCTTATGAGTTACGCAAATGAATTATACCTTGGGTAGTTGAAACCCTGGCGTCAGCAAAACAATTTCAACGGAAAATTTTCCTCGAGGGGAGCAAATCGATTGTAGCAAAAACAAGTATCTGTACACAAGGTGGAATTGGCGATAGTGTCTGTATGAGGCCGACCCCGAAACAACAACTGCAACAGCATTCGAGAGATAAACAAAAAGTTAATAGAGCTGTTTCTCTACTACACATTCGTTCATGAGCGACGTGTCCCTAATTGAACTCGTCCAGCTCATAGATTTTTCGAGTAAGCAACTCGTCCAGCTTATAGATTTCTTGAGTAAGTTATACTTTGAATTTCCGCTGAACGTTCATGTCATGTGTATGGCCAGTATAAGATCTCTGCTTCTGGATGAGGACGTTTGAGGACCCACCTTTGGGGACATTTAGCTTTTGTTAGTCATTATGGAAGGCAACCAGTTTCCAACGAGTAACAGGACAAGTTTTGTAGATAGTGACTTTTATGAGGAAGAAGTGGGAGGTGGGTGAAGTTGAGGCTCAACCTTCGAAACTGCGTCGCGTCATTACCAGACATTCAATCCAATACATGTAGCCTGGATTACTGTAACACATCATCCGAGTTCCCTAATCTTCGCTTATATTGGAGTTAGGGCGATCGGATTTACGTTATCGATTGCTTCATAGTTGATAGGTTTGAAGCTACAGTAAACACCCCATATTTAAGGTAGCAGCCTGCTGTATTATTCGCTACTCATCAAAAAAGATTCATTCGCAAAACATATGAGAAAATTCATCAAGCTGTAATGGCTTTAACCTTGGTTCCCCAAGATTGAATGTAAAACTCTGAATGAATTCCATCGTAAGCAATACATAAGGCAATTCGTACCTGTGAGAATGCTAGGTTTAGGGGTCTGATATCTTCTCCCCGAACGGCGCGTCGCGTTCGCCGCACTAGACCGCGCGCTATAAGGGGAAAGATTTGAATTCCCGCTGGAAGGTGACGGCAGTCGTCGCAGAGCCACTGCCGCTGGCTGTGGGAATTCGGGGAGAGTCAGGGTTCAGGAGTATTTCATTCAGTTGAGTTTGGTGGTTGTACGGGATTGTGACAATAAAAGATGTATTTGGACGAGATTTTGTTCGGGTGCAACTGCGTGAAGTGTTTACTACAGTATCCTTGCTGCCTGAAATTGCTTTTATCGCAACCATTGGTAACGGCGCTGGATGATTAGATGTTCGAATATATCGGCTCCCCACGGGTTAAACTGTGAGCTTCTAGCAACATTTCTATCATTGTTGTTGTTAAGTTATTGCACAAATTGAATATTAAAGCAAAAACGTATAAAAACGTCGAAAAAGGCACTGGCCATGTTTCAGAACCGAAACAACATACAGATTGGAATGCGGTAGTAATAGCCAGTCTCGTCACTTTCCTATCAGCCGTTGAAACGACTGTGGTTGGCATGTCAGAGTGGCCATACATGCATACGGTAGGTATTCATTTAGTTGCTATATGTTCGAGTCATTTCAATGAGTCTTTTGCCCCCAACCGACAACCACAAGACGTTTGTGGCTTTAGAAAACTATAGTGAAGACAACAAAAGACAGTAAGCCGTCGGAAGGTAGTTTCCTTAAAGGAAGAGGTACACGGCATATGCCGCTCTGCATGCAGGCGCCTAGTTGCTTCTCTAAATATTTTTTATTCACAGTTTGTTGTAGTAGTTAGTCGTCCCGTGACATCACTTACCAAAAACCCAAGTTCTCTGTAACCCTCATGTAAGTCACCCTTTTTGGTATCCATCGCCCAGGTGAAAGTGTGAGAGAGTTATTGGTCGCTGGAACAAACTGCCTAAGGCGATGCCGGTTTCTGCTTATTCCTTCTACGCACAATAGGTCGGTGTGTTAGCATCCGCAGCGACAATAAATCGCTCTTCTCCCGTTTTACCACAAGAATGTCGATGGGTCGGTTCTGATACTTGTGATGGGGCGTCTGACAACAAAAGTGATTGAGTCGATAAGCTCGAATCCCTATTAGAAATCTGCTTTACGATTTTTTAGAGGACATATAAAGGGTTTTCTGGATCAGAGATTCTCAGTTAACCGGTATAGGAGGGAGATAGTAGCAAAGTCAGCGTGGTCCATAGTTATAGGCCCAGTAAATTAATCCGTATTGCGTATGAGCCTAAAAAGCACGCAGACACCGTTTCTGGTGACTTATGCCCCCACCTGACCTACTTTGACAAACCCTCTTATCTCTACAGTACTGTAGTACTCTCCAGCCCTTCATCTCATGTGGGTTGATTCAACTTCTGAGTATAGTATCGGATGGGGACTTTTTCCTCGTCTGACCTTTTACTGTGAATAACTCGTCAGCTTAGCTCACGAGTATAATTAGACAATATATAAATAGTTATCTATTAATTTGGTTAATGAGCTGGTTAGTTAATCGATAGTGCAGATGGTAATTTAATGGTATTAAATCTAATCATGTAGATACTAGGTAAGCGATTGTCGTCATAATTAGAGTCTTCGGAGAAGGACAATAGTTGTAACATTTGCCTAACTGCTACTTGTTTGCAAATGAATGCAGTAAAGGACGTTGTGCTTGAGGCGGCACTGAAAAGTGCGGACGAGATTATATCGCCTTGGCGGACCCCTGTCTTTACACTGACAGCGAATTCCTTGTAGAATGACGATGATTGAATGTGAAGTTGTTGTGGAGCTCACGCTGTATCCTTACGTATTAAGTAGTAACACTCTGGTTGTCCAGGGCTTAAATTACCGCTTCTGTCTCGACGGTATCAAAGGCCTTTTTCAAATCGATGAAAGCCAAACATGAGGACATCCTTTCCTCTCGCAATACTTCAATGAGTCTTGCAACCGTGGGTAACCCGAGTGTTGGTGTGCTCAGGTGATAGGTGCTGGACCAAGGTGCTACACAAAAGAACTCTTGGACGACCTATTCTATTTTCCAAGGGTCTTGTGTGAGAACACAATGGAATTGGAGAATGGCATGTTGGAAAGAACTCGCTCATACCGTATAGGGAAAGCTCTGTGAAAGTTCTCCCGAGAGTATTCTTTGGAAGTTCCTCCATCGTTTAACGCTGCGATTCGGTGAAACTCCCGCAAACAAATCTTATTAGCTTTCAGGGAACCTTCTGTATGTCTTATGTACTTAGAACGATTTTTGCAACTATTCTCACACTTTCTATAAGGCTGACAGGCTTGAGATTACATGAAAGCTGATTTCATAGAAGAGTCTGTCAGAGCTGAGGAAGTCGGGGATGCATTTAAATTAAACCCACAGAAATAAACCCAGAGTTAAGGATAAATTTTTACTTTTTCTACAGAAAGTAGTAGAACAATGACTAGCGCCAGTCATTCAAAGCATGGAACAAGAGTAAACCTATCACTACAGCTGAAATTCAAAATCAAGGCGAGCTTGTCTGAGTAACTTTGGCCGAACAGGCATTAACCCCATAACGTTGACTGGAATAAAACTTTTAGACGACGAGAAAAGCTCAAGATTACAAAAATTTATTGCCAAATTTAAGAATTACAATATAAAGCGAGCAAAAGAAGAATCTACGAAGGTTCAAACTCAAATCCCATACCTAGTAAGAAAACTCGATTCCCCTCAACAAATCAGATACTTAGAGCAATCCGCCAAATCACAAATCTCGCTCGTTATAAATCAAGAGTCGTCAGGTATTACTTCCAAGGAATCTCGCAACGAGCAGCAAAAGAATAAGCGCGTAAGATTGGGAAATGATGGAGGTTCCGTCGTTGTGCTTCAGGCAATGGTATTTTGATCCCTCTCAGATGAGCGTGCTGATGTGATGGGAAGGAGAGGGAATTCATCACTTCGCACTTGGGGAATCCGCTTCACAAAAATGGTTATTCATTGCGATGAATGCACGTTATTTGGTTTTATTCCTAATACTTTGCCTCGTTTGCCTTTTTTACGTGAGGGGAGGTGTGGGGGGGGGGGGGGGTAGGGAGGTCAGCATCAGCATACCTGTGTCTCTGAAATTTCATTAAGCCCCTAGGATTTCATACGTAACCCACTGGGCATCATAGCTTACTGTAGCTTACTGATTCGAGTCTGCGTAGCGGCTCAACCCAAAGCAATGTCTATCAATAGTTCTTGATTCCTCATCACTCCACTAGGAGTCGCAGTTATGCACTTCCTTTCTCGCACATCCGATCAGCAGCAGTAAATGCTGTTGACTGATGAGCGTCGTAACTGGTTCTGAGCTGGTTTTTGATTAAAATGACGATAGTTTCTTCATTGAATCGGACTCAACCATTGCTCAGCTAAGTCCACCTATTTCCAGCGAGTTTTTCAGGCTCAAAGTATGTAAATGAACGAACAGTAAGTTCGTTGAAACGTAGATTGGAAAAAATTCAATTTCACATTATTTTGTTGATCCCACCTACTTATTTACTTATTCAGATAGATTTTCTCTTTATTTACTGTTATTTAGATAGATCGGGATGCAACGTCGCAATTCTTTGGGCTGGTATCTTCAGTCTCCAAATTCGGTCATGCAGTTTTTGCTGTCGTATTCGCTTTCTGGGCTTACAGAACACATAGTGTAAAGTGAGTTCCTGTTCACTTCAGAAAAAAAACGGTCCTGACTTTAATTTCAATCAAAACAGACGCAAAATTCTCTTCGGAATTATGTAAGCTGGTCCCAACATTGGGGTCTATTTAATTCGAGGTGAAATGTATCACCATATGAATCATTATGCCCCTATGGTTAGAGTGTTAAGTCATTCGGTGTTAACCAATCCCCTTTTTGGGATGCGCCGTCGCTTTCGACATCCATTAAGGAATGTAGTGGCGTTTTGAATGTATTATATATGGGGCCTGTACAATGAATTTTGCTGGCTAACCGATACACAAGTCAGTGTCCCTATACACCCAGACGGGTCTGGTACCAACGATCCAACCCCGGAGGGATAGAAGGCTTGGTTGGCCGGGGGTGCGTGTCGATCTGGACTATGCACACTGGTAATGCGCTATTTGTTATTATACCACCTTCATTATGGTTACTACTTTTTATAAATAATGGTAACCAAATGAGAAGATAATGTAGAGCCTAACGACATCTCTCACGGGTTTCCCTGCCCTAGCTAACCTAGTGTTTCCTTCCTTCAAAGTCGGTTCATTGATATCAGACCCGTTTTGGCAGACAAAAGCACTGATTAATACATCGGCTGGTTCCCAATAGCTATTAAATAGGCTAAATACATGATCAAGCCGCACTCTTTTTCGGCTGGAACTCTTGGGTGTGGGACCACCCGAGAAACAAGATTAGTTCATGCAATAAAACTTCATCCTCTCGTCCCTGGCCATGGTTCTATAAAAAACGAGTCTAATCAGAGTGTAGAGGACGATACTGTCGTGATTTCTGAATGAATAAGAAGTAGGTAGGCTGTGCAAGACTGCTGTACATGGGAATGAAAATTTATAATCGTGCTCCGGTCCCGATATTTCTTCCTTTCTAAACGGTGCTAGTTGACACCGCCTAGTGACATGAGCTAAAGAAGCTAGAAAAACGTTAAGAACCCTGCTTGTGCTACGGCGCAAACCTCGTTTTTTGAGTAGAACTATAGGCAATATTGGAGATCTTTACTCCTTAGTTCCTAATAGCCAGGTCTAGCTCTTTGACGAAGATCTTTAATGCATGTCCCCAATCTGAACTTTTGCTTTCGAGCTTCGAGCAAGAGTAAAGTTACCTAATATAGGGGTCTTCTGCATTGTTGGGTGTCATTTTAAGTTTTTCAGCCGTGATAAAATAGTCAGATGATTCTTAATTTGCTAAGGACAAAGCCACTGTCCATATCCTAACAACCTTTCATCCCGTAATTACCATTTTTGTTTTTGAAGCTGAATTGATACAGTTTCCAATCGGATAAGCTCATTATATCTTCCTTTTCAATGTTATTCGTAAATACTAGCTTTAGTCACAGTAATCACGAGTAACATTAAAACTAATTGGAATTCATAGCGTGATGTTTGATTTTAGCTGAATTAATTATCTCAAGAGAACAGTTCTGCTGCCTGTAGCTATCTAGCCACGGTAAAGCAAGTGGTACAACAGGGGAAAGATGAACCTGACTCAGCGTTTCGTGGGCCAGTGACGTATTCTCCAATGGGGTTCACGTTCGCATTATCAACTGGTTCCCTAGTTTCATTCCTGGCCAGTTTTACTGAAAGGATTCCTGTAAGAGGTACCAATTTGTGATCGGATAGCCACCCAGCGAAACAGGAAGCTAGCGCTGTGTTGAATACAGTGATATTCACTCTCGAAAGAGTGGATCAAGACGTGAAGACTGTATAGGGCTTCAGGTTCCGTGTCATCTACTGGGAAATGAGTCGCCACTCTTGCGGCCAACATTTGGCGTAACAGCTTCCAGAACAAAGGCTCAGACTGACAGTCATCGCAAGAGCGTGATCAAATCGCGATGAGATATTTGGCAGCGATGTTTCCATCGAAAATTCAATAACGGATCCTACATGGAATAGCAGTGCCATTCAGCCACGGCCACTCACTACAATGTAACCACAATCGGATGAGCTCATTATATCCTTCTCCTTGAGGACAAGCTGATCAAAGAGGCATAATCTGCCTTATTTGATCAGCTTGTCCTAGCTGTCACAGTACGTCTCATCGTGATTAGCGCCGAGCTTACGCTGTAAAAATGAATATACATATAATTATAACATTGTACATCTTATCTTAGCTCAATTTCCCACTCAATCTTATCTCAACTCAATTTCCCATTCAATTTCAATAAAGGGTGGACGTGCTGTGACGGACATTATCACACTCACGGTCTGTGTAATCCAATCTTGGACCGATATCGCTGATGCTAACAAGTCTGCTATCCCTCCAGGGTCTGTTAATTGGTCCCACGTCCGCTCGGGAGAATAAAATTGTCGATTCGAAACCGGCTGACCACGCAAGATGGTATAGTCCACATACACATTCAAACGTTACTACGATTCTAAATGGGAGTCGAAAAGAGATAGCGCATTCTAAAAAGGGAATGGTTAATGCCGGAAAGCATTCTCCTCTCTATCCATTATGCCTTCAAACGGCTGACCTTAGCAGAACAAGGAACGAAGTTAGCCGATGTCATTGCAAATGCTTACATCTCTTTAAATAGTACTGTGCCCACGAATGTATCCTAGATGAATGGTAGATCGTAACCGACAGCTTATTAGACTTCATAAACGACCTCTTTTCCCTGTCCTAAGGGAACAAACAGACAGAATGACAATTGTGAGAAGTTGGATTTTATGAAATGTCGAAAAAAGATGTGATAGTTAGGTTCTAGAAAATATATTGCTCATATTCAGAGTGCCGTTAATAGTGGGTCGAGGTATCGCATTCTTCTCCTGCTGTGTCTATCTGTGTGTGGAAATGCTGCCTTCAGACAGACGATACCTTATGCTATTTTGCTATTTCCTGTTCGGAGTTGCAGCCAGTAAGTTTTAAAAGAGTTTCGCCCAAGGGACAAAGATTTGGAAGTTCCTTTGCCGTAAAATTGTTTGGTTGATGATCCTGATCAAACATAAAGGGCACGATAACTCAAAATAGACGATACTGTCGCTTTTCAGGTTCGTCAACGGTACTTCGAGCATACATAGTTGCTGTCAGTAGTACAGAGGATCGAGCCAAAGCCTATTCAGCGATCGCTGTTGCCAATATGATATCGATCGTCATTGGACCCCGTAAGCAGTTATTGAGCATGCCGAATCCATTCCAGTCTCCCTTACAATAAGTGGGATGGTATATGTAGTGGCAACACACGTAAGGTCGGGGATCGAAATCGGCCTAAGCCAACCGAGCCTTCCATCCTTTCGGGATCATTTAGTTGGTTGTGAACTCGTGTGGGAGGAAGAATTTGCTAACTTTTATAACCAGTAGACACCGCCTTGTATAGGCTGCAAACGCATTCAAAACCTAAAAGAGTCCGAATGGAATTCGAATGTGGGCGTATTTAAGAGTCGGCATTAGTTGACAGCTAGAGGTTTCAAGCCTAAGCATTTTACAAGTCCCAGACAGCTAGTATCAAATTTTTTAGCAATGTAACAGTATCCAACTACAGTGTAGTTTTGTGTTTTCAGTTTGTCAATTGGCCTTTTCAAATATGCCTTATCCGGGACACGAGATCATCGAAGGTGTTCTGAAATTCCATATCTACTCGGCTCCGATTTGGATCGCATCGGCAACAAACTTCATTTCGGTGGCAATCATTTGGTTTGGATTACGTGACGTGTACACAGCTACAAAGCGAGATAGTAAGTTCACCAGTTCCCTACAGTTTGTTGGGTAACACACAGCTCAAACACAATATTTCTGGAAATCCACTGAGATAGGCCCTATACAACTCTCTTGCCCCACCTTCCCTTGTGGCCCTATACGCCCCCGTTGTTGATTCCTCAAGACAAGCTTGCCTCAATCAAACGATTTTGTAGTGCATGATCCGATGAAAATTGAGGTGTTCTTCATTCGAAGGTGGTCTGGCTCTCACTACCCTTCGCCCTACCCACCAAGGGGAACACAAGAGCTATACACAGCGGCAGGAGTTTTCACAGCTCCCAAACAGTGATCCAGAATGCGAGTGAATGATGATCTTGAGGCAGCAAATCGTAAGCAGTGCTCGGATGCCTGTTTCCCTCATTAAAAGATGGGAAGAACTAAGAGTAATCCTTGATTCCGTCAACAAACTGTACGATTAATACTGACAAGGCAGCTTCCTTCTAAAAAATGTTCTTTGGCTAAGGTACAGACGTTGGCCTTCCCCAAGCACTTTTTACCCAAAACTACTTTGGAATGCGTCAACGAGGCAAGGTGCTAGCTTCTGGGATAGGAAGGAAAGGAGAAAAGTTGTTGGATGAAACACCCACCTAATCCTGAAACCATCGGCTCACCAAGGCTCCACATCGGTAACCCAAGGATAGACTCCCTCGTATAAACAATCAAGAATAAGTGTCAGGAAAAGGTCATTCAAGAGAGTGTAATTTTCAGGTGATGGTGCAATGTTCACCCTGGAAGGAATCAAGGCACGGATTAATGTGGTCCTCTCGTTGAACCTAGCTTGGGCATTGATTGTTGTGTGCTGGATCGAGAGAATAGTCTCCAACATATCCACTGTCACCTTGAGCTCGTGAGTTTGAAGTTTCCCATGATCACTCGATCGACCTATCCGTTGACCTGAACCTCTCCTCACTACGGATGTCCCTAATAGCACAGCAACATTTCAGAATCATGTCACCTCTAGTGATGATCTCATTCGGATGGGATGGCCAATTGACGGTCAAAATGCTGGCTTTATGCATGGGTCTTGTCGGAATACTTGCTCTCGGTGTCGCTGCATCGTTTTTCTTCTGCAAGAAACTGTATGTGAACAATTTTTCATCATTGTTACCGTATCAGGGCCAGAAGATTCTTTGACAGATACTTCTAGTGCGGTCTTTGCTGAATAGGGAAGTCGGAAAAAGAAATATGATGGGGTCTGTGTAGCTAGGGAAAGGCTTTGAACACCTTTGAACCATAAATAGCCACAACCAAATGTTCAGCAAACTAGATTTTGCTCTATATTAGAAACCTCGAGAGCAAAGGTAACATATTTGGGGCTTCGATCAAACCTATTTTTCGGTGTTTTGACTTCCACTGAAATTCGTTGTACCGTTTTGAACACGTACGTAGCTATAAAATAACCTGTTGTAGCCAGCCGGGTGTTACATTCATTGCTTTTGTCCTTCCAAATAAGAGGGCGTCACCATTACCGACACTGTAGGTATGGAAGATTTGGTTGTTCTGGCCGGGTATTGAAATTCGATCCCTGGATCACGTGTGTGCTGGTGCGCCTTTCGGTCATTACACCGCTTCCACCCAGAGTCCCGAAAGCGCAAAAGCCCTTCTGAAGGAGCAACTCCCTTGCAAATTGGAACCATACAACCAGGATTCCCCCTAAAACCGCATCACACATATAAAATCTGACAGCATAAATAACGGTCGGGTTACAACTAAAGAGATGTTTGAAACAGTAACACGCTCGTTAAAGCACAGCGCTCTTACCTTCACACCATATTTCGAGCCCTCTGGATGGGCGATTCTTTTCCACATGACTTGACACCCTTCTGGTGTAGCAAGTTCATATCGTGACCACTGGCATCAAACAGGAACCAACAAAAGAAAACTAATCAGCAGAGAAGCTGTCGTTCTTGTCCGACTACCATATCATTACCATTCGATTTCAGACTCTCGCCGAGGGTTGCCTTTCTCGTAGCACTTGCGATTTCTGTTGTGATGTATCTACTCACGTACCCATTCCAGATGACAAGTCACAAAATGCAACCCTACAACGGTATTCCTCTACTATTTGATAAACTCATTCACCATGGTTTCATCCTTTCAAAATGTTATGAACTAGAATCTTACGGGAAAATTGGGAGATTAGAAAACAAATCTGCCGTTTCTGTTTTATTTGGAGTGACTTTCAACAAAGCACTTTTCCAGAGACTTCCGGAGCTGGTTGCAACCCGAACGAATACAGTTGGTGTGATACGGCTTATGCTACTTGGCCGGTAGTCTTTCTGCCGATTATTTGTGCTGTGATGGGTGTTGGAGTACCTTTGGCAGGAATCTCACTCGACACAGTCTATTCGAAAGTTCTTGGCAACATCGATCAGGTCAGTAGGAGCATACAGTTTTGTGAATGGTGAATTCGTACAAAAATCTAAGCAGGTACGACACATCAAGATATTTCTAATTGGTGTACAATAAAAAGAAGGGTGAAGTAAATGATCAGGAGAGAGACCAGTCTTTAGGTTCATTTAAACTGAAGGCAGGCCCTAGCACAAAACTTTTGAACCTGATCTGAGTTTCAAGTAGTGACTTCGTGAGTTTAAAATCACCCCTCTGGTGTTTGACCTGGCTATCTTAACGATCTCTTAATGAATATAAGTTTGCTCTCTCTCCTATCTCTCCTAGAATAGGAAAAAACCTATGAATCTGTCAAAATATTTTTTGTTCCTCTATAATTAACTAGTACTTATGCAACTATACAAGGTAGGTGGTCTCTGACAAGTCCTTCAGGAAACAGAATCAGACAATAAAGCCAGAATCAGCCTTAGTAATGTAAAAGAGTGGTTTTCTTACCGAACTTATCGTAACAATACTTCAGAGTATGATGCAAGGGGCTATGATCGTTTCCGAGGATATTGTATACATCCTAGGACCCGTCTATGCAGCGTAAGTGTTAGTTGTTCTGAGAAAAGTTCTCGTCTGACCAGTAACCAATTTCAGGTCGCTGTTCAGCCATGCAGGACAGTCGACATTGTGGTTGTTGAATGGCATCATCGTTACCGGAGGAATAATATTGTGGTTGGCATACTTCTCGAAGTTGAAGCGATACATGTAGTTCAACTGGGAGGGCATCCATCAGGCAGGCACAGCAGAAGGGCTCCACGATAGGCCTCGCTTTTTGTGAAAGCATGTACTTTAAAATCATTTGACTTACCAATCCGGGTAATCCCATAATCCTTTAAACCCGAATATAGACGTATACGTGAAAAATGGGTGCACAGTTTCGAAGAAGCTCGTAAAACGTATAGGCTAAGCATGTCAAAACAGCCGTGAAGCCTATTACCTACTTTATTCCAATACGTTGGCAACTAATTAATTGCGTATATTTTATTGAAGCATAGTTACCAAGAAGAGAAATATTTATCCTTGTTTATATTACATGTACATGTACCCGATCTATAAATATTACTTTCAAAAGTTGGCATATATCCTCAAAGACAGATTTCCTTTGATTTACTCAGAAAAATACGCAGTTAATTAGTTGCCGACTTAATACATACAATACTTACTCAGTTATGGTAAATCTTGGTTTCAACCCATCCTCTGGTCACAAGACATATCCCTTGATAACGTGATAGTATATGTGATATTATATTAATACTGTGAACAAGGTCTTTGTGAAATTATTAGAAGGTAGAGAACTTGAAAAACAGTTTCCGAACTTTTGTCCGGAACTACCGTCACAGCACTAGCCGTAATATGAGCCAAGTGAGCGCGCGGTTGCGTAGCGACTGGACAGTAGTGCAGCTCACGAGTTATGCGCAATTCCAAATCGTAACCATTAGAAACAGTATTGTTGTCTGTAATGAAAAGATATCAAGGTGACGGGTCAGTCATTCAGCCCTAAATGCGATGATAAACTGTAATATCGTGTAGTACTTTATGTTATCACGATGTAACATATTTTGTGAGAAGTGAAACTTTTCCAATAAATTCTTTAAAGCCATTCGTTGGAAAATGTTTAATAATGGGCTATTTTTCGAACCAGAAATATCTACAATATTAAGATAAGCCAGCCTATCACGATTGGGGCAATACCGACGATTTTTACTGCAGCCGACAGAAGAGGGCTGCAGCATAGATTTACATAAAAACGACACAATTCTATCGTAATTAAGAAAAAATGACAAGGGAAACTTGGGGAAAATGCCCCATATGTCCTCAATGTTGTACAAAAGCTCCTAATTTACTTTGAACACAAGTCGACATCAAAAAACAAACAAACCTAGTAACCATCTAATAATAAACCGGGTATGAGACTATGTAGGGAGTTCTCAAAAATACATCTGATCCTGAGCGACAGCATACAATGCGCTTCAGAGGCGTATAAATAACTTGCTATATTTTCCAAAAACGGAACTAGCCATTCTTGAACGCGCTATAATTCCAGGGTATCAGTTGAGGTGTACTGAATACAAGTACATGAAACAAAGCTCGAAACTGAATCTAGCATGTGAGGGAGATGCACTAAATAAAACACGCTCGGTCACAAAAAAATGCTCCAAAACTAACCATGCGATACAGTAAAAATCAACATTCTACGACAGGAAATTGAAAAGGAAAAAGGATTGAAAATTCCAACAGTAAGCGAACAACATACTAGTTACACTCCTAAACGGTCAGCTAAACTAAAAACGACGATAGAAAACACCGCTACGAAAAGGTGCTACCTGTGATCGACAAAATTCTGCAATTACTCAATGGAATAGTCGAAACCTGCCAACTGGTGTTTCATCGGTACAGGTGAGCATCCTTGAGTAGTTGATGCAAGCCGGCCATTGTCGACCATGCGGCTCCCGTCCTTTCCCATTCCTGTTCAGCCCAATCACTTCGAAGACATTGGACACGTTCCGTTGAAAGGAATAGAGGTTTTCCTTGATGGGTCATATATAATAAGGGGAAGTATAGAGAATATGAAAAGAGCTCATTTACCTCTTCTCAAATTTCGATCTTCTTCACCATGGGCATCCAGATAGACGGACCCCCAGATCGCTGCCAGACCTTCCCGAACAATCACGATGAGCGAAGAATTCAAGGCTAGGAAGCAACATGCGTCCCTGCCACAGTCGAGCGCATGCTATAATAAGATAGGTATTCAGAATAACTGGGCAAGGAAATTTAGTAGGTCACCTATACAGTGGTACATGTATTAGAGTAGTATCCTGACTCTAACCGGCCTCAGAACTGTTTTCAAATTTTGCAAAACTACCCCTTGTCTTTTACTCTTTCCCTACAAAGGGTGGTTGAATACACAAGGTGGTCATGGAATGATAACTACCTACTCCTGCCCAGACAAACACTGCTCTCATCTCAAGGAAAATTTCAGTGAAATTTAAATTATGGGGTCCCTCTCCGGTTCAGAGCCGATTCCTTGAAGCTTAGAGAAAAAAAAACTACGACTCACGTCGACAGCTGTTCTCATGATCTCTTTTCTCATATTCAACATGAGTAGAGTTGATAAGACTAGTAGGATTTTATGAAGTCTAAGTTGCTGAACTACGATTGAGAAAATCCCATGGGAAGGTCTTCATGAGTGCGACTTCTGGTATAATTAAAAAGTAGAATACGAATTGCACAAACCTGATTAGCTCCCCATAATCTGACTATTTGGGCTTTGTGTATGCATTGTGAGTGCTACTCAACAAGTAAAGGGTAAGGTGAGTAGTGCCAAATGGCAACTGCAATACACCTATGGTCCGAAATCTTCAATCTCGGATCGGCCCTCGACAAGACCGAAGCTTCCATCCCTCCTAAGGTATGTAAACTCTAGATAATAGGTCTATCTAAGTCACTACGATTGAACGGGAGCCGAATGCATGAACTCGTCCCAAATGGGCGTTAAATGACGAGAAAACTCTATCCTCTTACTTTGGAACTTCTTCCTTCTCATTGATATTTACCATCTTGTTTAATGACCAGCACAATTTAAGCAAAGAACTCTGGTTACTCGAGGAATAACGTGAACCAACCATTTTTAGTTGCCTGCTTTTATAAATAAAAAATAAAAAGCATGGTTTTCCTGCATTAGACGAAAACTTAAGAGAAGACCATCTGAGAGATGGTAAACAGCGCCTCTCCATTACCACAATCTATTTCCACACGAAAAGCTGCATTTTCCAACCCCCTCCACTCACTCTTTTTGCAGCAGTATATTTCGGGCTTCAATCAGGAAATAACCCCATGAGACACCTTCGGGAAACAGAAATCGGTGAAAATGTATTTGGGGGGGCCACGCGGCGGCGCGGCGCCTTTTCATGTCTGTGCCCTCCCCGCCGAGATAGTAAACAAGGAAGATTAGGCGAGCCCGTAATGGTGTTTAGGGACGTTTCATAGTTCTTTTATGTTATAACTGCGTGTTTTTCACCTAATTTTAGGAAGGGGAGGGGCTCCGGGGTGGGTGATCCAATTGGACGTTCAACTTTTATCTCATCCCAGCTTTTTGCACGAGATAACCATCTCACCCACCCCGGAGCCCCTCCCCTCCTTAAAAAATAGGTTTTATCGGCTCAGAAGAAGAGTATCCATCATATGCAAACATATCAACATGTGTCAAGAGTTAGTTTGTTCCAAATTTCGAAACACATCAGTGCAACCTCACCATTCCTTCCCAGACTCAGGCCCACTGCTATCTCGCTGGGGAGAGCGCCAGACGAGGAAAGTGTCGCGCCGCCGCGTGGCCCCTCCCAACTACATTTTCACCCAGAAATCAAACGAGAAGGGGCAATGACCTTTGCACACTTTCGAATGGCTCATAAGCAAACATAAATGCGCTTTTATGCGCCTTGTCGGAAATGACTCACCCTTTCGACTTCATTTGATGGCATAGACCGTTCATGACCAGCGACGTCCGTAATGAAACAGCATGCATCCAAGCAAACGAGCGTTGAACACAAAAGACAAACGAAAGGGAAGAGAGGAGCCTTAACCGACCAGGTTCATTAAGCTATACAATAAACGAAATTTTTTATTGAATTCAATGTCAAAGTGCAGACGTTGTCGTAAGAAAGAAAAAGAGAGAAAAGCGCTTGATAATGGAATTCATTCGGCTATTGGGGTCGTTGTACTATCGGAATACCTATGTCAAAATACTACCTTCCGAAAATAAAATGGAGCTTATCGAATTTCTGCATCGAACTCACCTTGTTACAGTTGATACAAACTCGTTGGAAATACCGAGCGAACAAAACATCGTACTCATAAGGAAGTTCCAATAGAAGAAACGGGCGCCACATCAACGGTTCCATGCTGAACGCCTGAAATGTCCGGGAAGTAGAAATGGCTTTTTAGTGATTTACCCCAACCTATCTTGATCATTCTTTGAAAGTTAAGATGAAAGTATTGTTCATGGGTTCTATGTTCGACATTAGCCGTACAGATGAAGCGGTCATTCCCTCTTCCCTCGTCATTTCAATTGGCATAGGTGGCATAAGGGCGGAGGTGGTGTAGTGGCAACAGGCGCACTATCTCACACGCGTGGTCAGGGGTTCGAATCCCGGATCGGTGCCCGCCTAGGCCAACCAAGCCTTCCATCCCTCTGGGGTCGCTTAATTCCCTCGAGGATAAAAGCAATGACTCGGCTTACATCGGCTGGCCACCGCAAGTCGTTGTATAAGTCACATACACACTCATACGCCACTGCGATTCTGAATGGGAGTCGAGTGCGGGGGCGCATCCCTCAAAATGGAATGATTAACGCCAAAAACTTTAATTTTTCTTTAGGTGACATAAAGTGCCACCTCAAGTCAAACATTTGCCAAAACTGTAAGCACTTTTCCAAGGTCTCCCAATGTAATATGGTTCCATCAAAACTTTCTTGTCTTCTCGGAAGTAACTTTCAAGCAAATTCCGATAGCATGGTATCTCCAAGCTACTGGATGCTTTTCTGAGGGCAGAGCTCAAAAGAGTAATCATAAGTTGAATGTCCAAATTGAGAAATGTTTTTCGTAGATCAACTTTTTGTTCATCTTCGATCTGTTACCTAAAATTGAGGATCCAAGTGGCATGCCATAAGACCAGATTATAATTTTTCTTTTCAATTAGTTTCAAGTAGCTCCTACACATTATGCTGTTCTAAATAGAAAGTTGAAAGCCGTCTTCAAGTCAGGCTATTTGCGGAACGAAGAAATCTGTCTCACCCTTTCTTGCATAGTCCCCGTCCGTGAACTCCGCGAGAGCTCAATCCTGAGTTCAAAAACCGGAATTTACGCTGCCTTGTTCCCGAGCTCCGTGACGCTCGTAGCACCTTGCCATTTGTCCCATGTTGACTCAGCGCCGCTTCCACATGTAGTCAGACCCACTCTTTTGCTTTGTCAGCTAGTGCCCCGTCCGTCTGATATTGATGTCCTTTGCTCACGATTTCAATGCCTTTAATGTAGCTCGTTCGTTTTTAACACCATGTTCACCCCACAGCTTTTCAGATATTGATTGATGCTATCAGAAGCGGGAGATGGGAAGCCGTCCACAATCACGTGAGCAGACGTATTTTCTGGCTGGGGTACGTCTGGCCGTAAACACTCGTCGATCTCTCGTTTTGCAATGTTTGCTCTACCTATCGAGCCATAACGAACCTTCAATTGTCGTGATACATCGATTTCCAGAACAGGACAACCTCTTTTCAGAATACGACAATTTCATCATCGAGCACATCTGAACGGTTTGGAGATTTCGGCATGTTGCCACTTGATCATCCTCCGTCAGTTCATCCCAATCACCATCAGCCAATGACTGACTATCCGCGCATGACTCGGTATAACCCAGTTGAACAACTCTTTTTTCCAACTTATTCTGCCGCTTTTCTCCAAAACGTGACCTTACCTATTGCGATTTACTACGATCTCATAGGAGATGTACAGTAACGCTCAAAAGTCTTCGGTGAAATGCTTTGACGCTTTTTCGTTCAGAACTTTTTTCTTAGTAGACCGAATGACACGAAATTTGGATGTGTCCAACTAGAGCATATTTCACCCTACCCAACCCTATTTCACTGCAAAGCTGCAATATCCACAGGTAGAGCAAGGTGTTTGTTGCGGTAGCAGATTTAACCAGAAGTAAAGTCGTTGACGTCTGCACTTATTCGCACCTTATGTGTGTTTTTCTCATTTCTTGTGATCGGCGTTACCGCTCGTACACTTTTGACATGATAAAAAGGAAAGAGATTCTAGAAGAACCCAACATCTGTATTTTCAGTCGATTTTGAGTTCATGCTCTTTGGAATATGTGGAACAAGTTCAGATTGCAGGTTGATAGCGGCAAATATTCACAATACACCCACGCTCCAAATATAGAAATTTCGCATGATTAGATCCACTAGGAAAGGAGTTACGACTGAAGAGTACGGCTGAAGAACCATTTCACCGAAGACTTTTGAGCGCTACTGTATAAGGAAATTCAAAGACTCGGACTCATGTTGGAATTGGGCACTTTACGGCGTTAATGAGGGGAAGCTAACAAAAAAACGACAAAAACTAAAAAAATATGAAGGTAAACTTCAAAAAGTAAAAATGAAGGGATGAAAGCATAATAAAAGAAAAAATGCAATAAATAAACAACAGAAAAACAACTATGCGAATCGTTCATGCAGCTTGCTGAGTTTTTATGCACGGCTGCTTCTTCCAATGATAATGAACAATTCGAGAAAGGCATTTAATGAGTGGTTTCATTAGTTTGCGACTTCCCTCAAACCTCTTTCAAAGAGTTCATTTAAGCCATGAATTCTAGTTTGATAATTGCTGATAATTGATTTCTGATTTCTCTATAAAAAAGGAAATACTCCTTTCAAAAATGTTCAAAAATATTCTCTTCCTTTTCGTTGGACTTGTGGAACATTCGCTTCATTTATTATTATCTTTATTATTTGTGTGTTTATTATTATTACAAAATTGTTGATAACCCACAAAATTTCCAATTATGAAATCTATAGGAAATCGCCTGTCTTCACATACCCCATGAATAATTCCAAAGGCACGAAAACAAACCAGCGATGTGCTCTGCCTTTTTGCCCTATCACAGCAAAATTTGAATAGCATCTTAGTCAGATTGAAACCAAACAGAAATAAATTTCTGAAGACAGTCTCACAAATTCATCGATTATTTCTGTCTCCAGTCAATTTTTCAACTTCTGGTATCAATTCCGAATATGGGATTTTCTATCTCACCCATGAACTTTGTAAAAAACAAGAGAGGGTTAAGGGAACTTGACCAAAAGCTTAGTTGGAATGTAGAATTCTAGATCCATATCCGTAGGGGACGGAGTGAAAATATTGACAGACGCCAGTACGATGAGTAGATCTGGTCAAAGCAAATAATGCAAGGGGTGACCTTCATGTTGCTTTAACCTCTTCTCAAAATGACATCTTCTCTTTGGCATTTCGTTCAGGCTTTGCACTAACTTCAATACCATCTATCAGGTCTAATTATTCAGAGGAGTGCACAGTTTCTTTTCAATGAGAGAACGGCTAGAGTTAGAGCCTTGAAGTTACTGCGCAGAGTGAAGCAAGCTATCATTTCGAATAGCCTATTGCCAGTGACCAGGGAGCATCCGGATTCCAAGTGTGGTTATGCAGGTCCGGATTTGTGATAAGATTTAGGCTGCAACTAGAAGAGACGCTATGGGTCATATCTTCTTACAATCAGTCGTTCACTTTGAACGTAATTCAGCTAATGGTGGTTGCAACAGGAATGCTGTTTTGGCAAAAACTTCAACAAGGATTCAATCCCATCGCTTTCCCATTCGCTACTGATTTCCACTAGCTTCTTTTCGGGAATGCAGCGATTTTTTTGGAATCTGCTGCCCACTCTTCCTAGCCCTTTCAACAATTCTTCGACCCATATATTGTTAAGCCCAGTTGCATATAATCTGAGAAGCGATTCCTTCTGTATAACCGCATCTAATAACTACGTTGATGAAGATCATTCATGCTTGGATTCCATTTTCGAATGTTTACTTTTGTGATTATATCGATCAAATTTGGAAATGTTGACGAAACCTCGAATGAAAACCGAGTTTTCTTTCACTCTTCTGTTTACTCTTCACACTACCCCCTGTGTAGACATTTTGAAGACGACCAAATATATTTTTTACCCGAAATCAAGAGCCAATGCGCAATATTACCTAATATTACCCTCCCATGCTCTAATTCAGGCCCACGGAGTTGTGGAACATGGAACCGTCCGTGGCCAATGAAGGCCGCCTGGATCCTCGCTTATCTGTAGGAACGCGAGAAAAAACAAGGACGACTAGAGTGCAACAGCAGAGTGAAACACCCCTTCTCAGCCAGCCATACATGCCCTATCCTTCCAATGGTGAGTTTTCGAGCTCGGTGTCTAGAAGTTTAACTTTGTTGAGCTTTCTGAACCATGATCGTTAGGTATTCTCAACGAAAAACCCTTGTGACTCATCTTTTCACAGTTGCAATTAGTATACAGTAGAATAACAAAAACGTTCTTCAATTGACACTACGAAAAATCAAAATTGGCGAGATCTACCTAGCTTAATTATGCCGGTTAAATTGAAACGGCTTAGCTAAGGCCAGAAACTCTCTACTACACTACCACTACAAGTTTTATCGCCATCAGATCATTCACTGCCAAACTGCAATAAACAAAAGAAAACGCAGCAGAGGTCCTAGCAGTCGAGCTACTCGTTACTAATCCCGTTCTCGTTTTTAGTCAGCTCAACGGGCTCGAGAAGAAAGCCTGCGAATCTTTCGGATGTGGTTAGCTCATCTGGCGACACCACGGATCTCGCACGAAATCTCGGTTCTTACTTAAACACGAAGATACCTCCAAGTTAGTTGTTTGGAACTATTTCAAACCTCTCAGGCTACTCCTGTCAAGCTCATGACTTTCCTGTGCAGGTCTGAGTATTTGCGTCCTCATCGTTCTTTCTGTCGCAGCTTTTGCTTTGATACTGATGGGTATGTGAAGACGGTTGTTGTCTCTGTACTTCTACATTCATCTGAACTGTTTCAGGAACGTTCCACATTCCATTCTGTCATGTACAACCGATGATTCCTATCTGGCTCACAGTCGCTGGAGTACTTTTCATTATGACCGCAACACTTCGTATTTTTCGCATGATTCCGTCTCCACGGGGCGGACATCGATCTCAATCAAAGTCACTTGACCTCTGCTGCCGAATTAGCGAGGGTCTTTTAGTTGTCGTCAACATCGTTTGGCTGACATTAGGTAGGAGAAAGTATAAAATGTCACTTACTGTTCGAGCTCATTTTAAAAGTGTGAGAGGGAGAGAATCACGATTGATTAGGCTCCAGACGTGATTGAATTCAGGTGAAATAAATAATGGAACGAAGATTAATTCACTAAGCGTTGGTCAACCCAGGGTGAAACCAGCATTTGCCTCTCATTGAGAAACATGTAGACGCTCTGAATGCGTATGTGCCGATACAATGACTTGCGCTGGTCAGCCGATTTGGAAGACATGGGTTTTACAATCTCAGATGAATCCGATATCAATCAAACTACCCCGAAGCGATGGATGGCTCAGTCGCCCCAGGCGGATATCAGCGACCGTACGTGTGATATAGTGCGCACTAGCCACTACACCACCCCCACCCTTTTTGGAAATTGCTACAAAAATGGTGATCTCATTTGTTCTAAAACAATTTGTATAGATTTCACATTAGAATCCATGTTTATCGTTAGCCACTATTGAATTTGAAATATAATTATCGGGCAATGATCACCAATTATTTCTCCCGACTCAGTAACTAGCAATAGCTGTCAATTCACTTCTGAATACTATAGAAATCGTGAGTATACACACCTGCGCTAAGGTACACATAGCCCTCTCAAATTACGATCATACGTTGTTAAGCAGTGCGCATTATAAAGCCACATGATGATAAAATATTGCGAAAGGTCAAAAAATAATTTGCAAAATTTCAGGTTGTATATGGGTATATGGCAGTAAACCATATGTGCACTTTGAAGAGCACATGTTTGAAGAGCACTACTGTGATCGGGCTCTCTACTGGGTAGCATTTTGGACATGCACTCTTTATTTGGTGAGAATATTAATCGCGTTCGTTCGTTTACATAATTCACCTCAAAGGTTTCAAAAATAAGACATTACCACTCTCACAAAGAAGCCTACGAGTCATCCAAAGAGCTCCCTTATATGATACTATTTTTAGGTTATGATATGCATTATGATAATCCTACTGATAATTTTGATGGCAGTCCTTTCAACAAAAGAAGCCGCTGAAAACGAGATTGAACCCTAGAGACTTTTGTGGAAATCAATATATTTGTAAATAATTGTACATGCTTGCATAAATTTCATGAACTCGAAAAGGGCATTTTCAAGACGATAAAAGTAGAAGTGAAGCGTGTTCAATATAAATTTCAGAATTTTCAAAATCATACCTTTCGTGATGTGTCGTAGTTCCAAATAAGAAACGGAGAGAAAAGTCGAATCCATGCTTCTACGTGTTCTTGTTCCGGTACAATACTTGACTGATCTGAAGTATCACTTGCTATCATGTTTTTTGTTTGAAAAACCATAAACATAAACAATCCATACTGGACCTTTTCTTGAATTCATCTTGAGCAATGGGATCACAAAAAGCATCAAATCATAACGCTCGCTACTTTACTGGCCTTTCGTTTCTTGGGAAACATGGAAATTTGCCAAATTCTATTAAATTTTGGCGTAACATCGATTAATAAACAACAGCATTCGTTACTTCAGCCCACCACTGAGAGGGCGGGATGAGTACGATTCGAGAGTCAAGAATACTTTTAAACACCCGATAATTTGCCTGGTTTCAGTCCTCCTTCTTGAATCCACTACTAAAGCAAGGGTCTAGGCTATGCTAGGGATTTCTGGGGTTTTCCACCTTAAAGGTGGACGACAGAATCTACTTGTTCGTATCACACAGCCACTTCCAAACTTAAAGTCGCAGTGGGTTGCTTTGAAACAAGAAACCACTGTTTCCTGCTAAACCTGCAGCTATCAAGCATGAGCATCTATCAGAAACATCTCTATTTTCAGACAATAAAATCTATGGCGGTGATAAGGGTACCTATGTTACTAGGCAGATTGTAGAAAGGAAATGACCCTGAAAGATGAGTCGTAGATAACACATAGTCAAGAGAGAGTGATTTGCAATGGATAACGCTTACTTATTATAAGTTTACCACTTGATAAATCTTTTAAAAAGTTTCAATATCATTTGTTCATTCAATAACAAAGCAGGCGTGCTTTCAAGTATTGCCCTTGCACCGGCTGACCAGTGGTGGTGGTTGCAAATGCCTATGAGGTTTTCCCCACAACTTCGAAGAGAGAGAAGTGCATGGCGCAACCAGAAAGTCAAAAAGAATGACAAAAAACACTTCTTATCAATCATTTGCATACTACCACGTATTTTGTTGCACTGAGCAAGCACATAGATTCAAAAGGTGTCATTAAAACGCTTTTTTCAACCAACTGTTTTGCACTGGGACGCAGATAAGAATCTGACAAAAGTGTTCGAAGTTTTCGATGAATCAGATGTAGATAAAAATAAACAAAACCCGCTCCGTTGGATTTGTACTGATAAGGAACTGATCGCAACCTTTATGACTTCACCTTAACGACTGAATGCAAATGTGATGTGATGTTCCGTGTAGATTAAAAGCACATCACTTTCGATGATGTTAGCCTCAGCACTTGCAACTCACGGTTGAACAGTCATCTCATCTATCACGAACTCTCATGAAGTCTTAGATATCTTTCTATGAATGTTATGAACAAGACTATCCTCACAGTGTAATGGCTCAGGCCTGAGAGCTGGTTTCGCAACAATTGGAATTGGCCATATCGTTAACAATGGGAGTTATCAAAAACCATGGGTGATGCGTAGTTCTAACAAGTGAGGCAAAATCTGACCAAGTCCTCTGATTTACGATATTTTCGAAGAAATATTTGCAAGTCCAAGTGCCGTACCAGTCACGCTAGGAGATGTGAAAAGAGGAGAACACATATGAACCTAGACGAGAGGTTGAAAAAGGAGATGAGGAAAACGTGATTGCGTCAGACCTTCCCTAGAAAATCATTCGAAGGTTACATTCCAAGAAGGCCAAGGAAAGCCAGGAGCTCCAGCAAAGCCTTTGTAATGTACAACCGGTTTAGAGACAGTTCTTAACTAGATACAACGATTGCGATACAAAGCTTCACCCCTAGAAGTGCTGAAATTGAGCTATAAAATCTTTCGTCAAAATACTCGTTTTTTCAGAAATGTATGCTGCTTTTGCCATGTGCATTCAATAAAGCTGTCTACTACAGAAGAACCCACCAAGGCCGAGATTCTTCAGCGCCTCATCAAGTTCTGTCCCGTTATAATCGCACACTGGACTAGTTTTCAGAAGTCCTACGTGTTGCCAGAACTCTATCACAAACAACGTGAAATCGACCATGGTCCATTCAAAAGCTTTGCCAAACGACTTCTCTTCCTGAAAAAGTTTGTAATGTATTATAGGACCTTCTAATGTAAGGGACGCTAAATCTTGCTAACCTGCCAGCTGTCATGGTGGATCACTTCAAGAAGGCTACTCAAGTATGCAGCATTTGATGAAAGGCGGTTCCAAACCAATCGAGGCACATGAGCGAACGGCTAAAAGATTGGCCATTAACTTCCTCCGAAAGAGTTCGTAAAATGTACGGTGTTAGGTTTTTGTCCATGTTCTGGATTTAAGTCTAAATAAGCACCAAATCCTGTTGAAGGATAAAGTTTTTGGCATTAATCAATCCCGTCTGAGGGATGCCCCTCCCCCGTACTCGGCTTCCACTCAGAATCGTGGGGGCGTAATGAGTGCGTGTGCGGTTTATACAATGAATTGCGGTGGCCACCCGATGTACAAATCAGTGCTTTTATCCTGCCAGACAAAACTGTTACCAGTTCACCGACCCCGGAGGGATGAAAGGCTTGGTTGGCCCAGGCGGATATCGAGCCGGGATTCAAACCTCCGACCGTGCGTGTGAGATAGTCTGTTATTACTAAGAAATAACGTAAATAAGGATGCAAATTGTGACGCAAGACTGAGCGTGATCAGACCTTAGTCAATGTAGAAGTTTTGAACCAGATCTACGCCAATTATAGAGATATTTTGTTATCACTTAGTCAGAATCTTCAAGCAGTTTCTCACCCCTGTCAAATACATTTGACTATTTTTGCCCGAGGCAATGTCGTCGAGAGTTGACTGGGAGCTCCGCGTCAGCAGACGCAGGATGGTCTTCACACAGACTGCAGACAGTACACTTCGAGCCAGGACTTGACAAAGCTCTGAAAGAATGAATGACAAACTGGAGAGTGAGCTCATTCTTGTGAAGAATGAGAGATTTCAAATTACTATTTATAACCCCAACTATAGGAAATATTGCAGGAAAAAATCAGTGCACGATATTAGGTTCACCGGATTTCAGGCCGTACATTAATCATGCAAAGCCAAACAAACACCAACTTTTCTTGTCATCGGTACTATAATGCTGATTGTCCAGTACGAAGGCACTCAATCGAACTAGCAGCGACTTCAGATCGAAAAGTAGAAGCGGAACCTATAGAGAATGAACTTCATTGATAAGTTGTCTACTTAAGTTGGAAACGCAGAGCTTATTTTAAAACCAACAG
Organism: Haemonchus contortus; assembly: GCA_000469685.2. Lineage (NCBI taxonomy): Eukaryota > Metazoa > Nematoda > Chromadorea > Rhabditida > Trichostrongylidae > Haemonchus > Haemonchus contortus. The sequence continues at coordinate 29,956,406 of LS997563.1, read as the reverse complement.
AAGACGGCTTGTCGAGGTAATACGTTCTCGAATTCACAGGCTTATCCGTCAGTGAATGCCGACGAGATCGCTCTCTGGCAGAAGTCTGTAAAATGCAATAAAATAAAGCGACAGAAGGATGGAAGAAGAAAAAACACAAAAAATGGTGATACACATGTTTATCCTCATGTCCACTAATAAATAAATAGAATGGAATGAACGCTCACAGATTGCAGTGCGATTAGATCTTCTCTTCGAATGTCAGAAACATTGATCAGATCGTCATCTGAGAATGTTAGAGGCTCTTCTTCTGTCACTTGCATCTGAAAACATGATTGCATAATGCAACCATTTACTAATATTCGGAAAGAATGACAGAAACGAGATTGAGTGGCTGACCGTTAGGTTTGGCTCATACTTGTATAGCAGCAAATCTCGGACAGCGGAAAGGCTGATTTCTTCGTCTCGTCGTGTTGTACGGCAAACACATGCTGCGATAAGATGTTCTGAAACAAACCAAAAATATGTGAAAGCTTTTTGAAAAGATGGTAAAAAGTAAATTTCGCAATCATAAGTATTGCATTTTGTAACATGCTGCAATTTTTTGAATGTGCTCCCCCAAGAGAATACTCTGATACAGCCAGCACGGCTATAAAATCGCAATCAGATATTTTCGAGGGATACACATCAAAGGACATTTTTGTTTTTATACGACTTATGAAACAATACCAGATGCGACAATATTATATGCTAGCCAAATGGCTGTTGTAAAATGTCTCCTCTAGGCGGAGATGGTGTATTGGCAAATGGCGCACTATCTAACACGCATGGTCGCGGGTTTGAATCCCGGATCGGTATCCCCTTGGCCAACCAAGCCAGTATGCCACTACGATTCTGAATGGAAGTCGAATGCGTAAGCGCATCCCTCAGATGGTATGGCTAACGCCCCGGAATTTTTAAACTTCTCTAGACTGCTTCCTACTGTTTTACTTCATTTATCATCATCAGTCGTCTTAACTCAGCTATGTTCAATAAGCTAAATCTATTTATGTGAATATCGAAAAATAGATAGAACTTGAAGAAATAGAACTCGAAATAAATAAAATGCTCAGAAATACCCGTCACAGTTGATCGCGTGCCTTTCCGCCGTTCGGGGACATTGATTTTCTTCAGCAAAATACATCTCTCCACAGTTGCCCTGAAAAATTCCATGTAACAGACCATCAACCATCACTTTGCTCGTAAATGAGTCAAGATCATTCCGGGAAACATACTTTATAAGAGCAACGAGTTGAGTTTGCACTTGAAAAATCGAAGCACCCTCGTCATCCGATTTATTCCAGTAACGAGTATCCATCAAATCGTAGATGTGTTCCGTGAAATGCTCAGAGTAAGGGCGGTAATCATCAGATGTCTGTAACTGCTTGCAATGAGTTTGAAAACCAGAGGGACCTTGTCCATCACCTCTTTTTACACATAAAACCTGCCCGACTCCATTAACGGAAGCTCCGTAAAGCTTCTATCACAATCACAAGGTGTGCCTTTCATTCTTTATTGTTTCGCGAATATCTAACGGTGTGGAGGAACGTACGGTGGTGCCAAATAAAGATCTACCACAAGTATGTCTAGTCATCGGATTGCCATTTTATACCGAAAAAGTAGGTCTTTATCCATTTGGGTTCATTCAAAGGCCAAACTAGCTTAGGGATGGAAGCACCGAACTATTTACCATATGGCGCCGCAAATCACTGCAAAGATCACATACACATTCAAACAACTCTTACAATATGAACGAACCTTCTTTCATCACTCCTCTACCTGCTTTCTATTTCTTGAGCACCTAATTCTGCAAAACCAGTCACCCCTGCCCCTTTTGCCCATCCCTTTGAAGAAACTGAGAAACACTGACGGTCCGAACTTGCCTGAGGGATTCTTCTCCAGTTGATGATGCAATCCTTGAGAGATTCGAATGCCTTGAAATACAACGATAAATGCAGGAAATCCCAACATTTCGAAAAATGAACCCAAGCCAAAAATGTAGGTTTGTACCTTCAAACGGTTATCTAGCAATGTGTCTCGATTCGCGGTCTCGAAGCCCCAGTCGATACGTAACGGTAGTAGAGCATTCACACTGAATCGGCACAGGAAGCATGACACATCCCGAATAGAACGTCGAGATTCCGCGACACGTTGGTCATTCTGAGTTGAGAAACAAATTAGTCAGAAGAATTGAAACTCAACAAAACGCTCGAAAGATATTCCTACAATGCAAAACGCTGCGCCTTACGCCTTTCAATCTTCAGAAATCACATCACTTGAAGTAGGCGATCTAAGCTACAATAATATCAGGTTGATGCATAATTATTGGGATTTTTTTTGCGGCTTCTTTCTTCTCGATAATATCAAACTTTTCAATTCGAGATCCTTGTAGAAATACAGGGTGACCCACATGAAGTATGACGCAGAAAACTAGCATCAAAATTATACAGATCAAACCAAATAGGAAACTATCACTCCTACAAATCTTCGCAAAATTGTGAATAACATATCACATCTCGCATGCAGAATGACAATCTTTCGCTTTAATGCACACATCCAACCTCATTCGGATGCTTTCAAGAATGCGCGCAATCACTTTCATCCCAAGCTTCTACAAGCGAACTTTCTTCCAGAGGCTCCTAAGACAGGTGTTTGAAAGTGCAGGCTTTTTGCTCCAGAATAGACCATACACCAAAATCAAAAGAATTGAGATCGGGGAATCTGAAGGTCAAAACTGCTTCCCCCAAAAGCCCGGAACCGTGGTTTCACAACATTGCAGCATCTTCTTTGTGCTGTGGGCTGAAGCCCAGTCTTGTGGAAGGTTCAGCTGACGTTCATGCGTTCCTTTCCACCCAGGCGATCACCGCTTCCTCCAGCCCAGAAGCCCATAAGTTGGTTTTTTATTGCCCGTCACACTTCATGTAAATCACCCTGTAATCTTCTCGCTTTCCTTAACAGAAATATGCCTAGAAAGTCATTTGCATATACGCCACATTATGCTCTACTACTTCGAGAAATGTTGGAAGGCGGCACACTCATGGCGTGATCTCAAGGAACTTCTCGGAATGAAGCTTCCAAAGCTGAATAAGGAATGGAATCTACTTTGCGGTCGCCCTATTCACCAACAGATACTCCTATGGATTATCTCGTCAATCGCCCTATGAAAAAATGTTTAACGAACAGATTTTCGACGAAGTGGATGGCTTGATGGACACCGTCAAGGCGTCATCGCCTCCAAGAATCAAAACTTCATCGATTGTGGAATCCGACCGTCTAGCAAATGGGAAGCAGTGCTTCACGTAGATTGGAGCAATTATTTGGACATATCTCTGCTAGATATTTCTATCGTTTCTTCAAGTAGAATTTGCCGAAAAAAAAATCCGCAATAATAATGCATCAACCTAATAATATTTAAATGTTATTGGGGATTTCAGCGAAAAACTCCAAGCATTTATGGCCAGCCGTTGGCAAACTAGTAACATATCTGATGCTTTTGACATTTGCAAAAGCTAGTGGTATACTTTGAGCATACCGAACCTTCGCCAATTCTCACAGAGTCACTGGTGGTACAGTGGTCAAATCTTTCGTTTAAATTTGGTCATTTTGGAAAGAAAACTTACTCGAAGAGTTTCTCGATAAGCATTAAAACATTTCATATGTACAGTATGTCCGCAGGTCTTCAGCTCTACAGATGTTGACATCCCAATAATATCGGAATAAAACAGAGTCTAAAATGAAGTCTCAGATGAGGGTAAGCTAGACATCATCATCCACGAAAGAACATTAAAAAACTGCTTACACGGCGTACAAGCTCATTACGCGCGATTTTCCATCCTCTGATGAAATTTCTGACAATCGTTTGTCCTTTACGCTCATCGTCCCAGCCGAGTAGGCTCAACTCGGGTTCCTCGACTGGCACTAAGTTGTCACATAACCCATTGTTAGTAACCTGAACACAATGTCTTTTAGAGAACCCCCGGTTATGTGTCTTGCATGATACGCTACCAGTAAGAATGTATGTCATGAAATATCAAAAAAGATCAGCAGGGTGGAACTAGCTCTCTTCAACTAGCTGCTTTGGTGCACTACTAAACGTTGAGTTCTAGTAAACTATCTCAACACTGGTTAGGGAGAGCTTAAGCAGAACTCGCTCTACCAGCATCCCTACTAATCATAGCTAATTTGAAGTACAGAGACTCACCCGAACAAGCATCCCAAGCGGGTTACGCAATGTCGATGGCGTATCAAGCTCACCACAAATCGGGCACTCGTAGAGACGAACATCATGCTGTAAACGTGAGTCTTAAGTTCTCGAGCTAAATACTACGTGTTACAATTTCTTTTTTGGACCTCCAGTAAGCCCGGTTGGATTCAGTCACTGGGTATTTACACTGCAGGAACGTGATCCGCTCACCAAACGTCCTGAGATCAACAGAAACTTTACCTGAGTTGTATCGATCGAGTCAATGTCTTTCTGTGTAAGGCCTTCTTTCTCCATCAATCTCTTCATAACTTCAGAATTTTTCTTCTTATTGGCAGCAAACACTGCCTCTCGTCTTCGTTTTGCTGCTGCTTTTCGTTCCTTGAAGAAAAAGGAAACCGTCGACATACTATCTTGAGATATTGTTCACTCATAGTATTTGGATCCAAAATGAAAAGTTAATCTACTAATTCGCGAAACGTGCCGAGAAGCTCCTGCTATGGAGCCTTTCATACACTACTGGGAGAGGTAGAAATCACAACTTTCCAAAGTAACCTGGTCAGAGTCAGAGGTTAAAGCCAGACCTGAATAGCCTTCTGATCGTTAGCATCTTCCGCTTTCTCGGTTTCCTTTTCTTTTTCACAATCATCCAAAGCAGAAAGAAGGGATAGGTGAACACCTTCGTCACTGAAAAAATTAGCTTTGTAACACTTCTAAAATTCTGGTCTCTAGCAAGAGTTGAGATGAGTTGAGTGATTGAAAATTCTATCATTTGCATAGACAGCAACTCAGGAACGGTTCGGATCACTCCGTTTATAGGCTGACCGGTAGTTTGCGATCAAATGACAAAAACAAAATGTCTAAGCTGAACACAGAGACTGGTGTAAGAGTGCTGCTAGGCTGAGGCTAGATAGATTGGATAAGCAAAAAACAGCAGCTATAATCCTTACTATATATAAACCGCAAACGTCAGTTTGTCTGTTTTTCTGTCTGTCTGTTCGTTTGTAAGACTATCTTATATGGTGCCGTTTCTAGATCAAGTGGAAGAGCTCAGACAGGTTGGAACAAGTGGGTAATGAGCCGAACTCCTTGGGTACACGTGACTCAAGCTAGCTCCGCCCTCCATGGGCGGAGCTTCCCACTAGGGGCGGGGCGTGCGCGGAAACTGTAGTTCAGCGGAATTCCGTAACTCCTGTTCTGGGCCTAGAGTATTCAAATTTGGCAGAGATGCAGGCGGCAAGATGGGAAAGCCAAAGGTAGGTGACAGGTGTAGGCTCCGCCCACTGGGGGCGGGGCTTCCTCGAATATAGTAAATTGGTCCTGGAGCGTTCAAATTTGGTAGAGCTGTAGGCGGCGGAAGAGGAAGACTAACGGTAGGTGACAGGTGCAGACTCCGCCCACTGGGGGCGGGGCTTCCTCAAAAATATTAAAACTGGACCCGGAGCGTTCAAATTTGGTAGAGATGTAGATGGCAGAAAAGGAAGACTAATGGTAGGTGACAGGTGCAGACTCCGCCCACTGGGGGCGGGGCTTCCTCAAAAATATTAACACTGGACCCGGAGCGTTCAAATTTGGTAGAGATGTAGATGGCAGAAAAGGAAGACTAATGGTAGGTGACAGGTGCAGACCCCGCCCACTGGGGGCGGGGCTTCCTCAAAAATATTAAAATTGGACCCGGAGCGTTCAAATTTGGTAGAGATGTAGGCGGCAAGATGGGAAAACTGAAGATAGTGGGCAGGTGTAAGCTCCGCCCACCGGGGGCGGGGCTTCCTCAAAAATATTAAAATTGGACCCGGAGCGTTCAAATTTGGTAGAGATGTAGGCGGCAAGATGGGAAAACTGAAGATAGTGGGCAGGTGTAGGCTCCGCCCACCGGGGGCGGGGCTTCCTCAAAAATATTAAAATTGGACCCGGAGCGTTCAAATTTGGTAGAGATGTAGGCGGCAAGATGGGAAAACTGAAGATAGTGGGCAGGTGTAGGCTTCGCCCACCGGGGGCGGGGCTTCCTCAAAAATAATAAATTTGGACTTGGGGCGTTCAAACTTGGCAGAGATGTAGGGGGCAGGATGGGAAAACTGAAGATAGTGGGCAGGTGTAGGCTCCGCCCACTGGGGGCGGGGCTTCGTCGAAAATATTCAATTTAGACCTGGGTCGTTAAAATTTGGCAGAGTTGTAGGCGGCAAGATGAGGAAACTAATGGTAGGTGACAAGATGATAAAGGTCTATAATGAAAATCAAAAGCTCATGCGGCTCCGTCCCTCATGGCCAGACCCCCTAGCGCCCGTAGCTGCCTGGTATGTGAAAAACGACAATAAGCATTATCTATCATACTCAATTCAAGCTATTGAAAACTAACAAAATAATGCAAAATAATACATTAGTTTTCGACCCCTGAATAACGACTTGGTTACTGTCCTCGAATACACAAACATCACAACTCACGCATGAGACCAAATCGCTCAAATTTGTGCATAGGCGTTTGAACATAATTTTTGTAGAGGTAATAACGTGAATGTATATACCCTTAGAGATAACCACAATGTTTGAAGATGAAGAGAGAATAGCAGGTAAGAAAAGTGCCTACCATTTGCTGATGAATGTCACGAGCCTGCCCAGATATTCTGCAGCACCACCCATGATGCGCTTTTTGTCGAAATCGCCAGCAACTGTACGTTTCAGTAGCTTTGGTTTGTTGCCACGTTTCTCACATTCGATCACAAAAAGAACAAACACAAGAAGTGGTAGTTGCACAACCTTTCTGTAAAGCAATTATTGCCATCAATCTGAATGCCTGTAATGACAAAGAGTACGCTACAAGGCTTCATAAATACTTTCAAAAGCAACCAAAGAATACTCACAACCCTTCTGTCGCAATATAACTCCTTCGGAACCGTTTTGAAGCGGCCAGCCTTTCAGATTGGGGAAGAGAGAACATGTATTTATAAGCAAGTGTGAGCAGATAGACTACCAGCTGAGTGGTTGTTTCGCGAATTTCTGGTCGTCCAGTTATGCCCTTAAAAAGAAGTTGTTTTGGTTTTTGTACGTTTTCTTAGTTACTTCTTTTTTGTAGGGATTCACAGGGCAAATGCTACCTGAGGATGTCGAACGGGTACAAAACTTTAGACATCAGACCGGCGTGCACATATGATGATGATGTTCTCTAGGTAATGGATCAAAAATGAAGCTCCAGGCTTCCCAAAAAAGCCTAATCAAGACTTTTCGGTCGACCTCAGACTTCACTGTGTTCCTTCCAAAGAACTTCAGGAACATTTCAACACCACAGAACCACTCTAGTTCCCATCCACGACAAGTTTGCCGGGCCTTTACGGTGACGGGACAAGATGGGTTATCATATGCGAAACATTTTAAAATCGATAATCCTCTGGCTAGTTTCAGAGTTCGACGACCGTCCGTCCGTCCGTTCAGCGCGTGCTGCGACGGCGGTCGCTAGAGTAGTGTTGACAACACTGGATCACGTGCCAGCGCTGTCAGCACTACTCTAGCGACCGCCGTCGCAGCACGCGCTGAACGGACGGACGGACGGACGGACGGACGGACGTCGAACTCTGAAAGTAGCCTCTCACAACTGCTCAGCAACTCACCGCCTCAAGAACCACTATGCAAAGTTGAATAAACCGGTCGCAGAGTAAAATCCTTGCGATCTCGCGAACAGACTCATGCCGCATCGACTCAGAAAAATCCGTAAGCTGGTATGGTATCCACATCTGATGAATTTTCTCCTCAGTTCCAAGAATCTCCCGTTCCCTGAAGAATATTAGCTGAATATTATATGAATTGATTGTAAGTGGGGACCGTCTTCTTGTAAATACAATGGTCAGCTTAATCTTTCGTGGTACAAGAACTCTGCACATTGAAGGAACTGGGCGAAATGGCGAGAAAAAATGGGTTCCACAAAACATAACAGTACTGCGGTTAGAGGGTCAAGAGCCCAAATATTCAAAAAAAAAGGTAGATGAGGAAAGAAACATGGTGAAAACTATTCGTCTAATCAAAAACGAGGAATCTGGGATCATTTGGAGAAGTCATGGGCTAAGCCCACCCCTAAATCACTCAATTCCTTTCCTTTTATCATTTTCCGTTAATGTAGCAAATTGACAGCTCATAAATACTTCAACGAAAGAGGGAATGAAAACGGAATAATCCCATAATAAAATAGATAATAAGTTTTGAGGAAAATTATGGACATACATTTTTTCTACATCCATCAAAACTCCTGTGCTCGATTTCGGATAGAGAGCTCGATGTTGACACAGCACAGGGCAGAATTCATTCAACCACACCTTCAATGCAAAACGAGTAGTTGCGATCACTTATGGAGAAAGAAATGGAAATTTCTAATCAGATGTATAAAGAAATAATAAAGGTGGAAGTGCAAACAACCTAATGGCTGGGCATGCTTTTCTGTTATAATGAGATTTCCGGATCCAAGGCTTAGTCCGAATCGAAGTAAATTGATTTCAAGATCTTAGACAAAAGATCAACCACTGCCAAATGGGCTGGACTTACTATCACGACACTCTTTCGAGTGTGGGTGTGATCGTAAGGTTTAAATCACAATTTAACAATAGGGGCTACACTGCATCGTCCTCTAAAGGCGTAATTGTGAATATGGTCTAAACGCATACTCCGCCAATCCAGCTCAGCACTTCCGCCTCAGATAACTACATCGAAGCTAATTCCAGCTCCCCAGTCACAGACCAGCGCTTCGCAGCATAAATACAAGCCGGTGGATGACAATTCAAAAAGAATGCCATTTAGACCACGCTTCATTCGCACATGTATCAAGAACCAGACTGCTTAGGTCCAAGATATTTGACGGTACTGCCCAGTAAATTGGTGTCACTAACCCTCTCTAGTTCTTGATAATTAGGTCATTGGTCAGGAAGTACCTTTTAAAAGTTTGTTTCGGTCACCAACATTGTCGTTACTGGCTTGCTAAGCAGGGAACAGCAAGTGCTGCTCTAGTTTATTTTGCCTAACTTCTTCGACCATGTTGAATAACATTCGTCGAGGCGAGGAAAGGGTGGGGAAATAGCAAAACCTTAGTGTACCCTTTCGAAGATGGGAATTCCTGAAGAAAAACTTGCTGATCCATCAACAGTCAAGTAAAGAGATGCTCAACATGAATGAAGAAAAGTGAAAAAGTTATATATAGAGGAATTTAAAAGACTAGTGATGTTTTGAACACCTGTATCACTTCGAATCACCTTGTAAGATACCATTAGCCAAAAATTACCTCAGTTTTAAGTTGATAAGATCCCTGCCGCATTTGACCACCTGGCACAGCGACTGGCTCGGAGAAATCCGCAATCTAATGGAATCTATGTGAGGAAACAAAAACATATCCAGACATTGTAATCGAAAGCTTAAGCCACAAACTTCGTTCAAAATTCGATCGAAAACCGGATCAACCGACTCAGCTCCTCTGCTCCCTTTCTCAGCTATGATAGAGCGAAGTCGTGAATGAGTATGTGGTCCACCGGCGAGAGCATTCACCTAAAGCATAAAAAATGTATTTTCTGTTTAGGACGAGAACAATGACCAGTAACTCCAACAACTAGCCGATTTGCGGCAAAAAATGTCCACTTTTTCCTACGACAATGTATGTCAAACTTTTTTGTATGTTCAACTGACCATTTCTGATCGAAGAGCGGCTTCGCTGGATGCACCACAGTTTGCCAAAAGCACGACTAACTCGCTCAGAAGCCTAAAAGAAGGTAAACTTTCGTAGTGCTAGTAGGCTAGTGGTGCAAAGAGAAAGGTGATCATTCTTTACAAGTCAAGCTTGGAATCTAAAATGCAATATTACATTGTAAGTTGGGCAAAAAAAACAAATTGAGCATGGGATCATGTCTAATGCGTCTTTCACAAAGATAGAAAAGACAGATATTGACTAGTACTTTTGAATGTGCTCGTAACAAAATAATAAAAAGAAGTTTACCGTAGTGCTGATGCTATCATCGGGTCGATCCATTCCATTCTTGTGATGACATCCGCGTGGTCCTCATTGAAGATATATCCCAACTCGAACAGATTTTCTGCGTCCTCTTCCGCTGGTTGGGTCCTGAATAGTACCTAGCTGACCAATGAATCTTACCAGTTCTACTCAAAATGATTACATCTACGTACGAAATACTGAAGCTGAGTGAAACGAAATATCAACAAAAAACACCCACGATGAGGAAGGTTCTGAAGTTGTGGCAAAGTCTTTCAGTGTGCGCTGTTTGAGAGCGGTCATAACCACATCGGCTTTGCCCTGAAACAAAATAGTTTAGTTCTGAAGTACCAATTCCCCAATTTTTGCTTTTCTCAGTATTAATTGAATAATTACTGAGATTACATTGCACATAACCAGATGATAAAACATCGAAAACTTGTATGATCGGCACTTTCCAGCAATGCGGGTGATAAGCACCACAATTTCGCTGTCAGGGTTTGTTACTCAAAGAGTAGGTTATTAATTGATAAAGGTACTCAGCAAAGATCAAGGTAGAATTTTCAACGACGTAAAGAACTACTCAATATAGCGCTCTTAGCACAAAATTTCCTCTATGGTAACTAAGGAAAAGACAACCAAAAACGTGATCATCAAAAGAGTCACAAAAACGTAATCATCAATACAGTCAGGGAGTCTCGAAGCTGCAACGGCCAACTGACTCGGAACTTTGTTAAGCCAAGGCTTCATCTGTTGCAAAGAATTAAAAGCAAAACAAAAAGTCTCAAATAATTACTGGAGGCAGATCCTTGAGAATGACTTTGATTTTTTCCGCGCATTTCTCCCAATTTGCATCAGCGACATCATCCGGAGTTGAACGACCATTGCCTGGAAAGGTATCATCTACAACACTGACAGGCGCAAAATTCCATACCATCCATATTTACAAGAAATGCTTGTCCAGCGGAACACACATTCAACAACTGAAACCCTGGAAACAAAAAATTTACCTAATTCTTTCGCCGTTTTCGTGGAATCATCCATTTCGCTCACATCCATGCTGCTATCAGAAGAAGCACGTTTGTGGATGAAAGCAAATCGGAATACATCGACAAGGTGGAAATTGTGTATCAAGGCATCCATGAACCAGTCAGGATCCACATTAGCAGCACAGTATCTGACAGATTCGTAATCTACAGTCGGACTGCTAAATAAGCTCCAACGTTATATACCTGATCAAGTCAAGGTCGGGCGTTTGGAATGAGGTATTAATGTGAGGCTGGGCATAAATGATTGCTTGGACTCTCAGTTGATTACCATTACGGACCCACATACCGGCGTAGTACTCAGCACGTGCAACCTGGAAATCCGAAATATAGATAGAACTTCAAAAAAACTCAAATTGGGATTGTTTTCTCTGTCAGTTTAGCAGCTCTGAAAAGTAAAGAGAAAAAAAACGCAATTATGTTCTGCGGATGACTATTTTCACAGCCTTCGCTGCAGTCTAACAAGCTACATGGCGGCATTTCTGTAAGCGCGGTGCACGCCATCTTATCGTTGTTCCATACGAACAAGGCTAATATCATGAGCATGGCGTACTTAAACAGCTGAATTACTACTTTGAAGTATATCACTTCGAACCCTCTAGTTCAGACTCGTGCTTCCAACAAATTTGCAACAATCATATTTTAGAGGTCTTAATACATCATCCCGGAGCATGTTCTGAGAAAACGCTCACTCCACTCGAATTGTTCAGGCTTCCGCGTTGTACCTTATATGGTAGGCTTTTACAGACAGCTGTTAATTCTTATGTTCCGACCTTCTCACCACCAATCTATGAAATACTGATCTAGCGTTAAATCTTTTTTTTTGAGGAAATCCAACTTGATGATGGTACAATTCAACAGCCACCAGCACCCTGTCATCTCTCACCTGGATCTTCAAGGGATGTAACAGAATTCTTCGGAGTAGTTGTTCGTCTTTTCGAAAATCCTCAACATGCTTCCGGAAGAGTTCCATGTCATTGAAGTGGGTCAATGCAGTTGAAAGATGTCTTAAAAACACAAATATGAAGTGAAATGAACTAAAGGAAAGATAGGAAAGAGAGGAGGAAAAGTAAGGAAAGAAAGGACGATTCAAAAAGCCGCACCTGTGCAGAGGAAGATGGAACGAAACGCAATACTTTGGACAAGTTAGCACTTCTCCACTTGACCATCCCCCAATAGCGTGAAGCCATGCCTGAAAACAGAAACAGATCCACTTTTTGGTTCAAATATGAAAAAATATGCATCTCAATTGATACCGACAGCGCATCCAAAATTCGGTCAAAAAACGCAGCCGCCGCAACGTAGTGTTGCTGTTGAGTAATGGCACCAATGAAGTTGAACATGGTCAATGCAAGGGCCTCAAACTCCAACGTGAATGATCTACAAAAGAAAAGAATAGAATGCGGTTGCAACAGGAAACCACTCATGTGCACCATCAAAACCAGTGGACAAAATTCACCATTGTTCTGATGATTAAAAAGGCCTCTAGTCGGTTAAATTTTTGAGGAAGGAGGTCGGCGCGATCAGGAGAGCAAGTGCATTTTTTCTTGAAATACTACTCAGTTTGCAACATAGGCGGAGGTGGTGTAGTGACAAGTGTCGCACTATATCATACGCACGGTCAGGGGTTCGAATTCCGGATCGATGCCCGCCTAGGCCAACCAAGCCTTCCATCCCTCTGGGGTCGATGAATTGGTACCAGACTTGTCTGGAAGGATAAAAGCACTGACTTGTACATCGGCTGGCCACCGCAAGTCAATGTATAGGCCACATAAGCACTCATTACGCTACTACGATTCTGAATGGAAGTCGAGGGCGGGGGTGCATCCTTCAGACGGATTGTTTAATGTCAAAAACTTTACCCTTTCACGTTAACTACTCAAAATGTTCAGATATTTCAACCCCACCTCTCCTTGTCATGAATGTGTCTCACCTTCATAACGGAAGGATGGGAGGATGAAATATTCACAACGGATCCATGAAAACACGATAGCAGACTCAAAACTAGAAAACAAAGTCTCTAGGGATGTTTTTAAGGGAAACTAGAGGGAGACAAATATTCAGCTACATGATAAAACTTAATTCCAATATGGACCCATTCACCCTCAAGAACAGCAAGCATAGCGCACATTGGTAGTGGTACATGATGGTGATAAAGTAGGGAAAAGTAAGGAAACATAAGCGTAGATTTTTTGTTTCGCGAGGTGCTGAGTCCTTGCAGCTGGCAATGTGAGCGTTAACGTGAGTATACAGTATGCATGCATAGCGCAGGATTATGAGCACAACTCAAAACTCAAAGGGAACTGGAAATTGCTCTATGCATTCCAGTTACACTCGGATAGTAAGCGTCTTTATTCTCATCTCGCTAACAGTATCCAACACGAACCTGCTACATAGCTCAGCAGCCTTGTGGTATGGAAGCATTATATTCGAAATGTCTATTTTTCTAGCAAATTATTTCTTATTTTTTTTCTAGGGTATAGCATGCAACACTCAAAATAATATCTTCATAGAGTTCTTAAGCTCCAAATCTCACCGTTGAACGAGATCAGTATTGTCATTTTCTCTATGTTCACCCCGAATGATCCGCCAATTCACGTTCATTCCTAAACAATGCAGTTGTTACCGCTGCCATTAAATGGATTCCACATGGAATGAAACGCTATGGAACAACCGAGACATTTGTTTGAGAACCTTGCATCCTCTTTAGCAATTTCACATAGGTGTAGGAAAACGCTGTAGGATGAAGAACGGTATTTATAGCCAGCGAGGAATGAGCTAGTAAATTTTGCATATCTCCCATAACGAACCAGTACCCATGCTGAGTCATCGTCTGGAAGAAAAAGATATGAAGCATGTATCGCTACACTTCGGGAAGATAGTATAAATCCTTGTTCTGCTCATAACGACTGGACGCATATTTCACATAACACCTGCATCGAAAATAAAGATTCCTGGCCCAAATCTCTAGTTCTTCACTATACTCCCCTATCAGCTCTACAAAAAAGAACTTCAGCCTGTGGATAGTTTTCGCTAGGTTATTGTATTGTAGTTTTGTAGAAACGATTACGGAAAACCGAACAACGCGGTGCTTTTCGTTGACTTCCTAGATCCCGTTGACATTTCAGGAAATTCTGTGAGCATGCTCCCAGGGACACCATAACAGTCAGATATAACAGTCAGCAGAGTTGTACAGTACATACATTATATAGAACTAGCAATAAAACAAGTTCAGAAGTTGCATTGACCTATTCGGTCGCTCCCATTTTATTTCAAGAACCTCTCGTAATGAGATTAAATAAACACTGACGCACCGCATTCCTTTCAAGGAACATGACCTCCCAGTCACTTTGGTTGTCCTCAAGTTGCTTTGGGCTTGTGCAGAGTAAGAAAAATGGGTCTAAAAATAGAAAAGAGTGATCAAAACAATATTCTAGTACAGGTATTGTCTCCAAGGTTATCCTACCTAGTGTCATTTCTGTTTTTTGTAGCTTTGCTGTTAGTAGATAACATGCAGTATTCAATACAACATTGACGAGATCACAATTATCGTTGAGTCGTTTACATAGAGCTTCTGACGACAACATCTAGACATTAGCAGTATTCGTTATCACTTTTCCAAGGACATAAGAAAAGTACGGGAAACTCCGGGAACAGGAAAATCCACTCTCATTTGATAGGAAGTTCTCTTAAAAGCGGTGGCTCACCCTTGGTTGCGGAATTTTTCCTAGTGCCTTTTCCACCCACGTCACATTTCATTAGGTATAAGGAGAGGGTGCAATGTTTCCATGAGTGGAGACTTCAAAGTTGGCATCCAGTTGATCAACTCAGACCCCTCAGGTGCATTAGGATTTTTTTTTACTTTTACAGAAAGGTGAGGAAAACAAGACATTACCTGAACGGAAATATGAATGAGACGACTACAAGTGGTTTGTACGATATCGGAGTTTCGGTCTCGGAGAAGTTGATAGATACATAATTCTCTGACACAGTGAGCAACCAGAGGGTACCACGTGAAAAAACGAGTTGAAAGGGCATCCTTAATAGAATGCATTTTTCGTCAGCATTACAAAATGCCACGGTTCGACTTCTCCTTCATGTTCAACGGAAACAAGAAATTGTAGAAAAGTCGCTCACTCAAAACGTACCGTGTAGTTTGGTTCGGACAACATGCTCAGGGAGAAGTTGATGAGGTTTTGTGGGAAGTTCATACGGATGACCCAAAATAAAAGTTCATCCAACAAGCACTCACACCTGGAAGAAATCATGATTCTTCCTTAAACACAGGATCAGACGTGCAGTTAGAAGGGAATTCCTCGAGAGTACATCTTTAGGCATATATAAAAGGCTCCGCAGTGGCATAGGTAAACTCTATTAGCATTACATCCCTTTGTGCCATCAAAAGCTTGAGGGCATCCATTTGGGCCAAACTTGGGAATTCTGCTGTATGCCTTCAAACACTTGAATAGAGGCGTATAAGGAGCCTGAAACGCTTATGAGTGGAGTACAAAAAGAGGAACTTACTTCAGAAGCTTCTCAGGTTCAAGATCAGGGAAAAACGACTTGAGCTTTTCTGAGAAAAGACTCATGCGATCATCATGGAATTTCATTCTCGTTCGCCAATCCAGTGACATATCAGATGTATAAGCAAGTTCAGCTGAAATCGAATAGATACAAAAAGGTGGCTTTTCATACGAAATTAGTGCAACTGTAATCCACACCATCATCAGAATTTCTTTCCGTTAAAGCCGAGTATAAATCTTTATCCATAAGAATTTCAGCCATGGCTTCACGCATGGGCCCACCGTAGTCAACACATTCCTTAAAACAATTATTTTCGAATAATGTCGCTCAAAATAGAACCAAATGCATAGCATACCTGCAAAAAATTGATCAAAAGAGTAACGGGCGAGACCAGAGTACCACAAAAACTAGATACGTTGTAAGGTTCTTCCCAACCTTGTGCCTCCTGTTCTTGTGAGTATCGATCGATCTGAAAAACATTCAAAAGTGAGATTCATGCCATAAGTGACTATCCTCATAACTGGTTCTCAAATGTGCTGCTAAAATTCTATAAATTCAAGGAACTATCAACGGGCGCATCCTTTTAAGGTTTCAGCACATATCAGGTTGATCGAAAAGGCGTAAGCCAAAAAAGGACAGATTTTCGACTCATCAATATAGAAATACCTTTCAGTGTATTTACTAAATGAAATTCCGGGCTAAAATACGGATTCGGAGGAAGAACTTTTCCCAATTTCTAGCATGGCAACATCTGCCCCTTCCATCGGTCTTTTTGTGGTGATATGCTCACGAGTTATGCTAGTAGGTGACATCATAAGGATATCGGTATTCACGTATTCCTCAAAAGTAGTTGAATCTACGCAATTACTTTTACACAGGAACTGTCAACAGCGAGGGAGCTCTTGGTCAGGCACTTAAAGGGGTATTCCACCGATATATCAACACGGGCTTTTCTCATAGAACCCTCGCCCCTTTTCTCATAGAACCTGTGATCCCGTTGAACAACAAATTGGCTTGTGATCATGATGTATCCAGCTTGTCTATATATAATCCCGGTACTAAGCCAACTAAGTGCTTTATGAATAAAAACTTAGCTAACGTGAACTGAAAAAAAAATATTTGAAATACACCGGAGAATAAAAAGTTCTATAGAACCGAAAACAATGGAAACACTCACAAAACCTCGCCATTCCAGGAAAAGACAAACAATTAGCTTCATGAAAATATGACGAGGAAGAGAAACGATAAGTGGAGAAGGTGAAGGTGGCCTCACAGCGTTTTCACCGTGACGGGGACAAAATCTGGAACAAGACGGGTAAAAAATATGGAACAAGTAAGAATTTTCTGTACCCAACTACAGGAGAAGATTTCGTTATGCAAACACCACACTAGATATCTCCGTTTTGACAACCTTAATGGAACGAGCACGCCTTCCAACAAATATATTTTCAGATTTGAATTACGATTTACACATAATATAAAAGAGCTTTTTCTCCAATTGCTTTGCAAAGTGTTAGACTTATGAGCATGATCATGAAAGATAATCCTTCATTGTGTGAAAGGTAAAAATGAAGAACAGCCGAACCAAACCCAAAAACCAGCTACGTCGCTTACCGCTTTGAGCGCTTCCTAGGAAGTTTGGAAAACAGCATTATCCGGTATGAGGTCCACTTAGCTTTGTTTTAAGGTGGACGAGTTTTTTAGAAGGAATCTTGGAGAAATAATTGCGACTATACCGTTTCTTACATGCCTCTTAGCATATGAATATATAGGAAAACATGTGCAGCTCACACACCCCATCGGTTTGATCACATCTGAGTTGCCACAATCACATGCTCCACCTTCCCGCGAAAAAAACCGGGTGAAATCGTGTCCTTCGTGATTTGCGGCTTGAAAGCAGGAAGCACATAGAGACATACCTAGGAAATGCTGAACTTTGAGAACACTTTTTTGTTTGTCGTGACTTTTGCTTTCGTTGCTTTTAAACTAGTTTCCCACGTCATCAAACTCAACTCAGCCAACTTACAAGGAGTTAGGGCACAGGTATTACAGCGATAAGCAACGGAGTCGTTTTCCCAAATTGTATTGCACTTCAAGGAGACGTCCAGCTCATTCACTTGAAAACAGAAAATGAGTAAACACTCCATTGAATAAAATGAAATGATAGGTTTGTTAAGTACTTGCAGCCTTGAAAGTTTCGTATGCTTCTCCCTGGGCTAGTAATATTCGCAACTTTGAATACAACGCGTCCGAACGTATCGAAGCCAAGGTGATTAACTTATCAAGGAACTGATTCAGACGCAGAGCTATCTTCCTGAAAATAACCATTTTAAGAGTATTTACATCCCAAGACTTTTACAGTTTAATATATTACTCCGTAAAGGACCGCGCGATACATGCAAAAAGAAATAAGAAGAGCCATACCGAACTTGGGGATCAATGTTCTTTCCAGCGGCACTACCGACATAAAGGGGAACACCAGAAGTTTTTAAGAAATCCGCTTGTGACTTGCAATACAATACTGCATCCTTTACCCGCTTGTCGCTCTAAATCAGGTAACATAATATAAGAAAAAGTCAGAAGCCTTCGAAAGAGTTAGGAGGCTATAAAACGTGGGAAACTGATGGCTTCCACTTGTCCCATTAATAGAACAAAGATATAAAGACAAACCTCAGTGAACTCATTCATTTGAAGTATTATCCTAAATGGATGGTTGTCATCTTCGTCAGGGTCCCTGGTGTCATCTACACCTAAACTCACGTTGTTTACATTAACCGCTGTTGATAATCTTCCAAAATGTTGGAACCACTACGTGGCTATTTGAAGAGAATGACAGCTTGTTTATTCGGGGACTATGCGAAGACTCAAGTTTGTCTGGGTTAGGAACGATAATGCCTGTGAGCTTCCTTGAATTGTTATAAACGCCCAAGCTTCACCGCTATGAACCTATTATTCAGCATTATTACTCAGCTGAAGTGCAACTTTGCTACAAATCCCAAATAGCTACACAGCTTTGCCGAATGAGGAAATTACCTTTGAGAAAGCGACTCATGAATAAGTTCATAAACTGTAGGCAGACTTCACGAATCAAAGTAACCACTAAAACAATCTGAACTAGCATGTTTTCTTTCCTTTCTTTGTACTTTACGGTTGTTTTCCTTTCCAACCAAAGTATAAACCCTAAACCAAAGTGACAGATAGGTGATATACAAAACGAAGTTTACAAATGTTATCAATGTGGCCGCCGATTCTACACTTTAGGTCTTTAGCAATTATGACAAATACCTGAGTGACTCAATCCAATACCGTCAAAGTCGGATTGACGACTTGGGTGTGGATCGCCCGGCAGAGGAGGCATCACCTCCAATAACCTGATACCTGAAACACAGCATAAATGTTAGCTGAGTAATGCTACTTACTTCCACAAAAAACAGCGATTGAATAGAACGTTACTAATAGAAAAAAACTTGAAAAAAGAAGTTGCACAGCAAAACACAATGAGCTTATTCTACCAACAAATCACCATACTGTTCAGTAAACAGATAAAAACATTAGCAACTTGCCACCATCGGAGTACCTCACAACAAGAAAAGTGCTAGGTTAAATGAAAAATCACATGCTCACCACCAAGACACTTTGAAAAACTGGTGAACAGCTGATTCAAAGGGATGGATAATTGCGACGTCACCATGACCGCCCCGCCTTTCGGTTTGGAGCAGTTGTCCGCGCGACAGAGACTTTGGATTGGTAACGGGTTGCAAATTGAATGAAAATGGAGCATCTTAAAAACTAATATGCCCTATCTTCTCAGAAAACGACTGAATATTTGAATATGTTCCCCGCCCCAAGAAAACGAGAATGAAATGTTGTCTAAGTCGAGTTATCATCCATCGTACATGTGTGGACGAGAAGCTCCAAGTAGTTAGCGAGATAATCCTATGCGAGCAAAAAGTCCGTGTCCTCCCACAAGGGATTCAAGAGTTCCCATTCGTAGTGCATACTCGCAGCTAAATCTACACCCCGAAAAATTAACGGGCGAGTTGTGCGCGACACTTGTCAACCTTTTGCGTCAACTGTCTAACTGAAAACCAGGTAATTCGTTGCGGGACCATCAGCAGCTACCTCTCAACGCCGATCAACGCAACCTTCCCTCTTGTTTTTCTATTCCCTACGCTATTCTATTCTATTATTCTAATCTGATGGCTGTTAGATACTACAAGATTCTCTGCTGAACGTTATTCCGCTGCCGTTCTGCTGGATACCCCGCGCTAACCGAGGCTCAAGCACTGTTCGCATTTCATTTGTGTTTTTATTCTGCTGGTACTACATTCTACTTGTTATCCATTCACCCTCTGGCTTTTGTAACTCGTATTCCGTATTTGACAATTCTGACTCTACTTTGCAGTGACTTTGTATTTGACGCTGCTTGTAATTATAATTCTGTTACTGCTATTCACCGCAGCAGTGGATACTGGGAAACACTTGTGGTGAGATTATATCTACATTTATTGCTTCTTCGTTTCTAACTTTTGTTTTTTAATTGTTCTTGCGCCTTTTGAAATTCATTCTGTGTATTGCTTTCATATAGCTGTCTTTTAGTTTTTTCTGCTTGAATTCTCTCCTAGTCACGCATTTATGCGGCAGCATAGGACTGAACTGTGGGAGAACTTATATGATTCTACCCCTTTTCATTTTTATGCTGCTTCGGAGGTGAATTCACAACTTTCTCGCTAATGTCCACCATTCTGCCTCTCAACCAAGCAATGAGTAGTTTTCGCTGCATCTTCTCCACTTATATTTTTTAACTGCTTCCACGAACTCTTCTCTTGATCAATTTTATCCAGTAACCGTTCACAATTACAACAGCGTTATTAATTTACAATATGTAGAAATCCAGCGATGATTTCTCATATCTCATTGGCCCTTAATTTTTTACATTAAACCCCGTGTTCCTGACCCACATTAAACATGGATACTGAATATCCCCTTCATGCAAGCTCTATAGTTTCTATGTTGCACCCTCGCGCACACACAGCGTGCACCCAAACGCAGCACTGCGTGCAGCCACCCACTGTGTTTCTCTGACATCTGGTTCTACTGGATCCATGTCTTCTGGGAGAGCAGGATCTTCCTCGAAAGAAATCCAGCAGAATGAAATTCCTCAGGATCAACTCTTATATCCTCCACGGATTGCTTCTTCCTCCTAATTTCTCATCGGATTCGAGCTCTCTGTATGTTATGTAATGTGAACTCTCTATTTAACGTAACGTGAAAAGGGGGTATTTCAAGCAATCATCGATATCCAATGGAAACACGAAGGCGAAGTGCGAAGCGGTAGCTCGCATCCAGCAAAGGCCCAGACCAATGGCTGTTAAAACTTTATAGTATGAAACGAAACTCACAGTAAACCAGGGTGATACTAGCAACCCTATTTATGCAAACGGCAGCACGGTGTACCTATTCACCGCGACAGTATGCCGAATAAATTATAATCAGTTGTTGAAAGATTACAACAAAGTTGGAACACTAGCACACTCAAATTCTTCTGAGATTGCAAACTGGAAGCATATGCAGCAGGTGACATGAGAAATGAAATTTTATCGTCGAACTGTTCCATATTGTAGAATTAATAATGCAGTTGTAATTGTGAACGGTTACCGGGTAAAATTGATCAAGAGAAGAGTTCGTAGAAGCAGTTAAAGAATATAAGTGGAGATGCAGCGAAAACTACTCATTGCTTGGTTGAGAGGCAGAATGGTGGACATTAGCGAGAAAGTTGTGAATTCACCTCCGAAGCAGCATAAAAATGAAAAGGGGTAGAATCATATAAGTTCTCCCACAGTTCAGTCCTATGCTGCCGCATAAATGCGTGACTAGGAGAGAATTCAAGCAGAAAAAACTAAAAGACAGCTATATGAAAGCAATACACAGAATGAATTTCAAAAGGCGCAAGAACAATTAAAAAACAAAAGTTAGAAACGAAGAAGCAATAAATGTAGATATAATCTCACCACAAGTGTTTCCCAGTATCCACTGCTGCGGTGAATAGCAGTAACAGAATTATAATTACAAGCAGCGTCAAATACAAAGTCACTGCAAAGTAGAGTCAGAATTGTCAAATACGGAATACGAGTTACAAAAGCCAGAGGGTGAATGGATAACAAGTAGAATGTAGTACCAGCAGAATAAAAACACAAATGAAATGCGAACAGTGCTTGAGCCTCGGTTAGCGCGGGGTATCCAGCAGAACGGCAGCGGAATAACGTTCAGCAGAGAATCTTGTAGTATCTAACAGCCATCAGATTAGAATAATAGAATAGAATAGCGTAGGGAATAGAAAAACAAGAGGGAAGGTTGCGTTGATCGGCGTTGAGAGGTAGCTGCTGATGGTCCCGCAACGAATTACCTGGTTTTCAGTTAGACAGTTGACGCAAAAGGTTGACAAGTGTCGCGCACAACTCGCCCGTTAATTTTTCGGGGTGTAGATTTAGCTGCGAGTGTAGTGCATGACTACGCGCGATCGCGGACGGCGAACGCGGCGCGATTCGAATTCGGACGAGTTGCTTGGCAAGTAGAGGCGCTTGCATGACGACCTGTGGGTTATAGAGAGAACAGAGAATAACGTAATCTAGCCGTGGGATACAATTCGCGGCAATATGCGGCAATTATCAACCAGATAGTGGAGCAACCTTTACTTCATAGGTTTCGGTTCCTCAATTTCGGTCATATACTTCAACAATTTTACTGCTATACCGTCAACGTCACCCTCCTTGCACGGGACAAGCCGATTGCGGCATTCTTCTTGCGGCATGCGGCAAATGTGCCTCCCCGCCAATCGATAGGACGCAATATGTACGTTAATCGGCTTTCTTTTTTTTATTAAATTTGATCTTTTTGTGTTTCTTTTTCGTTTTTGTGTTTATTAAGCTTGATTAATTAGAATGACTCCTCCTATATTGGCGACGATCAAGACCGCATTGGAATTAAAGAGAGCGGCCAGCCAATCCAAATAATCAAAGGACTCCCTACCTCACAAATTGCACGCTCCAATCTTCCATCGCAATCCTGCGATACGCGGCGGTTGCGGCATGCGCGACGCCGTTTTCGGGGAGAAGATTCCAGACTCTCTCGTCCGCGTATCGGCTCCATGACAGAGCTGTCAGGCCATTCTCTGGATGGCGCGAACCAGCCAGCTCAGTTGTGCCTTTTACCAACTGGAGATGCGAGTTACATCTGGCTCTGTCGTGACACTCATTTTACCACCAGTACGATATCCTTCATTAAGCTGAAAAACATCCCATCGATCAAGACATTGCCCATATATGGACTTTTCTCAATCATTTGAAGAGCAGGCTGCAGCGGTCCCAAGAAATGGGACCGCTGCAGCCTGCTCTTCAAATGATTGAGAAATATTTGTCAGGTCACAGATGACCAAAGTGCTTCCTGTGAGCTTCGAGCGAACTTCAGCATTTTATTCCTCAAAGTTATGGTTTTGATGTCAAAGTATGCGGCCATTTCATTGCTTTTATGGGCAACTGATCGCTTTCTTTCCCGATTTTCCCTTGAGTGGCGACACTTGCTGCCCTATTGTGTCCAGGTTGAAAGGAGGGCTTCCCAGGTCAGTTAGAACCACTTCGTATGTACGATTTCTTTTTTACATCGTGTCGCTTCAAATCCAATAGAAGTGTGACATATCCAAAAAAAAACCACACATCTCAACATCACCCAAGTAGTAGGTAGCAAATAAACACACACATTCATAAATACATCCTTCATGTGTAATCTGAATTTAAACAAAAAGCAAGGATCATGAGAAGAAGGTAGTTATCAATACCTGAAGGCTCAAATTCCCCATAAGAGGTAGAACGTAAGAAAATCGAAGAAGCTGCGCGAGCGCGCGCAGTTGCCACCACCCCGTGCATGTGCGAGCTTTGTTGACGTCAGTCTTATTGAAGATGTTGGCGAGCCAGTACGGGAGAAGATGCACGACTGCCAACCATAGCATCGACACCTGTTCCACACTTTTTGAGAATACCTGTCGCGCATTGGTGTGCGTTGGTGGCTAGAATACACTCTTCATGGCTTCTTGTGCTGTTATAGGGATTTTAATGTCCCGTGGATGTGAGACGCCATAATCCCCTAGTACCCCCTCCACCCCCGTGAGCTTCACCCGGGGTTCTTTTCCTTTGGTTCGTATATGTGGCGGGTGTTTTGGAGGCGCTTCAGCGTGTGGTTGGGTAACTGTGTCACTCATTCACGGGATGATTAGATCCATCTTGTTCTTGTGCTTGGCCTCGCTGAAAAAGGCACATTACCCATGCTAGAGCTTCTTGATGCTGACAATCGAGCAAGCAAGCTGGTAGACCGGGCGTGTTGTGCAATTCACTGCTTCCACAGGAAAAAGCACTTCTAATTTTGATGCATTCACAAGGTTGCACGAGGAAAGCATGATCAAGAGTAGCGTTGCACTCATATGGGCAAACGACTATCGCGTTGGGGATGGATTCTATGGTCCTACTACCAGTCGGATTGCCGGGCTAATACCGGGTGCTTTTCCTTTCCGTGTAAAATACCTGTGGAATACGTCCCCGCCGAATTTGGACGCTCCGGCACAGTAGCACAGGAAATAAAATTCTTCGGCTAAGCTCCTCCTCTTTTTCAATATAACTGAGCACTTCATTGGAATCACGCATTTTCGCTTTCGCTCCGCCCTTACTGACGGAGTCTTCTCCTGCCACCTATTGTAAGTGTTGCTATCCTGTCTCCTGTACTCCTTCCAAGTTAGAACGCTCTAGGTCCACGGAAGCAGGAGTTACGAAGTTGCGCTCGAACATTTGTTCCGTGCAAGCCCCGCCCCCTGTGGGCGGAGTCCGACCCTGCTACGCACCAAAAGTGTTCCCATCCTTCCTACTGTACTCTTACCGAATTTGAATGCTCTAGGACCAGTGGGGCAGGAGTTTTGAATTTCCTGTCAGACACACACACATACACACATACATACACACATAAACACACCAACAGAGACACTTACTTAGTGGTTCATATAAAAAGTGTTTGTGTGCGTGTGTGTACGTGTGTGTTTGATTGACCGGAAATTCGTAACGTCTTCCGCCCTGGCCTTTGAGTGTCCAACTTGCGAGGTATACAGACTGGAGGATGGGAACAGTAATGGTGCGTGGAAGGACCAGAGTCCGCCCGTAGCAGGCGGGTTCGGTCGAAAATTATCAATTTGAACCTAGAGCGCTTAAATTTGGTAGAATTACAGGCTGCAGTGTGGGATGAAGACGACGGGGTAGGAATGCTGACGATTGAAGAAGCTAATTGGATCTTAACATTTGATTTGACATTTGTTATTTTTGATCTAGCTTTGACCCTTTAATAGGTTTCATTCGACAAGAAGGGTAAGAACAGTGATAGGGACCGATCAAAGGCAATTAATTATAAAGAGACGAAAATCGTCTCATCGTTTGGTATTTTATTACGATCGCTAACCAGCAAAATTCGTGACTCAATGAAGGAAAACGGTCTCTTTTTGCTTTGATATCATTCTTAACAAAACTTATCCGACTGGTACACACGATACTATGCACAGAGCGTCTCAAAATAGATTCAGGAACTTTTAAGGTAGAAATAATTCGTCAAATTCTTTTTATTCGCTGTTGGTCAATTGCGTTTCCTTGCAAATGCATGGTCACTGAAGTGAAACTTCCAATATCTTTCTTACGGAAGAGGCTCATTCAATGCCACTAGCAATCATTGACATGCGAAATGCGGAAGAACGATTCCTATAGAATCCCTACAGGAGGCTATTAAACGATACAGAGAAGAAGATTCAGTCAAGGGCGAGCTACGAAGGGGTAAAAAGACTAGTGCTCCCAAAGATGTGACTATTTAAATTTTTGTTGCAGGTCGGTCGTGATCCTGGGCGACCTATTGGAAAGACTTCAAAGTAGCGGAAATCAGTCGGAATCATGTCCATGGGACGGATTGCCAAGCAAGGGCTTCATTGCCGTTCCTATGTACCAAATGCAGGAATGTCGCTTCATTTCCTATCTCGGCGGGCACTGCAGAAGGATGCTAACTTCCTTGAATGGAGACACGCATTACTCACTCGTTTTCTCTTAATGGAAAATTTAGCGACAAAACAATTCCCTTTCAAATAAAACGATCACATTGTGAATAGAAACATCGATAGTGCAACTTCTTACGCGAGTTGTTATAAGAACAGCAAAATTATGTTTTTTGAGGGAGTCACGCTAATGGAAAGACGCCGTTGGTTTAGTTAGTACCGGCGTGGAAATTGAAAAAGACGTGTGCTTAGGAGCATACTGATAGACGCACCGAAGTACTGATCTGGCTCCGCCTCTCAAAACAGCCCGCGGTCTTTCCAGAAGTACGGTGCTCCAGCACACAGATCCACTCCGGCAAACAGTGGTGCCGTCACAAGCTGCCCACTACCTTAGCACGTAGGGATGGTCATCCTGCTTCCCAGATCTTAACTCACTTGACTCCTCCGTATGTCCCTGATTAGATAAGGACCTGCTGGATTTGCATCCCCAGATTGGAGTCCTTTAGGGCAAAACTCAAAAACGACTGCGAAGAAACGGGAAGGATGCTTGCGTGCACCATGAGAGGAGTTCGATACCAAACTTTCGGCCACTATCCGCGCTCATAGAGGGTACTTTGGAATGCGATTGCTGTAGTTGTAGCACATAATGTTAGCAAACGTGTATATGAATTCCATTGTCACCCCCAGTTCAAAATATTTAAAAACATTGCCATAAGTCGAAGCCCACAACTTTGGCGCACCCTGGGTACATAATAATGGCATTACCATAACTAGAGTCAACTTAAAATGTAAATAGTAGCTATTTTGATACACTACTTCGGGTTCTTAGCAAAGTGGACCCACCCTCACTGGGGATTCAGCCTGGCTCAGACCCAACAGTTCTTGTAGGAAACTGTAATAATCGCTGTGCATGGCCTCATGAGCTTGCGGCCCACAGATGCTTTCAAACTCAACGCAGCGAAGAGTATAGAGAGAAGAGGAGGGATTCTAACACATTTCTGAAGACCTCGAAACATGTAAAGATTTGGGTTCTTCATATCACTTTTATCATTGCTTCAATGGTTAGCTGTGCTGAGGGGTGAGGTTCATTTGTCTTCATGAAGGTCATATGGAAGTCATGTGTAGATAAGGCAAAGCTTGCCGTCCTGCTAACGTTCGAAAAGCTATCCAATGGTGAGTTTTAAGAAGCTTCAGGGTACAGCTTGCCTGCAAATTCGTTCACGCCTTTTTGTTAATTTAACACATTCAAAAGACGACGAAGCCTTCATTTGTACTTGTTTCAGGTGTAAGGTTTCAAGAGGTTGCAGATGTGTACAATGCAGTTCTTGTGAGTTTTTGATTTTTCTGCATTTATATGAATATGAATTCACTACTGAGGTACTTTCAGGATCGGTTTTGCCCAACAAAATTACACCGCCCGATGCAGTTGATTGTAACATATCTACTATTTCACGTCTATCTTTTGTACGCAACACTTTATGGTGTCACGCAACTCATACTGAAGCACACACGCATAAAGGGAGCTCATGTCATACCTCAACTACCGCCGGCAATAGCTCAGTGGAAGGAGAAGGTTACTGAAGAGCTTGGCTTTTTTCGTTGAGTACTCTGGATCTGAATCTGATTTTTCTGCAGTTCATAATGTTCGTGACATCAATATTTCTATGGCACTGGTTTTCGAAGAGCGTCCTCGGCATATCGGCTGGATGGGACTACATTTCATCTTGGGTGGTCCACCTTCGGCCACAGATCAACATTAAGCCTCAGCTGGTTAGATTTGTTTCCTGAAAGTGGCTGTTCCGCATAACACTTCTGAATTTCAGACATTAGTCCACGCATCAGACTCCTGCCATACGAACAAGTCCAACATTTCCTTAGATGTGAAGGAAGTGAGTATGCGACTTGATTAAAATCAAAAGCATCAGCTCTCATCAATGGGGATCTATTAGGTTTAGGGGTTAGGTTTAAATCCAGTATCCCCAAAGAAGAAAGGATAGAGAAGTTAGCGAAGGTGATGTAGTGGCAAGTGGCTCTTTTTCTCACGTGCATGGTCTCGGGTTCGAATCCCAGATCGACATCCGCTTAGGTCAACCAATTCCATGGTCGGTCAGTTAGTGCCAGACCGTTTGGGAGGATAGAAGCCCAGAATAGTTAATCGGCTGGCCACTGAAAGTCACTGTATGGGCCACATACCCATAATCGGCCACTACATTCTGAATGGAAGTCGATTGCGGGGACACTTTCCTTTCCAGGAAGGATTGAAAGTGATAAGTCACCTTCCCCTTAATGAGATTAATACAGGCCTGAACTGGTGTATGTATATCCATACGAATCAGGCGTTTTGAAGGTGAGGGCAGATGTGAACGTCTACCTAAGCCCTGAGAGCGAAGAATTTGCTGAGCTGATGAAAGGCTTCCAGAGAACCACTGATACAGTTTCCTTCGCCAGTGATCTTTTATCTTCAGTAACAGCGTAAGTTCAACTAATGAGCCTAGGTCTCGTCGTTTCTGCATCCCTCTTCCAATTCAGAAGCATCACTCAATCGGACTCCGGCGAATCACTTGGTGGCTGGTCCTCGTCTAGCCTTACTGATGATCCGGACGAAGTGGATATCGACGTGGAAATTGACAAAGCTTTGCAGGAGGTCGGTCTTGTCTGAAAGCTCCGTGATATTCATAGTGTTGATTAGTTTCAAGCAGCACATAAGCCGATTGCCTTAAACGTTTTCAGTACAAGTCCTTACTTGATTTTCTATTCTTTGATTGAGGATTGAGAGGTGTAAGCGAAACAAATCCTTGGGTGAGATTTGCACCAATTCATCCTACTTACTATGAAGCGCTTCGTCTGTCGTC
Organism: Haemonchus contortus; assembly: GCA_000469685.2. Lineage (NCBI taxonomy): Eukaryota > Metazoa > Nematoda > Chromadorea > Rhabditida > Trichostrongylidae > Haemonchus > Haemonchus contortus. Next base: position 29,927,740 of record LS997563.1, on the reverse strand, counting down.
TGTCGTCTGTCTGTCTGTCATTCTGTCTGTATGTCTAGCACGAAATTCCTTAGCTCCTTCAGATCTGCCTGGAGAGATCGTGTCAAGCGTGGGATGGGTGGGAAGTATAAAGCACACATCAGCTTGGCGGAGCCCCGCCCACAGCGGGCGTGGCGTGCATCGAAATGAGCTGTGCTGAGGACCATGATTTCAAATTCAGTCACAAGACGGCTTCAAAAACGGGGTGTAAAGGTGGCTAGAGGTGTGCATCGGTGAGTTAGATCGAACTAGGGAAACCCACTCCCGAATGGCGGGGCGTTTTCCAGGAATGCAATGCTTTATGAAACATTTATAACTCGATTTGGAGGAAGCCAAGGAAAAAGTTGATGTGGGAGGAGCATTGTCGAAGGTGTCTCCAGCACAAATGATGTCAGCATAGGCCCGCCCACAATGGGCGGAGCGTGCCTCGAAGCTCACATCCTTTCTTACATTTATATACGAAATCTCGTGGATCTAGAGAGTTCAAATTTGGTAGGAGTACAGGCAGCATGACGGGAAACCCCATGGTGGGTGGCAAGACTAGGCTCCGTCTACAGGAGGCGGGGTTTGAGCGGAAACTCATTAATCCGATGAAGGTCTATAATGAAAATCAGCTCATGTGGCTCCGTCTCTCATGGCTAGAGCCCTTAGTGCACGCGATAGCGTGCGTAGCCGCATGGTATGACATCTTGCACTTGTCCCTTTGATGTACCGAGAAGAGGTATGGGTACATACGTGCGTCCGAGGATGCGCGCGGCAAATGCGCGGCGATGTTCGTGGCTGTTCGAACAACTCTGGCAGCCATTGTCGGCGCACAAACTTGAAGTACAGTTACCCTAGTAGTTTAGTGGGGTTGGCCAATACTACTAATCTACTCTACTTCAAATTTTTGCCTCAATGATAGGCGCTAAGGTCGTTGAAATCGCCACGCACTTCGCCGCGCAATCTGCCGCGCGCATCCTCTGGCGCACGTGAGTTCCGTCCCCCACCGAGAAGCGGGAAAGCTATAACGGATGTCACTAGGGAGAAGACGGCAAGCGTATTGGCTGCTTTCATGGACCGCGATTCGGCCCAGGAGCGTGCGAGCGAGCGACGGGGGACTACTCGGCGGTATTGGCCAAGATTAAGTCGTAAACAAGGGGCAAGCGCCGTTCCCGTCGCTCGCGCGCTCGCGGGCCAAATAGCGGACTATGAAAGCGCCATTGTCTTTGTTTAAGCGATAAACAGTATTGTTTCGAGGAAGCACGATTATGGTTAGAGTAATTTCCGATACTATGCGTCTTGTCCGCAATTCACCCTATGATAACGATCCTTAAAGCATTTCCTCCCTATTGCCTCGCTGGACGATCACTGGAAATACCCAGGGTAGTACAGCTACAATCAGTAATCTTCTCAATAACAGGGGCATGCCTTTGACGAAGCTTCGGAGGAGTGTACCGAAGAACAAGTTCCACTGCTGCCCAAAGTAACTACTGATGAAAACCCAACAAAACCAAAGCAACGATTGACCTTGAAGGAAGTGGCCAAAGAAGTATTGCATGAGGTTAGCTTAGTATTTTCCAAGGGAAGCAAAAAGTAGCAGATCGGTAGGTTACAGCCTATACCTCGAAGATGAGGGAGGCGTGGCCCACTGCCATTTCCAGATACATACATCGACTCAGTTCCAAAACTCAGTTGGATAACATGGTTGAAGGTCCTCAGCCACGCCGATTCCACCTCCGTGGTATAGACTGCATATCGATATCTTATCACTTCTCCCATGCTGGATTTCTATCGAAAAGACTCCTTCAATAGGATGGTGCGATTATTTTGACACAGGATGATCTAAAGCAATAAGAAAATGCAAAGGGAAGTCCCAGTGGCCTCAAGAAGATTTCGGAAATTTTGCAGGTGCAGGGCTCAGGCGGCTCTCGCTCACGGATACCACGTCCTCAGGCTTTGGAGCGTTTCCGAGTAAGAAATGCTATTGCAAATACTCTACTCCGTCAGCGATTTCTCCGGCGAAACCGATCGCCCAACAACGAACAAAACGACAACGAAAACAGGAGTTTGTTTGATAATTGGGATTGATAGTGTCGATGTGTAGCAATGTGAGATCTCAATAACTTTGTATCCACATAAACAAATAAAACTGAAAGCTATTTTGAAAGAGCGATAATAGAAGACACCAAGTTCTAGAGGTTTCAGTTCATGCATTCACGTGTTTCTTGATCGAAGGCACCTTCGAGGTTAATTGAGCCAATGTCAAGCCATTGCTCTGGACGCGGATTGCCGTTGTGGATAAACTTCTTGGGAATGACGAATTTCAGCTTCCGGGAACATGGCTGAAAAAGACCTTGTTTTGGGACTGTTCGAGTGGAATAGAAATCTGAACAAAACAAGTAAATAATGCGAATAAATTACAGTTAAAGACCTTATTCGATCGGCAGCTGGCGTGCATTCAGATGTAGGACCTCATCAGTATATGAGGTCAAGCCTATGTCGCGAGAACCGCCTAGTTCCTTTTCTTAATTCTGTAGCACAAGGTCCAACATGACACCCTAATCGACCTTATCCGCGGAATAAGCACTTCTCTCCTCAGCCATCATTTTCCCACTTTTACGGAGCCAGGGCATACCCCCAGGTCGCCTTGAGAGTTTTTTGAACTTATACCCAGTCAACTTTATCAATTTCTTGGACTCATGGTATCTATTCATCGCCACAGCTACATTAGAGGACAAATAGAAAAGCATACTGAAACTGAACGAGTAGGCCATCCCAAAATTGTCGCGCAGACGCTTGACGCTTGCGATGATTTCGCGACTGGACCTAAGGGCACACCCATAGGATAGCGTGGTTTTGTACATCTCTTGAGATGAACGGGCTACTGTCGTTTGGTCATTGGGCTTTCCACAATAGGAAATTAGAGGTAGTTTTAGTTTTATTTGCATTCTAGCCGAGTTTTGTCAACTCACATTCTGTTCGTCTCGACATTCGTGCCATATGTAAAGAACAGGATCGATTGGAGTCAATTCACGTGTCGTTCCCGAAACTTGAAACATTCCAAGCTCATTTGTTCGCTGTTCATCCAAAGTATCGTCTGGATCAACTCCTAAATGAGGCCACTTCAACAACAACAAACTTGCACGAGCCACATCAGTCAGAAGCTCACTTTGAAATACAGGTTGTCCACCGACTCCGATCGAATTGCATAAATTCCCACCGCCTCTCACTCAGTGTTATCTAAGCCTGTCCGGGTTACCGTGCTTTTATTCCCGAATCTGACAGGTGACAACGAAAAATATGAGATTGAGCTTCTTTTCTGAGTTCCAGGGGCTCTAGTCTAAGAACTCAGAATACAAAATTTTCTAGTGTACATCACCACAAGAAAATATAGAATGCGGGATCAGCTACCATACATGTCAAAGCGCCAACTCCGAGACGACTATGGTAAAAAGTTAGCGATTCTGGAGGAGGAAGAGGCTTGGTTGACCTAATTGACTACCGATTCAGAATATAATCGTTAGCCATGAACGGGTAGTAGCTTTGCCCATTGTCACCACCCCACTGCCTTTTTGTTGAAAACTCACCATAATCGATGTCAACTATTCGTACTTTGCTATTAACGGCAGGTTGAGTGCCACACTTCAGTACACCTCGAACTGCTACGCCCTGCTTGCGGAATGCATCACAAAATCCCGAAAACAGCACTAAACAGAGCAGAAACGTTGGCAAACCTTGCATCTGAAATCAGCTATTCTTTGCTTTGAAGGGGAAAAACGAATTGAATTGCTTTTTCGGAAAATTTCTGGTGAATGGTATGGAATCAATCGTCAAAGGGAATTCTGGAGAAGAAGCATAGTCAAACTATCATAAGCAAAGCGAAGGAAGAATAAAGTTTCGGCGGAAATCGATCCTGTTTCGAAGCACCTGAGACGAAATTTCCATTTCATTAGTATCAGAATCGTAGAGGAGTTTTGAATGAACAGATGTCAACCATAAAATACCTAATTGTCAAACTAACCAACTTTTCATTTTTAGAAATTCAGAGGATCAGATTTTCATTTTGAACAGTGTGGCACTGAATAATATACCAAATTAAGCAGGAATCACCTTGGAAGCCGTAAAATCGGGTCAGAATTCTCGGCCACAGAAAAAGCTGACTGGTTCAAAGTCCAAAGTGCATTGACAAGGGCTAGACTCAGTTAATATTACACATGATTAGAGTACAAGTCAAAGAAAACTATCGAGGAAGAAATCCGTAGTACAGTGAGTGGCGGTACATATCAGTTCAAAAGTAAAAACATCGTATCAGCATATCAAAGCAGGAATAACAATCTGATACTGATCAATTTTTAGTTGTGAGCGGCAGTTGCGATTCATCGAGGATTGAGAAAAAATGTGCTTTGGCTATCAGCTGTTCACGATCATAAACAAACGCCCGCGAACTTTCCCTGCAAAGAGAGCACTTGAATGTTTATTGGTCAACTAGAATATAAACAGCGACTGGATAACAACAGTTAGGATATGGAACGATTGATTACCGTACGGCACATGAAAATGCGAAATCACGCATCTCATCATACATAAAATGATAAAGCTTTGGGGCGCTAATCAATCCCGTCTGAGGGATGCGCCACGTCTTTTTTCTAGTTCTTTCAACTCCAATTGTTGATCAGTATTATACACAATCCGATCACTCCACTTAGATCTCGAAGTATTCGGAACTTGTGGTGCAGTAGCCTTTAGTCCTGGCTTGAGTGCTTGGCCATGCCACAACAAAATCGTAAATCAACGCGTCTACTGAATTCGTGGATAGGGTGTATAGAGCGCTGGGTGGTGTAGTGACAAGTCCCGCGCTATCACCTGTGCTCCTGGTCCATGGTCCGTGATTCAAGACCCGGACCGATTCTCGCTCAGGACAATTTGGATTACGAAATCTGTGTTGTTCTGCTGACACAGACGGGGATTCATAGAAGATGTCTCCCCGTTAAGATGCATTAACAATAAGTTGTGTCGACGAGTGGTATGATAAAATCAATCCGCGGCCTGTGAAAACTCAGCCGCTCTTTGAAAGAGACAGGATCCAAAAAACAGAGTAGTTTTCGAATGGTTGCGAACGCAGCGTTGATGGGCACTAATTGGTCGAACGTATATAAGCCCCTACTTCTTATACTTCTGACCTCAGGGTGGAACATTCCTGAATGACCATTTTGTCCTTTCCATGGTAGTACACTGGATCTGCTGCAATCTGCACCCAATCTTGGGCGAAATTCCCTCCTCGTCAATTGGCATTCCCTTAGTTGACATTAATTTTCAAAAGAGAGGGTCCAGTAGTGCTTTACCGACGATTGTCAACTCTCATACCTAATGGGGTCCATTCGTGCGCGGCATTGGCTATCTCCATTAGGGTCTTATTGGTGAGTGTGAAATATCACGGGGATCAATCTTTGTAGACACATTGAGGTCCAGAGAATTTTTGAGAAAAGCTATCAATGGACAATAACTTAGAATTTAAAAATGGACAAGAATATTTACAGGCATGGGAATCTGGCCAAATTCATCTCTACTAAGAAATGAGATACTGTCTCGACAGGTTCAAAAAATGAAGAAGTTCAATTCAATATTTTTATTCAATATTAATTGGAAGTCAGGAAAAAATCAAAGTGTTACAACAGAATAGTTCATTCGAGAGGCAGGGTTGCCTAGTTGATGCATTCACGTCCTTCGTTGTCGAACGATCCTTCGAGGTTCAGAACACCGATATCCACCCACTGCTCTGGTTTCGGATCGCCATTATGAATGAATTTTTTCGGGATCACAAATTTCATCTTGCGGAGGCATGGCTGAAATTTTCAAATATCAAATTGATCTTGATTGATATTTTTGGGTGATTTATTGAACTTCTGAAACAAACGAAATTCATTGGGCTATCCGTCACTCACATGCTGTTCATCCAAACAGTCGTGCCATATGTACAGTACAGGATCAATAGATGTCATTTCATGTGTCGTCCCACTGACTTCAAAGCGTCCCACATGATCAGTACGCTTCTCGTCCAACGTATCGTCTGGATCCGGTCCTGATTAGAATTCCATACCTTTTGGTGCCGTTTTTATGAAACCATACTTGTTTTCAGATAATCGCTATATTCCACAAGCCACTTCATCCCAAACACTCGAGATAACCTTTTCAACGTCTTCACCACCGCTGTAAGACAAGTCACCAGGCTACCACTGTTTCGACTGGGTTCCTCACATTTTTGTACAGGATCCTGTTTTTTGGGCTTTAAGGCACAGTTCACGAAGATTCTGAGATATCTAGCTTGAGTGATGCTATGGAGGTTGTAGCAGGATATGCGACAAGGCGAAGAAAGTGTGAAAGCCGAGGGGTCCCGAGAAATGTTATGCTTAAGTATACTAAAAAAGAGGGTGGTGATAGATTATGGCTACGGAAGGCAAGGTAGAGGCTATCGGACGAGATGTTCGTTGGCGTAATAGCGAAATAAGCTTGTTAGAGAAGTCACAAATGGCAAATGTTGCCGTTACTTTTTCGCATCCATAGGCATAGTTCATAGCATAAAAACTGTTCCCTTGCAAGTTCCGTACAAACGCGTGTCCGTCTGTAACTCTCTGAGTGTCTCCCTCATGAGCGTGCTATCCGGCTTCGTTCTAACGCTTCATTGTGAGTGGTGCAGACTTAATAAGACCTGGATACTGCGACTTTTGAGTGTGTAAGATGGCCAAACCTATTTTGAAGCTCTTACAACGCCCTGTAGAGATAATTGTTCGACACGACAACGCCCCACGTCCTACATATCTTGGAGGTCACAGCTTCATCGTACTGTTAGAAAAAATCTGAGCCTTCTTTGTGAACTGTGCCTTTAACTTAAAGATTTTCTCGATTGAAGTGAGTAAACAACTGGGATAAACAGGGTCAATATTGTTTCCTTTGTCTTGAAATATGAAGGAAGAGTTGATCATTATGAATAACCTACCAGTATCAAGATCAACGATTCGGACTTTGGCGTTCTTGGCAGGCACGGCGCCACACTTCAGTACACCACGAACTGCTACTCCTTGCTTTCGCATCGCACAACATACTCCCAAGAGTAAAGCAGAATAAAGTAATAAGAACTGCCAAACGTGCATCTAAAATGATACGATGGAAAGTAGCATGTGGCACCACCAACATAAACATGGACGAAACTACGATCGAATTTCAATTGGACCCTCGTCCTTCGACAATAACGGAACTCTCGACCTTTCGAGCCAAATATTCGGTATCATACACTCTTGGAGAGTGGAAAAACTGACTTCAGGTTTCCGCCCCATTCAAACGCTGCAGCGATTCTGATTGTAACTTAGATCTGTGGGCGCACTTCGACACGAGATTAATCAAAGCCAAAAATCCTTCGCTCTTTGATCGTTGATCCCAAAACAGCAAAGTGTCTTAATCAACCCTTTACTTCTAATTATACATGAGTTGGGCGGAGTCGCTCAAATGGTACCAGACTCGTCTGGGAGGATAGAGGCACTGACTTTCACTTCGGCTATCCACCGCGAGTCATTGTATAGGCCACATACGCACTCATTACGCCACTGCGGTTCAGAACGGAAGTTAGCATCCCTCATTCAGGATTGAGCAACGCCAAAAGACTTCTGGACTTGATACTCAAGGCTCTTTCAAACATGACTGTAAAGTCTGAAGGAGAAATAGTGACTGCTACTGGATGATATCATCACTAATTATATAGCTCACTGACTTTCTGTGTTGATTTGTTGGCTCCTCGGTGGGTTAGCTTAGCGACAAGGACCTTTCCAATTAGTGAAAAGCACCGGCCACTGAAAGAGAAGAGGAAGTGATTGAGGAGATCAATTCGAGGCCATGTTGTTGACTAAATGAACTTATTAATAACTTAGTAAACCTTTTACTACACTGTGAAGCAATCGCCTAGTGAACTTGCACAATCCAACTACTCGGAGGGAAGTTTATTTCACTGTTGAGCAAGACAGATGAATTACTGAAGAACACAACTGTGTAAATGCACTAGAAAACGAGTCAGTGTTGTGAATTAACTCAAAGGGGGATGCGCTCGATAATCTAACCCGGTGGTTGACGAAAAACCGGACTGTATGTCAATAGAGGGGTTCACACCGTTTAACCCTGTGAAGTGAAGCTACTTATAACGTCATTATACTTCTCAAGATAGCATAAGCCCAAAAAAACTCTGGTCTTACTTGAAATGAAGGATGTTCCGGTGCCGTATCGGGGCTAAGGTTTCTCAGAAGAGTAACACATATGGTACGAATCGTAAGTCGGTTTTCCCTTGGTTGTGAACACTGTTACGCATGCTTACATCAAAGAGTACGGATGAAGAAATCTCCGAAAAATTGTTATCAATTTGGACCAAAACAACTTCATAAGCACCCATCAGTAAATAATAATGTTCTAAAATCTACTCGAGAAGTGTTTGGGTTCAAACTACCTACTCAACTTGAGTAGTACAAGTTATGTTTGTCCAGGTCATCCCAGCAGGACTGGCCAGAATCATGGGAAAAGTCGAAATGAGAAAGTGCCCGTCGACGTGTTCCGAGCAAGCTTGGGACAAGATCTTACCAATATCTATTACTTGGGACACTCTTGCACTTTACAAAACCCCGTTACCTACAAGTAAATCACTGTGGTTTTAAAATTAATGGCAGTTTGGTTGATCAATTTCACGAGCAAGAGGTAAATAGGCAACAACTTTGCAAAGGTCACAAATGATTCATACTTATTGACATAATAAACATGTTTGTGGCATGGAAACGGATGCAATTGTTTCAGCCGAGAAACAGAGGCCAGACTGCTGATGTTGATGTATATCGAGGCCGATTTGCTCTTTTGTTGTAAAAAGCAATCGGCAAGTGACGGCAATAAACTCACAGAAATCGATTGTTGCATAACTTATCATAATACAAACCGTCTTGTGGAAAGGGGACCAATCCGATAGGATTCCTTTCCCAGTCAGTCATTCCTAATGCTTTGATCCCCTTTCCGGACTGTTTTAGGATCTTCAAGTGACCCTATCTGTTTTAAATTAGTGTTTTCCCAGGTGAACAAGGAGGCAAATGGTAGTATGAATGATGGAGAGACTCATTTGCTTTTTGCAAGGATTTTCACTGAGGTTGCAGTAGTTTAATCGCCCTTGCATTTGTGTACATTAGTATATTACTCTATACCATATCATGGTATTGAATTATCAAAAGCTAAAGTGTAGAGAGGAAATCGAATTAGAAGTTCATTTTTCATCTTCATCCCGACTACTGCTCGATTTTTTAAAACTTTCCGCTATGATTTGGTGAAATTTCCAGGGGCGATTGTCCCTGTCTTTCCTCTCTTCCTGTTGCCCTTCACAGCGACAAAAGTGCTTGTCGTCAGTTGAATCGTATTGGAGAACTATCCCACGCTGTATTGTAGGCATTGCAATTGAAGTGACCGGAATTTCACAAGGTATCCTTTATTCAGTGCCCATGTGTTGTGAGAATATTTGTCTGTCTGTTGCTCAAATAGAAAAAAAAAGTTTCCAAGAAATAGCTTCGAAAGCTTCGTCATCAGAAATGCGCCTCATTCAATGACGTTCGGGAGAAACAACGGACCAAACCGATCATTCGTTTCTTCATTCATCAAACATTTCATCATTATTAGGTATACATTCATAAATTCCAAATTTGGTCATTAATTTGTATATGACATCACAAAAGGATGAAGTCTCTGAGCATTAATCAATCCCCTTTGAGGGATGAGCACTGTATTCGACTTCTATTCAGAATCATAGTAGCTTATCGAATGCCTATGTGGCCTACACACTGGCCCGGTGGCCAGCCGATGTACAATTCGGTGCTCTATCCTTCCAGATGAGTCTGGTATCAATTGACCGATCTGCCATTGGACCGACCATTAAAGATTCCAAGCCGCCACCCTTAAGCTCCCGATACTCGTTGCTGCTAACCGCCAACATGGATAACAATTTTTTTGAGCTGCAAATGTACAGAAGGGGAAGTTTGAGAAACTTTTATTAGGAAGAAAAGTAATGGAAAAAATTACAAGTAACAATTAAACAACAACTTGATTAGTTCATCAGTAGCACCTAACAAAAACTTCAGTTGACACATTCGCGACCTTCCTGATCGAACGCACCCTCGAGATTCAGTACCCCAATGTCCAGCCATTGTTCTGGCGTAGGGTTACCATTGTGGATGAACTTTTTCGGAATGTCGAACCTCAACTTCCGAGAGCACGGCTGAAAGTTGCTGCATTGAGCACTGATTAATATTACACCCGGGAGTAAAAAAGTAAACAAGTAAGCCTAATTATTTAATTGGAACGAACGAAACGTCTTTACACAAGCTAAGCATTACTGATACAGATTTCTACCGTCAGCAAAGCACTGTTTTCCAACCAGAACCTACCGTCTGTTCATCCAGACATTCATGCCAGACGTACAGGACAGGATCAATTGGTGTCAGCTCATGTGTAGTACCGCTGACTTCAAAACGGCCCTCCGCATCCGTGCGCTGCTCGTCCAACGTGTCGTCGGGATCGATTCCTAAATGGGATCAAATGCTATCACGTATTATATCTTATGAACAATGGAAGAAGATGTTGTTTACCGTAATCGATGTCAACAATTCGCACTTTGGTGTGGTTCATCGCTACGGGACCACATTTTAGTGTTCCACGGACTGCAACACCCTGCTTCAGGAGAGCCCAACTCACTCCCAGGCACAGATAAGCATAAATGAGAAAATTTCGCCAGAAATTCATCTGAAACTATTGTCGCTTTTGGAGAATATTTCAAAAAAAAAACTGATAGAGGAGCTTCCAGACGGGAATGTTTTGATTCTTCGAACGACAGCAGTCGTACACTCTCAAGGTCTTATCACTACACAGCAGCTGTTTCCACAATCGGCGATACGCATTCGAAAGCTTTCAAAGTTTGTTGACATAGGCAGGCGGTTGGTAAGATTAAGTTTCGGACCCTACCTTGGCAAACTGGTCAAAGTATAAGATCCCAATAAGGCCTCTGCATAAAAATTCAAGTGCATATGTTCAGTGTATGGTATACATTGTATTTGGCTATTACCAATTTAAGGAAAAGATCGAACGGGTAAAGAATATTGGATTCGGGACGCAATCTGAGCATCAACATATTCAAATGAAGGTTCAAGCCGAGACATGGCGCGCAACGAGACAACTAGCTAAGAGTAGCTATATGCTGTGGGCGGATCGTGTCTATTGCTGCACTCGCTGATAATAAATGATGAGCTCTGGAAAACCAGATAGGACTTCTCTTTCAAACGATAGAAACAGAAACGTGGAGACCTGAGCAATGATGCCGGCGTAATGAGCCGATTAAGCAAGGAACTAGAAGGGCTGAAATGAAGTCTATCGTGCCATCTCGGGTCCTGGAGTTCACAGTGGTAACTTTTTCATGGATCCTCTACGTAAATTGTTGCGCACTTGCCCTTACCCAGTGGGTGGTGGTATGTGCAAAAGCGTACCCTAAACAAGTTTCTGGCCTTCAATCCCACTAAGCCCGGCAATAAATCGAAGTGAAGCTAGGACATTCAACAGGTCGTTATACTTGTTCTTTGCACAGACTTAGACGCTACATGCTAAAAACCGAGCTTCTGCCAGAACGGGTGGGCAGAAATTTCGTTTAGAAGTGACCTACACTTGCCATTGTGATGAAATTGAGATCGAACTTTTTGACTCCCGCAAATCCTATTTCAGGATGCGCCTGGACATCCGGCCTACATTCTAAATTGTAGTGACTTCTTATGAGTAGTTGGTCCATACTATTGATTGCCAGTAAAATATACAAGTCAGAAATTTTTTCTTTACCACATGGGATCAGAAGGCTGGAAAGCTCGGCTGCTCAGAACAAGAATTGACATAGGATTCACGGGCGGTGGTTCTACATACATTCTTTCAAAAAAGCGGACGTCTTACATCACCTCATCGGCCTTTTACAACATGCCCATGATTCATACTAACAATCATACAACACTAATTAATAGCTGAAGCCCTGCCATTTCATCAACATTAGCTTTATTTATTTTTAGCACAACCGTTATAAATACTACGAAGAAGAAGAAAATGTTAGATTTCCCAAAGAGTGTTTACCCCCCCCCCCCTTTTTTTTTGAAACCGGAAGCATAGGTTCAAGTTACTCTCCCCCGATCTGACTTTCCGAGCCCTTTCCGCTGTGAAGACGATCAACTCTATAGTTCCTTTGTGAAATGGCTTCTAATGCGAGTGATAGTTAAGCCGTGCAGAATGGATTTCTATAAAAATTAAAACGAAGCAACCTTTGGTCATTACACGATGTACATGGCTGTCTACCAGAGTTGGTAGCTCGAATTACTAGCGGATTACCAAGACTCTTTTGCACTGTCTTCAATGCTCTCAAAATGTAAATTTAAATGCTCTGGAATAGATAAAGATGTGTCGTCGATGTTCAGGGTAAGCGATTGAGAACTGACAACTAGGAGTAGCCGTCATTGATTATCAGTACTGATAAATTATGCCTGGTAAACAACCTGCCTTATCATTGCCAAGTAGGGTAACGCATCAGCACTTAAACTGTTTCTATCCTCTCCGATAATCTTAGAGATCAAAATTCGAACTTTACTTTCAGTTAATCGCAGTTCAAAGACAACCACAGTCACAAAAATTAACAATCCTTAGGGAGCAACAGTGAACCGGAAGCTCTACCCTCAATGATGACCCCTGTTGGGGGAACTCCCGACTCGACAAATCTTCTGGTCCAAGGGTTTTTCGGCTTTGATCTATTCCTTCTTGAGATACGATCCACATTTCACTTCAGTTCAGAATCGTAGTGGCTTTTTGAATGTAAGTGGTCTATACAGTAATGCACTGCACTGATTTGTACGGTGGCCAGCCGGTGTACTTGCTTTTGCCAAGTCAGTGCTTTTACACAACCGGTCGAGGGGAATCCCCGTTTCGAAATACATCCGGAGTGGTATCGTCCTTTTTTCCTTTGAAACTAAGTCACCTCAGGCGCGCTTCGTTCCGCGCGTCCGTCGAATTTCTTCAGCGCACATCACCCCTTCCATTCGCATCTTGCTCTTCGAAGAGGCAGCCATGGAAGTCAGATCATCCGTAGATAACTTACACATGTTTTTCCCATCATATCTCAGTACTTGAGCTATCCTGTGACAGAATTAAGATTTTCAATCCTGGCAATGCTCGTTGCTGATTAGAATACAGAAAAATAAATCTAAACTGAGCAAAGCTAGGCGAATAACTGTAGACGTCAATAACTTTGCCTTTAGCGAAATCTACTACCGTGACAAGTATACCTCTTTGTTAAGCTGATATCGATGCTTTGCAGTCGAGTAGTGTTGGATAGTGTGAAATATGCTTTAGTTGAAAATATAAAAATTTTGCGGGATTCGCTCCACTAAGAAAAAAGTTATGAACGAACAGGCGTGGAAGACCAGCACTCGCTTTGGACGCTGTTACCATTTTGAATGAGCAAGTGGAGCAAAGTATCGTTGTGCAAAAATCTTTGTTTCATGTAAGCTGTCAAACAGCTAATTTCTGAGAAGAAGCTATTCCAATATTTATTTCCAAAAATTACTTCAAATAGGATGGTTGAGCAGAAACTGTTGAATGGCGTAGTACATCTGAGGAGCTTTCTGTCGTGCTGCCTTGTGACCCGCACCTCGTACTGAAATACGGTAACTGAAACTTCTGCGTGGAGACTTTTTCCAAAGCAAATCAACCGAAGCAATTGGACAGTAAAATAAGTACCTGTGATGAAGGTAAGCCCTTCGAATACCGTCTTGAATCCTGCGATTTGACGGTCGAACCTCCACGGGGCTCTGCCGAGTGTTTGCTGAACAGCATATTGTTCGGAAACGGTAGCCTTACGATGGATGTGGATACAGTGCAGGAGCAAAAGGAGCTATCCCAAGTAGAGCTCATTAAACGATGATAGTGGCTCAACCTCAGTCGAGCCGCACCTTCTTCAGACCACTCAACGTTCACCAGATTCATCTGTCAAGGAGGGATTTGACGTTTTTTTTTGCTCTCACTTTATGGAATACGCCGCATACGGAAACCTCTAGGGATTCGGATAAGGACTTTATGAAGGGCGCATATCAAACAGTGCCTTATAGACGGAGTACTCATCTTTCTCTATTCAAGTCAGGGGTGACGAGAATGACAACTTACTTTCAACCCGAGTTGATCGACAAACTTTTGACCCATCATGAAGTTGCAAGCCATATCTGTGTCTCCGTAGAAGAGGAGTACTCGGACACTTGCGGCGACGATCTTCTTGATGAATGGCGTCATATCTCCGTACTGTCTCTTATAAGCATTAGTGACTTGGGTACTGAAACGATACGTTAAACATCACCTCATAAAACGACCTCAGAAAAAACAAATTCACCTGCAGATATCCCATTTAGGTAAGTTGCTCGGAATGTTAAGGGCTTTTCGAACCTCAGCATCATTCACATATTTAACGATATTTGTGTTGTTTTCGCATAGGAAATGGTTTTTGGACTCTTCAGCCTTGAGGAAGACCTTTTTCAACGTAGGTTCGAATGCGACCACAATTCACTAACCCTCACGAAGCTCATGAGGTCGTCGGTCTTCTTCTCGGACAGTTCAAAGGGTTTGAATCGGGTCGCGGCTGCTAAGAAAAGAATTCAAACAGAGATCACCCACATAATCGGCAAGCAATGAAGCGTACCTTGAAGCATGTGGGTCGTCCTGTCGTTGTTGATTGTTGGATTCGAGTCGCAGTTCCCGAACAAATCAAAGGGATTCAGCCCATCGAACCAGATGGAATGGTAGATGTCTTCTAACATAGTGGCACAATGACCGGTGACCTCAAGTTCACCGTAGGCATCACTCTTGCAAATGAAATGGAAGTACGCCCGTGCAAAAAGCTTGCTGGGCCCGGACCCAAGACAGTCTATCGTCTGAGGTTATTCTTTGAGGGTGCAAATGAGTTCTTCTCAAGGAAGTAAAATATTAAGAGACGGCATCAAGAATATGATTACCTTTGTTTCCTACCAATGTTTGTGACAAATCCTGTGTAATTCAAAATACAACTGTTCCAGATCGTCCCTGATACTATGCTCAAAAACTTGAGACTTTTACTTCCTGGGCTGGGCAAACGAGAACTCAACCTCAACTGGGAAAGAACAACGTCACGAAGGTCTAGTACCTGGGTGAGATCGCAAGTGTCAATGCAGCCTTTGCAACAATCCTTTTGAACTGTATTCCATGTCTTCTCATCGACGATTCCATGGCCGTAGGCGTATCGAATGGAAGTGTCGATGTTTAACTTTTCGTGTACCCAACCATTCCCAAGTGCGATTCCCTTCAGAAGTAACATTTGCAGCAACCATCTACCAGATTCAGAGTGTTGGCATGGCTCAAGCTTGCCTTTAGGTTGATGGGGAAGTCCTTGTGGCCAACAAGGATCCTTTCCGCCAATGTTGGTACATACACACCTGCGTATGACTCTCCCATGATGAAAGTAGCGTGATGTCGGAAATGAGGAAAGGTCTGTGATTTTGAATTGGATTCGCCTTCAAAAAAATTGAACCCTTATTTTAAGACTACCTGAAAGAATAGTTTGACGGCTTCATAGTTCTCGAGTGAAGTCTGATCATCGTTGGTGGTTATGTTCCCATCGGTGGAATAGGAGTATCCGACTCCTGCAGGGGACTCGATATACACCACTGAGGCCATCTGGAAACCGTATTTCTTTTATAGAAAATAACTAAGTTCTTTCTCATTTATAAAAGTACCTACTTTATTCCAAGAATATGGGTTCTCCCTAAGGCTTTTACCGTCGAAATTCACTGAGTACGGTCCCATGTCCTTGAGAAGGCCTTCCAAGGAGGAGCATCCTGGACCACCGTTGAACCAGAAGATCAGGGGGTCTTTATACGGCTCGTTCTGAGACTCAACGAACCTAAAATCAATGGAATTAAGATTTGCAGTTTAGAGCAAACGGCAATTTCGGTTAACTTTTATCATTTGGGAGAAAGCTTACCAGTAGTGAAGTAGATGAGTGTCGGAGACTTGGAAGAACCCGGAATAATGCTTGAAATTGAGTTCGAATCCAACTCCTGGCAATTGTTTGATCTCTTTTGCTTGGCAGAAGGCAAAAGGGCAAATGAGCTTTGCCAAAAACATTACGGTCGACTGAATGGGCCTGAGATGTGAGACCCGATGTTGGGCGGAGGCGGAGCTTCGCCAAGGTGTGATTGGTGCTCTTTAGCGGGTGGTCCTAGTTGCGAGTGCATTGAAAACCTTAGCTTAGCATGACCTTAAGTAGCAGCAGATCTTTCTAATGGTTCTGCCATACTACTTGAAAGCTAGTGGCGTGTATTGAGGGTAATGAGTTGATATGTTGTGATATCTGCTTTCCCATTTCTTGTTTGAAAGCCCGACTTTTTATAGGATGTTCCCTAACCATCTCACCCAGAAGCCTGAAACATCTTTGGGAAACGTTGACCTCATTGCCAAATTAATGGGGTAGGGATGCAATCGGCAATACATGCCGTACGATATAAGCAGGAGGATAGTTCTAAACGTGGAGGCTGTGTCCCTGTGAATGTAGCGTGTGTTTCGCTGCTACCACTGGGATGTTAACGCCCCAGACCAAGCAACAAGCCTTCCACCATTCCGAGATCGACTGATCCTCGTTCTGAAGGATAAACCACATCTGTATTTCAACTATTTCCTCAAATTCGAATCATCGCATTGTGATTCTCAGTCGTCTATTACAAGGGCGTACGTGGGACACTTCTGAAAAATCTGGTGCTACTCGCATGGGCTGGGGATCAACGCCACAGTCAACATCCATATCTCAGAATCTCTGTGAGTTGAATATCGGTGGAAAGATTATTTAAACACACTTGAAACTACACTTTGTTTTTTCTTGTTTATTTATTTGTTTACTCATTCGAGTGGCGACATTTGGTACAGTTCATCATCTATGCCCTGGCCTCCGTTTGTTGTGTATCCCAACGTCGAAACGCTGCTTAAGGCGGATAACTTGGGAAAAGAAAAGGAGGAGCTCGAATGAATTCTCCACGATTTGAGTAAGAATTACCATTTGGAACGATGTAATTTCGACCAACAAAATTAATGAGCTGTACAGGTCTACTTTTGAGATGGATGTCTGCTTGCTGTTTGTATTGGGTGGAATATAGTAAGTGTTATAATACGGCGGAAGTGGCATCGTGGCAAGTGACGCACTATCAAACACGCAAGGTCCAGTAATCGAATCAAGGATCGAGGCTCGGCCAAAGAAGCTCTCCATCACCGAGGTCGGTCAATCGGTAACATATTCGTCTGAGAGGATCGGCTGATACCGCAAGTCATTGTAAATGGCATATACTCATTGAAACCTCATTACAAATCTGAACGGAAGTCATTCGTGGGGGAGCGGAGAACGAAGATTGCTGCCGAAAAAACTTTATCAGTTCAACCTTTACAGTGTTATCATAGCACTTGCGTATTTCTAGCAATTGGACTATGCATGCATTCTATGTCCACGTCCGCTTAAAACTCCTGTGGGTACTTTATCGGATGATATCTAATTTCCGTGTAAATAGACAAATGGACAGGCAGATGCGATCGCCTCATATATACATAGTGGGGATAAGAGATACAATAGCGGTCAAAAGTGTTCGGCCAAACACTTTCACGCTTCTTCGCTCATAACTTTTTTATTCGCGGAGCAAATCGCACGAAATTTTGGCATGTTTAACTAAAGCATATATCACACCATTTAACCCTGTTTGACGGCAAAGTAGCAATATCCACATGACTGAGAGCAGGGTGTTTCTTGCGGTAGCGAAATTCCCTTAAGCAAAGTTAGTGACGTCTGCAGTTATTCGCACCTTAGGTGCGTTATTCTTCTCTGCTGTGTTCGGCATTGGCGCTCGTACTTTTAAGACATGGCAAAAAGGAAGAAAATCCCAGAGACCAATGTCTGTACTTCCAGTTGATTTTGAGCTCAAGCCGTTTGGGCTATCTGGAACACGATCAGATTGCCGGTTAATAGTGGCAAGTATCCACAATACATCCATGCTACACATATTGGAATTTCGCATGATTAGGTTCAGTAGGAAAGAAATTGTGACTGAAAAATACAACTAGAGAAGCTTTTCGCAGAATACTTTTGAGCGCTACTGTAGATATAAAATATCGTCATTGTGTTCAGAATCTTGAGGGATAAATGTTCTTCACAATCGGAGTTTTTTTGGGTGCGTCACACTTTCAGCTTCCTTCAGACGACTGGTTCAAATAATAGATTCATGTCCTTTCAGGAGATTAAAAGTTGGAGTTCCGGCGGCAAACGATGATTAAGACTGTGTCTTTGTTTTACTCTGCTGCCTACGATGATATCAACCCAGTAGTGATGGAAAGACAAAATTAGCCGGAAGAGCTGGAGAGATGGAGGAATGGTTAGTTTCGAGTTCCGTATTTTGCAATAGTCTTGGTTTTTCCTTGAATGTTCCTAAAATTTTTAATCAAGATCCATCCAGTTAACGTGCAGGCGCATAATATAACCTGCCTCAACTTCCTTGCTCATTTAACAGCACAGTGCACGATAAGAATGGTTTCTGAGATTTCCCTATAGTATGAATTCGAGGCCCCCCCCCCTGTAAAATCTCTGTCATTATGAGGGCGAAAAACGTCCGAGTTAGGGCACAATGAGGAACCGGAGATTGTATCGTGTGAATGCCACACCCCTGGTGGACGAGTTTCAACAGTTTTGTAGAGTCTGCACCATTCGTAAAATAAGCAATGTAGGAAGTTGCCATGACCTATAGCGGCAGAGAAAAACAGTTCTGTACAGTTATGGTTTGATGTAACAGCTCCTTGCACGATGGGAGCGAGTTAAATCCCGTCCAAAATCCCCTTACATGCCATTCCTGTCGCGGTGATCGCGTACAGACACCATTTCCACGACTTTCAAAAGCTTGAAGTAGGCGGGATTCCTTGTTTTCTTCGCTACAGATGGTTCCTCCACATTAACACAACCGCTTTCCAACCCAAAAAGGGTGTCTCAAGATTATCGTGGACTGTGCCTTTAAGGCTGACGCCGGTCTCTCTGGTTCCGCAAGAGCGACTGATTTCCGCACTCCAACACAATTCAGGTGCGTCTAGCCTGCCATGGACGGCTCTCCTTCTCAATATTCCCTACGGGAGGAGTCCAGCCCAGTCACCACTGCATACCACCTGTTATCAATGTTCGCATACTGCAGCCTGTAGTATAATAGCATCGATTTTGAACGTTCTAGGTTCGAACTGATAATTTTCGTACACGCTTCGCTCGCTACGGGCCGAGCCTAGTCCTGCTACCTGTCCTCAGTGTTCCCACAATGTCGACCGTTTTTCCTCGAAACTTGTCCAGATCTTACTTTGATACTTTGATACTTTGATGGTCCATCGGCAAGAGGCTCTTATCAGCGGGGACCACAGCTCCTCCATATCGCCCGATCTTTCGCGACTTGCATCCGATGTAGGCCGTTGTCTCTGAAATTTTTGGAAAACGAATCGGCCCACAGAGTCGGCGGACGTCCTGATGGTCTTGTTTTGTTTCTCGGAAGCCACTCTGTGACTCGGAGACTCCATCTGTCATCTGTTCGACGAAGTAGATGACCGGCCCAGCTGTGCTTCGAATGCGCCATGTATTGAAGCGGATCTTTCAAACGCGATCTCTCCTTTAGGTCTGAACTCCGCAAGCCTTGCTGCCACTGTTGGCGTCGACTGATTTTCAGAAAACTTCTTTCCAACGCGTAATGAGAAGTTCTTATGGCTTTGCGATTGATTTGTTGTTGGGCCATGTTTCAGTCGCATAACACATCGCTGGCAGTACTGAGGCGTTGAATATTGATGCCTTAAGGTCGGGATCGCTGACCTGGTCTGTCACTTCGCGGATTGAACCAAAAGCTGCCCATGCGGCCCGTCTTCTCCGGTTTAGTTCCAGAGTGATATTGTTCATCATGTTCAGCTCTCTTCCCAGATACACGTAGGATTCGACTCTTTGCTGAGCTTTTCCATCTAATCTTACTGTTCCCGTATCGCACCACTGGTTGACCATTAATTGCGTTTTGGACATATTCATCTCCAAGCCTATCCGCCGGCTTACCGCATTGAGTTCGCTGACCATCTTTTCCATCTCAGGAGTACTGCTAGATATCAAAACGATATCATCGGCGAAGCGGAGGTTATTGACGTTTCTGCCATTGACGGAATATCCCCTTTCATCCCAGTCAAGGTTCAACATCGCGTACTGTAAAGCAGCCGTGAAAAGCTTTGGAGATATCGTATCTCCTTGTCGCACTCCCTTTCCAACTGGAATCTTCAGCTTTCGCTCGAACAGCTGGATGGACGTTGATGTGTTTGAAAGACACTGTTCGAGCAGATGGACGTAGGCGGGATCAACTCCAGCTTGCGCAAGAGCGTTTAAAACGGCGTTGATCTCCACAGAGTCGAATGCTTTTTTGTAATCCACGAACAGAAGAGCCAGTGGAAGGCGATACTCTCGGCTTCTTTCAATAAGCTGAGTGACTGCTTGGATGTTGTCCATGCATGAGAAGTTTTTCCTGAAACCGGTCTGCTCTATTGGCTGGTATTCGTCCAAGGTGCATTCCATGCGATTGAGCAGAATTTTCGTGAACGACTCGTATACCACCGACAATAGGCTGATGGGACGGTAGTTGGAGATGTCCTCCCGGTGACCTTTTTTGAAAAGGAAAATGGTCTTCGATTCTTTCCACTGCTCCGGAATCCTTTTCAGCTTGAGGTAGTGGTTAAAGTGTTCTGCAAGAAGGGTATGAAGAGCGGTGTTCCCAGAACGGAGCAAATCCGCAGGGATATTGTCCAAACCTGGAGCCGTTCCTTTCTTCATGCTTCTTATCGCATTTGCCACTTCCGACTTTAGGATAGTGGGAGGCTCTTCGTAAGGCGGCATCGAGCATTTAGGCACAAAGGTGGAGGAACGAAGAGTTCTGTGTAGAAATCTTGAACGATGTTCTCCATAGAACTTCTAGACGTTTTCACACTTCCATCTTTGTCCAAGAGAGCCGACATCACAGCTTTCTGATCGTTGAGATCTCGTTTGCAGCGCTTGACGCTCGATCTCGCTTCGGCTGCTTTGAGTGGCTTGGTTCTCCTGTACTCCCGTAAAGATTCCTTGACAGCCATACGTCAGGCTTTGTTCACGATTACCTTTTCCAGGTGGTTGACGTTAGGATCCTGTTTGAGTGCTCTCCTTTTTTCCAAGAGTGAGACGGCAAGAGTATTCAACCTCGGAATTGCGGCTGGCTGCGAACGACGGGAAATGTCTGCACACTTGAGCAAGCCTCTTGTTAGGTACTCGTAATCTTCTGTGGGATCCTCTAAAAGACGCCAATCGTAAGCTTCAATGGCAGTTTCGAGTAGCTCTGTATCAAAGGAGGGAGTCTTGAAGTATGCGGGCCTGTGCGTGTCGCGCTTGAATATTCGCTTGCTGAGTCGTATTTTCGCACGCACTAGCGATGATTCGAGCCGGTATCAAAAGAGGGCAACACGGATACGTCAAGTAGACTCCATCGTCGATTAGTGAGAACATGATCTATTTCCGTACGTGCCATTTGGACTTTCCCAAGTACATCGCCGCTTAGCTGGCTCTTCGAACATTGAATTTCCATGGAAAAGGCGGCACGCATATAGTAGGTTTAGAAGAAGTTCTCCGTTTTCAGTCCTGTCGCCAAAGCCATGAGGTCCGAGCCTCCAATCTCCAGAGCAGTTCGTGCCCACAACCGCGTTGAAGTCGCCTACGACATATTTATAATAGCTCTTCTCTTCTCGAATCGTTTTTTCCAAAAGTCTATAAAACTCCTCTCGCTCTTCCTCTGCTGCCGCGGCGGTAGGTGCACGTTGATGATAGAAATTGCAACCCGGTCTTCTAAGCGCAGACGGAGGACAGCAAGACGCGGACTGACGATGTTATGCGAGTCTACTAGGTGGGCGATAGTCGAATTGATCAGAAATCGAACTCCACCAACATTGCCTTCCGCCTTGGGTCCGATGATGAGCAGCTCGTTGTGGTCCGTTTTTCGAATGGTTTCCGTTCTGCCTTTCGTCTCCTGTAGTGCGATAACATCATATTTAACTAGCCGGCTACTTAGTAAGAGCATCTGAAGGCTGGCTTCCGATGCTATAGTGCGGCAGTTATACGAGCAGACGGAAAGGCAGTCCATGTGTCGCGATTTGGGGAGATTTCCAGGGTTCCGGTTCCGATGACGTCCTGATTCCCATGCGAGATTAGATGGCCCTCATCAGTAGAGGCTTCCCACGACGCCGTAGGGGAACATACCCGATGTGCGCAGGACTAGGGCGCAATTTTAGCTGTTTGAGCAGTTTTGTTTGACCTCGGTTACTCCTTTATTCCTTGCCAGGGATACAAAGAAGCCGCCCATACTACGTGCTACGCGTACTGCGTGACCATGTGTACCGTTTGTCACCATTTGTTGTGGTGCTACCTATCACCGCGGTGAGGTGGTACATGATAGGGTCCAGATCTTAGGAAACAGAAATTATGGATTTCCGCTCAAACATCTTTCGTAGGCTCTAGCCAGATCACTAGGTTTAATAAGTCCTTAAACAATTATGAGCAGTCAACAATTGCCTACCTTGGATGTTTACAATGTCGAGATGGATGTCAGATCCGATCATAGACGCTCAAGCAGCAGAGTTAAAAATTGTATTCTCTGTCGACAAGTTCGACCAAAGGGATGAGTTTTGTGGAGACGATATGCCCATAAGCATTCCCAGAAAGAAAAAGCTGATCCGGCAGACATTGATCACACGGGATCATGTGACGGTTCATATTGATTCAAGTATAGACAGAGAGCTAGAGAGAGATACTGTGCTATACTACTGGCATGACTATGATAACTATGTATCAACACGCTCTTTTGTACGCATTCGAATCCGGCTAATCCGCTGCTAAGGCTCCTTGGAAGGTATGCTGAATGTCCGACCCTGTGTTCCCTTCTAAAAATTTTGTAGAAGCCTCTTTCCAACGCTTATCAGGTGGCGGATAGAGGAGTAAATCGCCGGCTCGAATTCACCGATACTTGCTCCCTACTTCTTCATGTTGCCAGGTGCCAGTGGTTTGGAGGAGGTTCCTACTCGGTGGAAAAGCCAATATTCCCTGGCCACTAGACCAGCTTGTCTTTCAAACAACGTGTATTGTCATCTCTTCCTTTACTTTCGGATCTTTCATAGGTGCGGACACTCCTAACATCACTTCTTCCAATAGCAATTCATAAGTAGCGCCAAAATAAAATGAGGGTGGAGTCGATAGCGTGGGTCCGGCAATGAATTGCTTGATTCACAAGCCATATAGTTGGTAAATGTCCGAAAACTTAACAAATGTCTAGCGACAACTCGCCCGGCGTTTTTTCGGGGTGTAAGTTTAGGGGACAATGTGCCCTAGTATAGCAGGAGCTTGCTTTTTCATTTCATCTCTTTGTTTTATGAAGATAAACTTAGCAAGTTTTATACTTTGTTCTCTTGTTAACAGCTGGAAGGGCAGGACCTTTACATATCGCATAATCATTGGGGTCGTACTATCATGCAGTATTACATTCTTTTAGACAATTATTTATTCTTCGTAACATAACACACACATTCTGACATGTGCAGGTAGTAGGATCCGGAGGTGCAGGAGGAAAAGGATCGTATGCCTCGTATGCCACTACATCTATCGCAGTACCCTCGTCTCGCGGACTCCCGCATCCACCGCGATAGGGGCCGCTCCGGAAAAAACCGCAGCGACGCTTGGTAGAGCAGCAGCATCAACGCAGGTAAGAAGACGTCCTCTTATACACACCCCCGTTCGCGACAGCTGTCGAAGAGATCGCAAGGGATAGTTGCCCTTCACCATTGCCCTTCGAGATGCTGTAACTGTTCCGTCAGGACGACGAATGGAAGTCATCTTTATCTTATAATTTTCGAAGCTCCGGCGGGCTTTGCGTTTATAAGCACACGAAGGAGCTAACGAGGATTTCTCAACAAGTACATGCCGTTGATTAACATTAACATTCTAAGCTTCCTAACAAGGTCTTCTCGCAATATGCTCTATTTCCAGCATAACAAAGCGGATCTGGCCTTGAGCTGATCAGTGAAGAAGTGGCCAATAAATATTACGAACGATAATATTATGACAAGGTATTCAAAATTGTATGGGGAGTTTTAATTTTGGAGGAATGTAGAGTAATAGCACTTGGTCAGAGCTTCCACCTGTACCGAGACATATGTTCATACGACTGACCAAAAATGAGTGATTTTCAGTTGCGTTTGCAGGATTTTATTTCCTCATGTTCATGCTGGTTTCTGACCTTTGTGTGCGCGAAAAATTGTCAGGACTCCTTCAGGGGGTGGGGAGAAGAACCGTTCATAGCATGCTAGACGCATTCAAATTGTATCCAAGTGTGTGTGTTGGACCGGAGATCAGTCACTCTTTTTTCGGAACCACAGCGTTCAAATGACTCACACAACATCTTCAGTCCGCCCCTTGCTGTCCTCCGTCTACGCACAAATGCCGGGCTGCAATTTCTATCATCAGTGCGTATGCACCCACCTCAACGGCGGCCGAGGGTTAGCAAGAGGAGCTTTACAGACATCTGAAAAGACGATTCAAGAACAGAAGAGCTGCTCTCAATATGTCGTCGACGACTTCAACGCCGCCGTGGGCACGAACTGCAGCGGAGATGGAGGCACAGACCTCATGGCTCTGGTCACAAAACTGAAAACGGAGAACCTTTTTGAACATTTTGTATGCGTGCTGCCTTGTCCATGGAAATTCCATATCTGAAAAGCCAGCTAGGCGACGATGGACTTGGGAGAGCCCAAACGGTAGAACGCATGCGGAAATAGATCATGTTCTCATTAATCGGGGGAGGCGCTACTTGATGTACCCGTGCTTCCTTCTTTTGACACGGCTTGGACCATCGCTCGCAAAAATACGGCTCAACAATCACATATTCAAGAACGATACCCCCAGACCCGCAGAGTTCGAGACTGCTTCCTTCGATGCAGAGCTGCTCGAATTTGCCATTGGAGCCTACGATTGGCGTCTCTAAGATGATACTGTAGAAGTCTACGAATACATAATAATAGGCTTGCATAAGTGTGCAGTTATTTCCCGTCGTTCGCAGCCACCCCGAATGACGAGCTTGAGTGCTCTTGCCGTTTCACTCTTGGAAAAAAGAAGAGCACTCAAACGGGATCCTAACGCCAACCACCTGGAAAATTCCATTGTCAACAAAGGCTGACGTAAGGCTGTTAAGGAGTCTCTTCGAGAGTATAGGAGAGCCAGGTTACGGGAAGTAGCCGAAGTAAGATCGGGCGTCAAGCGATGCAAACGAGATACTATCTACGATTACAGGGTTGTCATGTCGGCTCCCAAGGGCAAAGAAGGAAGCGTGAAGACGTCGAGAAGTTTTAGGAGAACATCTTTGAGATATCCACAGTGAAATTTTTCGTTCCTCCATCTTTGCCCCTGAATACTCGATGCCGCCTTATAATGAGATTCCTGCTATCCTGGAATCGGAAGCAGCATGTAGAAAGGAACAGCCCTAGCTTCAAACAATAACCCGTGCATTTGTTCCTTTCTGGTAGGCCGCTATTCACAGCCTTCTTGCGGATCACCTCAACCACTACCTCAAATCCAAAAGAATTCCAGAGCAATAGAAAGAGTCAAAACCATTCTCCTATTCGAGAAAAGTCAGCGTGAGGACATCTCCAACTATCGTCCATCAGCCTCTTATCGGTGGTATACAAGTCGTTCACGAAAGTTCTGCGCAGTCGCATAGTATACATCTTGGACGAATACCAGCCAGAAAAGCAGATTGGATTCAGGAAAACTTCTCGTGCATAGACAACATCCAAGCAGTCACTCAGCTGTTTGAGAGATGGCTGGAGTATCGCCTTCCTTGAGCCATTCTTTTCGTGGGGTACACGAAGGTATTCGACTCTGGAGAGATCAACGCAGTTTTAAATGCACTTGCGCAAGCTCGAGTTGACCCGCCTACGTCTACCTGCTCGAACAGTGCCTTTCAAACACATCAACATTCCAGTTGCTCGAGCGAAAGTTGTAGGTTCGCTAGAAAGGGGGTGTGACAAGGAAGATGACATTCCCAGAGTTTTTCACAGCTGCGTTACAGTATGCGGTGTCGGGCATCGACTGAAAAAAAGGGGGGAGGGGTATCCCTTTAATGGCAAGAACGTGATGATATCGTCTTGATATCTAGCAGCACTGTTGAAATTGAAAAACCGAACTTAATGCTGTAAGATGGCTGATATGCTTGGAGATGAGGTCCAAAACGCAATCAATGGTGGACAAGTGGTGCGATACAGGGACACTGAAATTAGAGGGGAAAACTCTCAAGGAATGGAATCCTACGTGCATATGGGAAGAGAGCTGAACATGATGAACAATACAGCTCAGGAAATAAATCGGAGAAGACGTGCGGCATGGACAGCTTTCCCTTCAATACGTGAAATGACAGACCAGGTCAGCGATCCCTACCTCAAGGCGTCGACATTCAGTGCCTTTGTACAGCCAGCGGTGTGTCATGCGACTGAAACGTGGCCTGGCAACAAAACAATCGCCAAAGCCATAAGAACTTTTCATCACGCGCTCTAAAGAAGTTCTCTGAAAATAAGTCGACGCAAACAGTCGCACTAAAGCTTGCAAAATTCAGACTTTAAGGAGAGATCGCGCTCAAAAGACCGCTTCAATACATGGCACATTGCAAGCACAGCTGGGCCGGTCAGTAACTCGTCGATCAGGTGACTGATCAAGTCTCGGAGTCACAGAGTGGCGTCCGAGAGGTAAGTACGGCCGCCAAGCTATCCAACTTGGTGGGCCGATTCGTTTTCCAATTATTCCAGTGAAAGCGGCCTACATTGGATGGAAGCCGGGGAATGGAGGGGCTGTGATCCGCGCTGAGAGGACCCTCTTGCCGATGGATCGTCAAAGTAACAGGATATCAGAGGTTAATGTCATCAAAGCAGCAGAGATAAGCAAAAGCAGATGCTGAACAGCGCCTTTTTCTCCTCTTTCGTAATAAGTAAACAAATGAATAAACAAGCAAAGAATCAATGAGTGCAGTTATAAGTGCATTTTATATACATTTATTTATATACATTTACACACATTTCACTCATTCTGAACTGACAGCGGTGACCCGTGAATTGAAACGAAATTGAATTATGGAAAAGGATAAAGCCTTCTTGGCATTCCCATCTGAGTTATGCGCCTTGCATTCAACTTCAGCTCAGAATCGTAGAAGAGTAATGAAGCCTATGTGGCCTATACAATTATTGCGGTGGCCAGCTGATGTACAAGTCAGTGCTTTTAATCTCCCAGACGAGCATGATACCAACTAACCACCTCGGAGGGATCGATGAGTTGGTTTGTCTAGAAGTATAGCAATCCGGGATTCAAACGCGTGGCCGTGCGTGTGTAGTAGTGCGCCACTACACCATCTCCGCTCGACATTGAATTTAACTAATTAATTGTACCAATGTTTAGTCATTCATTTCAACAAGAATGATACAATCTAGGGTGGATATTGATTGTGGCTTCGATCTCCACTCCATAGAGTAGTGCCCGATCTTTGAGTGCTATTCCACTTTCGCAATCGTAGACTTTTGACAATCATAATACGATAATTCGAGTTTGAGGAAACAATCCAAATACGGTGTTGTTTATCTTTCCGAACGAGGATCAATCGATCTCGAAAGGATGGAAGGCTTGCTGCTTGGTTTGGGGGCGTCAAGATCCAACGGGTTGGGTGCGAGAAACACAGTCTACTTCCACAGAGACAAAAGCGCCAGGTACAGAACCCTACCACTGTTTCTATTGTACAGTATATACAGCTGTTTACATCCCTACTCCATTGATTTGCCGTACATTCGGAGAAGTCAACTTTTTCCGGAGAAATTGAGCATGAAACATCCTTCAAAAACCTGATTTAAATTAAGGTTTTCAACTCAAGTAATGGGAAAGCAGGGATCCCAACATATCACCCCATCACCCTAAATACAGGCCACTAACTTTCAAGTAGTGTGGCAGGAACATTAGAGAGAAGTGCTGCTACTTGCACCGTGCTTTCAGGCCACGCTAAGCTAAGGTTTTCGATGCATTCGCAACTAGGATCACCCGCTGGAGAACACCAACCACTCCTTGGTAAAGCTCCGCCTTCGCCGTCCGTGGGGTCTCACCTCTCAGATCCATTCAGTCGACCGTGATGTTTTGGGCAATGCTCATTCGCCTTTTTGCCTTCTGCCAAGCAAAAGAGATCAAACAATTGCCAGGAGTTGGATTCGAACTCAATTTCAAGCATTATTCCGGGTTCTTCCAAGTCTCCGACACTCATCTACTTCACTACTGGTAAGCTTTCTCCCAAATGATAAAAGTTAACCGAAATTGCCGTTTGCTCTAAACTGCAAATCTTAATTCCATTGATTTTAGGTTCGTTGAGTTTCAGAATGAGCCGGATAAAGATCCCCTGATCTTCTGGTTCAACGGTGGTCCAGGATGCTCCTCTTTGAAGGGCCTTCTCAAGGAAATGGGACCTTACTTAGTGGATATCGACGGTAAAAGCCTTAGGGAGAACCCCTATTCTTGGAATAAAGTAGGTACTTTTATAACTGAGAAAGGTCTTAATTCTTTTGTACAAAGAACTACGGTTTTCAGATGGCTTCAGTGGTGTATATCGAGTCCCCTGCGGGAGTCGGATAATCTTATTCCACCGATGGGAACATCACCACCAACGATGATCAGACTTCATGTGAGAACTACGAAGCTGTCAAGCAATTCTTTCAGGTGATCTTAAAATGAGAGTTCAATTAAGTTTGATGACAAACACAGTTCAAAATAACAGACTTTTCCTCAACTCCGATATCACGCTACTTACATCATGGGAGAGTCATACGCAGGTGTGTATGTACCAACATTGGCGGAAAGGATTCTTGTTGGTCAAAAGGACTTCCCCATCAACCTAAAAGTAAGGCTGAGCCACACTCTGGATCTGGCAGATGGCTGCAAATGTTATTTTCTAAAGGGAATCGCACTTGGAAACGGTATGGTACACGAAAAGTTAAACATCGAAACTTCCATTCGATATGCTTACGGCCACGGAATTGTCGATGAAAGGACATGGAATGCGCTTCAAAGGGATTGTTGCGGAGGTTGCATCGACTCTTGCGAACTTACTGAGGTACTAGACCTTCATGACGTTGTTTTTTCCCAGTTTAGGTTAGATTCTCATTTGCTCAGGAAGTAAAAATCACAAGTGTTTGAGCATGTTTCATGGACAGTCTGAACCAGTTGTAATTTGAATTAGCAGGATTTGTCACAAATATCGGTTGAGAACTAGGATGTCATGACCTCAGTGTCGTCTCATAATATTTTACTTTCTTAAGAAGCACTTATTTGCCTCCTGAAAAAAAATGAGATCGTAGACTATCTTGCTGTCATTTCTGCACTGGCCCTTTTGTTTTACTGGCAACAGCGATCCCACTAGTCAACTTAAGGTCACTGGTCATTGTGCCACTACGGCCTACCAGTTCATTTTAACCGGCGGACTGAATCCCTATGATTTGTTTGGAGATTGCGACACGAGTCTGGCAACCAATGACGACTGGACGACTCACATGCTCCAAGGTAAGTTCCATTACATGTTGGATTTGAGTGATCTTTTTTGATCTTTCCAATCTTTTTCAGGGTTTGCTGCCGGCTACAACGCTTCTCTGCTATCAAAGACAACGATTGGTGACCCCGTGAGCTTATTGAGGGTTGAAAAATTGTGGTTTCATTCGAACATACGTTGCAGCTGAAAAGGTCTTAAGGCCCACGACTACCCATGCGAAAACAACACAAATGTGCTCACATACATGAATGATGCTGAAGTTCGAAAAGCTCTTAACATTCCGAGCAACTTACCTAAATGGGATATCTGCAGGTGAATTTGTTTACTTTGGAATTGCTATGGCTGCTTTCATAGTCCGCCGGCCGGCGTGCGTGCCGGCGGAGGCAGTGCTAGGGGGGAGGAGGGAGGCAGACAGTGTAAGGCAAACAGTCCACGCCCCTTCGAAGGTTGTTTGTTTTCAACCCCTCGAAGGGGCGTGGACTGTTTGCCTATCTGTCTGCCTCCCTCCTCCCCGCTAGCACTGCCTCCGCCTGCACGCACGCCGGCCGGCCGGCGGACTATGAAAGCAGCCTTTGTGAGGTATGATGGATGGTTACAGTGACCAAATCACATATGACACCTATCAGAACCTGTACAAAGACATGGCGCCGTTCATTAGGAAGTTCGTTGCTGCGAATGTCCGAGTGCTTCTCTACTACGGAGACACTGATATGGTTTGCAACTTTATAATGGGTCAAAAATTTGTCGATCAGCTCGGATTGAAGGTAAGTTGTCATTTTCGTTACCCTTGACTTGAACAGGGAAAAACGGGGGTCCGTTCAATAGGCACCGCTTACTTAACAAGCGCTCTTCTTGTCCTCACTCGGATCTCTGAAGTTCCTTTGTGCATATAAACCTACAAAACCTAGCCCTACCTGCTCCTCTACTGCATCCAGCCTCATCGTAAAGCTACTGTTTTCGAACAGTATGTTGTTCAGCAGACACTCGGCAAAACTCCATGGAAGTACGACCGTCAAATTGCCGGTTTTAAGACGGTATTCGAAGGACTTACGTTTATCACAGGTGCTTATTCTACTACCCAATTGCTTCGTTCGATTTGCTTTGAAAGAAGTCTCCACTGCGAAGTTTCATTTACCGTATTTCAGTACGAGGTGCAGGTCACAAGGCACCACGACAGAGAGCTCCTCAGATGTTCTACGCCATCCAACAGTTTCTGCTCAATCATCCTATTTAAACTGATTTTCAAAAACAAATGTTTGATCGTTTTTTTTAAATTTGTTAACTGACAGCTTACAAAAAGCAAAGAATTTCTTCACAGTTTTGCACAACGATACTTTGCTCCGTCTGCTCATTCAAAATGGTAGCACCCTCCAAAATGAGTAATGGGCCTTATAATACTGGTCACCTAGGGTTCGTGTTCAGGACAGTAGTATTAATATTATTTGTTTATTTATTGCCAGTTAAGCTCCGCTCACTGAGTGCGTCACAACAATGAATACGTCAGACAGAGATGAACTGCTAGATGGCCTCGAGAATCTGGCTATAGGCTGCGTTGGATCACGAGTTTTGCAAAAGCTTCGGGAACGTTTGGCTCATCGCCTCCTTCGTCGGACTTGTTGACCTATTTCTAGCTTACTTTGTTTGGACATTTTAACCTAGCCCCGCCCATCTTAGTGAGAACTCCGCCCTCTGTGGGTTCAGCCACGCTTCTCCTACTACCTTTAGCCACTTTTTCCCGTATTTTAGTACGTTTTCGATATGCCTTTTATATGCCTTTTCGAAGAAGCTTACAGTTGAGCGCTTACTCCACCCATTGCGGGCGGAAATTCTTAGGTTTCACACGTCCACCATGTGCTCACTCCTTTCATTGTTTTCTTACTACCACGCCTTCATTGAATCGAGTCACAAACTTACACTGTGTTGGACCATCGGTATTCAAAGCACCACTGGTGCAAGAGGCCATTGCCCCTATGGAAAGAAAAAACAAATGTGACCCGACAGACGGAACTGGTTTCTCGTCGAACACGGGTTTCCCTCGTGGTTCAAGGATTACCAGTCAAGATCCAATAAGTAAAGTATAACAAATTGGAATTAGTGGAGCTTGTAATGTGAAAAACGTAATGACGTGAGAATAAATAAAATGAAGTAAAAGATGGCTCGTTTCGCCTCTACACCAGTAATAGGCATAATAGCAAGGAGATGTGAGCTTAGCTCAGCTCAGCTCGCAGGGACCGAGTTATTCACAGAAGTGGATGGTGTCGTGGGCAGAACTTAATCAGGTTTCATAACAGGCCAGACGCCGCAGTGAGTGACTTTCCATATAAGTTTGTGACTCGATTCAATGAAGGCGTGGTAGTAAGAAAACAATGAAAGGAGTGAGCACATGGTGGACGTGTGAAACCTAAGAATTTCCGCCCGCAATGGGTGGAGTAAGCGCTCAACTGTAAGCTTCTTCGAAAAGGCATATAAAAGGCATATCGAAAACGTACTAAAATACGGGAAAAAGTGGCTAAAGGTAGTAGGAGAAGCGTGGCTGAACCCACAGAGGGCGGAGTTCTCACTAAGATGGGCGGGGCTAGGTTATAAGCTAGAAATAGGTCAACAAGTCCGACGAAGGAGGCGATGAGCCAAACGTTCCCGAAGCTTTTGCAAAGCTCGTGATCCAACGCAGCCTATAGCCAGATTCTCGAGGCCATCTAGCAGTTCATCTCTGTCTGACGTATTCATTGTTGTGACGCACTCAGTGAGCGGAGCTTAACTGTCAATAAATAAACAAATAATATTAATACTACTGTCCTGAACACGAACCCTAGGTGACCAGTATTATAAGGCCCATTACTCATTTTGGAGGGTGCTACCATTTTGAATGAGCAGACGGAGCAAAGTATCGTTGTGCAAAACTGTGAAGAAATTCTTTGCTTTTTGTAAGCTGTCAGTTAACAAATTTAAAAAAAACGATCAAACATTTGTTTTTGAAAATCAGTTTAAATAGGATGATTGAGCAGGAACTGTTGAATGGCGTAGAACATCTGAGGAGCTCTCTGTCGTGGTGCCTTGTGACCTGCACCTCGTACTGAAATACGGTAAATGAAACTTCGCAGTGGAGACTTCTTTCGAAGCAAATCGAACGAAGCAGTTGGGCAGTAGAATAAGTACCTGTGATAAACGTAAGTCCTTCGAATACCGTCTTGAAACCGGCAATTTGACGGTCGAACTTCCATGGAGTTTTGCCGAGTGTCTGCTGAACAACATACTGTTTGAAAGCAGTAGCTTCACGATGAGTGTGGATGCAGTAGAGGAGCAGGTAGGGCTAGTGGAACGATAATCTTAGCACCACCTTAGCTTAGCTGAATTCATCTCTCAAAATGAATTCGACTTTGTAGGTTTATATGCACAAAGGAACTTCAGAGATCCGAGTGAGGACAAGAAGAGCGCTTGTTAAGTAAGCGGTGCCTATTGAACGAACCCCCGTTTTTCCCTGTTCAAGACAAGGGTAACGAAAATGACGAACTACCTTCAATCCGAGCTGATCGACAAATTTTTGACCCATCATAAAGTTGCAAACCATATCAGTGTCTCCGTAGTAGAGAAGCACTCGGACATTCGCAGCGACGATCTTCCTAATAAACGGCGCCATGTCTTTGTACTGGTTCTGATAGGTGTCATATGTGATTTGGTCACTGTAACCATCCATCATACCTCACATAGCAATCCCAAAGTAAACAAATTCACCTGCAGATATCCCATTTAGGTAAGTTGCTCGGAATGTTAAGAGCTTTTCGAACTTCAGCATCATTCATGTATGTGAGCACATTTGTGTTGTTTTCGCATGGGTAATCGTGAGCCTTAAGACCTTTTCAGCTGCAACGTATGTTCAAATGGAACCACAATTTTCTAGCCCTCAATAAGCTCACGGGGTCACCAATCGTTGTCTTTGATAGCAGAGAAGAGTTGTAGCCGGCAGCAAACCCTGAAAAAGATTGGAAAGATCAAAAAAGATCACTCAAATCCAACATGTAATGGAACTTACCTTGGAGCATGTGAGTCGTCCAGTCGTCATTGGTTGCCAGACTCGTGTCGCAATCTCCAAACAAATCATAGGGATTCAGTCCGCCGATTAAAAGGAACTGGTAGATGTCCATGGCCAAAGTGGCACAATGACCAGTGACCGTAAATTAACTAGTGGGATCACTGTTGCCAGCAAAACAAAAGGGTCAGTGCAGAAATGACCGCAAGATAGTCTAGGATCTCATATTGTTTTTTTAGGAGGCAAATAAGTGCTTCTTAAGAAAGTAAAATATTATGAGACGACACTGAGATCATGACATCCTAGTTCTCAACCGATATTTGTGACAAATCCTGCTAATTCAAATTACAACTGGTTCAGTCTGTCCATGAAACATGCTCAAACACTTGTGATTTTCACTTCCTGAGAAAACGAGAATCTAACCTAAACTGGGAAAAAACAACATCATGAAGGTCTAGTACCTCAGTAAGTTCGCAAGAGTCGATGCAACCTCCGCAACAATCCCTTTGAAGCGCTTTCCATGTCCTTTCATCGACAATTCCGTGGCCGTAAGCATATCGAATGGAAGTTTCTATGTTTAACTTTTCGTGTACCATACCGTTCCCAAGTGCGATTCCCTTTAGAAAATAACATTTGCAGCCATCTGCCAGATCCAGAGTGTTACCATGGCTCAGCCTTACCTTTAGATTGATGGGGAAGTCCTTTTTGCCAGCAAGGATCCTTTCCGCCAATGTTGGTACATACACACCTGCGTATGACTCTCCCATGATGTAAGTAGCGTGATATCGGAATTGAGGAAAAGTCTGCTATTTTGAACTGTGTTCGTCATCAAACTTAATTGAACTCTTATTTCAAGATCACCTGAAAGAATTGCTTGACAGCTTCGTAGTTCTCACATGAAGTCTGATCATCGTTGGTGGTGATGTTCCCATCGGTGGAATAAGAGTATCCGACTCCCGCAGGGGACTCGATATACACCACTGAAGCCATCTGAAAACCGTCGTGGTTCTTTGTACAAAAGAACTGAGACCTTTCTCATTTATAAAAGTACCTACTTTATTCCAAGAATAGGGGTTCTCCCTAAGGCTTTTACCGTCGATATCCACCAAGTAAGGTCCCATTTCCTTGAGAAGGCCCTTCAAAGAGGAGCATCCTGGACCACCGTTGAACCAGAAGATCAGGGGATCTTTATCCGGCTCATTCTGAGACTCGACGACCCTAAAATTGTTGGAATTAAGATCTACAGTTTGGAGCAAACGGTGATTTTGGGAAATTTTATCCATTTGGAAGATAGCTTACCAGTAGTGAAGTAGATGAGTGTCGGAGACTTGGAAGAACCCGGAATAGTGTTTGAACTTGAGTTCGAACACAACTCCTGGCAATTGTTTGATCTCTTTTGCTTGACAGAAGGCAAAAAGGCAAATGAGCATTGCCCAAAACATCACGATCGACCGAATGGATATGAGAAGTGAGACCCGACGTCCTGAGAAGGCGGAGCTTCACCAAGAAGTGGTTGGTGTTCTCCAGCGGGTGGTCCTAGTTGCGAGGCATCAAAAACCTTAGCTTAGCATGACCTTAAAAAACGGGGCAAGTAGCAGCACTTCTCTCTAATGTTCCTGCGACACTACTTAAAAGTTAGTGGCCTGTATTGAGGGTAATGAGGTGATATGTGGTGATATCTGCTTTCCCATTACTTGAGTTGAAAACCCTAATTGGAATCAGGTTTTCTAAGGATGTTTCATGATCAATTTCTCCGGAAAAAGTTGGCTTCTCCGAGTGTACGGCAAATCAATGGAGTAGGGATGTAAACAGCAGTATATACTGTACAATAGAAACATTGGTAGGATTCTGTACCTGGCGCTTTTGTCCCTGTGGAAGTAGACTAGGTTTCTCGCACCCAACCCGTTGGATCTTGAGGCCACCAAACCAAGCAGCAAGCCTTCCATCCTTTCGAGATCTATTGATCCTCGTTCGGAAAGGTAAACCACAACGTATTTGGATTGTTTCCTCAAACTCAAATTATCGTTTTAAGATTGTCAAAATTCTACGAATGCGAAAGTGGAATACCACTCAAAGATCGGGCACTACTCTGTGGAGTGGAGATCGAAGCCACAATCAATATTCACCCCTTTCTATGTTGGATCATTCTTGTTGAAAAGAAAGAATAAACATTGGTATTGGTACAACTAATTAGTTGAGTCTAATTTCGGGCGGAGATGGTGTAGTGGGAAATGGCGCACTACTACACAAGCACGGCCACGCGTTTGAATCCTGGATTGATATACTTCTAGGCAAACCAATCATCGATCCCTTCGAGGTCGATTAGTTGGTACCATGCTCGTATGGGAGAATAAGAGCACTGACTTGTACATCAGCTGGCCACCGCAATCAATTGTATAGGCCACATAGGCTTCATTACGCTTCTACGATTCTGAGTTGAAGTTGAATGCAGGGCGCATCCCTCAGACGGGATTGTTCAATGCCAAAAAGGCTTTATCCTTTTCCATAATTCAATTTCGTCTCAATTCACGGGTCACCGCTGTTAGTTCAAAATGAGTGAAATGTATGTAAATCTATATAAATAAATGTATATAAAATGCACTTATAACTGCACTCATTGATTCTTTGCTTGTTTATTCATTTAATTACTTATCACGAAAGAGGAGAGAAAGGCACAGTTCAGCATCTGAGCCCAAGCTAATCACCGCTTCTTATGTATCCCAAAGTCGAAACGCTGCTGTCGCTAAGGGCGGATAACTTGGAAAAAGAAATGGGTGAGTTTGAACGATGTTTCGAGATTCGGATGAGACCGACCTCCTAAGACAGGTGTCGGCTTGCTGTACTGTGTTGAATACTAGTAAGTGTTCTAATGGGACAGAGGTGGCATAGTGGCAAGTGACGCACTACCAAACACGCATGGTAAAATGATTGAATCAAGGATTGAGGCTCAGCCAGGGCAAAGAAGTCTTCCTGCACCAGGGACGGTTAATCGGTACCATATTCGTCCGAGAGGACCAGCTGACAGCGTAATTCACTGTAAGTGCCCACACGCATTCAAACATCACTACAAATGTAAAGGAATCGTATGCGGGGGAGTGTTAGGGGAAGAGAATTGATGCCATAGGACTTTATCATTTCAACCTCTCCAGTGTTACCATGGCAATGATATAGCTGCGGATTTTTTATTAGAGATAGATTTAAAATATTGTCATTCTTCGTCCTCATGCAGGACCACTGTGTTTAAAATCATGAAGGATAAAATGCTTGTACACAAGCAAATCTTCCCAGGATGCGTCACACATTCGGCTCCAATTCAGAATCCTCGCAATTAATTCGAATATACTTCCACTTCCTTTCAGAGGTTCAGTGTTTAGAATTCCCACGGCTATGTTTAAGACTCTGCTTTTGCTTATCTCTGCTGCTTTGATGACATTAACCTCTGATACCCTGTTACTTTGACGATCCATCGGCAAGAGGGTCCTCTCAGCGCGGATCGCAGCCCCTCCATTTCCCGGCTTGCATCCAATGTAGGTCGCTTTCACTGGAATAATTGGAAAACGAATCGGCCCACCAAGTTGGATAGCTTCGTGGCAGCCGTAATTACTTCTCGGACGCCACTCTGTGACTCCGAGACTTCATCAGTCACCTGTTCGACGAATTAATGACCGGCCTAGCTGTGCTTCCAATGTGCCATGTATTGAAGCGGTCTTTTAAGCGCGATCTCTCCTTAAAGTCTGAAGTTTGCAAGCCTTCGTGCGACTGTTGGCGCCGACTTATTTTCAGACAACTTCTTTCAAGCGCGTGATGAGAAGTTCTTATGGCTTTGGCGATTGTTTTGTTGCCAGGCCACGTTTCAGTCGCATGACACATCGCTGGCAGTACAGAGGCTCTGAATGTCGACGCCTTGAGGTAGGGATCGCTGACCTGGTCTGCCATTTCACGTATTGAAGCTAAAGCTGTCCGTGCCGCACGTCTTCTCCGATTTATTTCCTGAGCTGTATTGTTCATCATGTTCAGCTCTCTTCCTATATGCACGTAGGATTCCACTCTTTGCAGAGTTTTGCCCTCTAATTTCAGTGTCCCTGTATCGCACCACTTGTCCACCATTGATTGCGTTTTGGACATATTCATCTCCAAGCATATCAGCCATACAGCATTGAGTTCGGATTTTCAGTTTCAACAGTGCTGCTAGATATCAAGACGATATCATCACGTTTTTGCCATTGACGGGATACCCCTCCCCCCTTCTTTTCAGTCGATGCCCAACACCGCATACTGTAACGCAGCTGTGAGAAACTCTGGGAATATCATTTTTCCTTGTCACACCCCCTTTCTAGCGAACCTACAACTTTCGCTCGAGCAACTGGAATGTTGATGTGTTTGAAAGGCACTGTTCGAGCAGGTAGACGTAGGCGGGGTCAACTCGAGCTTGCGCAAGGGCATTTAAAACTGCGTTGATCTTCCCAGAGTCGAATGCCTTCGTGTACCCCACAAAAAGAATGGCTCAAGGAAGGCAATACTCCAGCCATCTCTCAAACAGCTGAGTGACTGCTTGGATGTTGTCTATGCACGAGAAGTTTTCTTGGATCCATTCTGCTTTTCTGGCTGGTATTCGTCCAAGATGTATTCTATGCGACTGCGCAGAACTTTCGTGAACGACTTGTATACCACCGATAAGAGGCTGATGGGACGGTAGTTGGAGATGTCCTCACGCTGACCTTTTTCGAATAGGAGAGTGGTTTTGACTGTTTCTGTTGCTCTGGAATTCTTTTGATTGTGGTTGAGGTGATCCGCAAGAAGGCTGTGAATAGCGGCCCACCAGAAAGGAAAAAATGCGGGGGTTATTGTTTGAAGCTATTCGGAGTGGCTGCGGACGACGGGAAATAACTGTACACTTATGCAGGCCTCTTGTTATTTATTCGTAATCTTCTACAGTATCCTCTAAGAGACGCCAATCGTAGGCTACAATGGCAGATTCGAGCAGCTCTGCATCGAAGGAAGTAGTCTCGAACTCTGCGGGTCTGGGCGTATCGTTCTTGAATACGTGATTGTTGAGCCGTATTTTTCCGCGCATTAGCCGATGGTCCAAGCCGTGTCAAAAGAAGGCAGCACGGGTACATCAAGAAGTGCCTCCCCCGATTAATGAGGACATGATCTATTTCCGCATGCATTCTACCGTTTGGGCTCTCCCAAGTCCATCGTCGCCTAGCTGGCTTTTCAGATATGGAATTTCCATGGACAAGGCAGCACGCATACAAAATGTTCAAAAAAGGTTCTCCGTTTTCAGTTTTGTGACCAGAGCCATG
Source organism: Haemonchus contortus (assembly GCA_000469685.2). Taxonomy (NCBI): domain Eukaryota; kingdom Metazoa; phylum Nematoda; class Chromadorea; order Rhabditida; family Trichostrongylidae; genus Haemonchus; species Haemonchus contortus. The sequence goes on along the minus strand of LS997563.1, from coordinate 29,888,642 downwards.
AGGTCTGAGCCTCCATCTCCGCTGCAGTTCGTGCCCACGGCGGCGTTGAAGTCGTCGACGACATATTTAGAGCAGCTCTTCTGTTCTTGAATCGTCTTTTCAGATGTCTGTAAAGATCCTCTTGCTAACCCTCGACCGCCGTTGAGGTGGTGCATACGCACTGATGATAGAAATTGCAGCCCGGCATTTGTGCGTAGACGGAGGACAGCAAGGGGAGGACTGGAGATGTTGTGTGAGTCATTTGGACGCTGTGGTTCCAAAAAAGAGCGACTGATCTCCGGTCCAACACACACACTTGGATACAATTTGTATGCGTCTAGCCCGCTATGAACGGCTCCTCTCCCTACCCCCTGGAGGGGTCCTGACAACTTTCCGCGCACACAAAGGTCAGAAACCAGCATGAACATGAGGAAATAAAATCCTGCAATCGCAACTGAAAATCACTCATTTTTGGTCAGTCGTATGTACATATGTCTCGGTACAGGTGGAAGCTCTGACCAAGTGCTATTACTCCACATTCCTCCAAAATTAAACCCCCCCCCCCCTCCCCATATAATTTTGAATACCTTGTCATAATATTATCGTTCGCAATATTTATTAACCACTTCTTCACTGATCAGCTCAAGGCCAGATCCGCTTTGTTATGGTGGAAATAGAACATAGAAGACCTTGTTAGGAAGTTTAGAATGTCAATGTTAATCGATGGCATGTACTTGTTGAGAAATCCTCGGTAGGTCCGTGTGGTTATAAACGCTAAGCCCGCCGGAGCTTCGAAAATTATAAGACCAAGATGACTTCCATTCGTCGTCCTGACGGAACAGTTACTGCATCAACTATCCCTTGCGAACTCTTCGACAGCTGTCGCGAACGGGGGTGTGTATAAGAGGACGTCTTCTTACATGCATTGATGCTGGTGCTCTGCCAAGCGTCGCTGAGGTTTTTTCCGGAGCGGCCCCTATCGCCGTGAATGCGGGAGCCCGCAAGTCGAAGGTACTGCGATAGATGTAGTGGCATGCGGGGCGTACAATCCTTTTTCCTCCTGCACCTGCGGATCCTACTACCTGCACATGTCAGATCAGTGTGTTATGTTACGAAGAATAAATAATTGTCTAAAAGAATGTAGTACTACATGATAGTACGACCCCAATGATTATGCGATATGTAAAGGTTCTGCCCTTCCAGCTGTTAACAAGAAAACAAAGTATAAAACTTGCTAAGTTTATCTTCATAGAACAAAGAGATGAAATAAAAAAGCCTACGGGGAAGCTTCTGCGATACTAGGGGCACATTGTTCCAAAAACTTACACCCTGGAAAAACGCCGGGCGAGTTGTCGCTAGACATTTGTTAAGTTCTCGGACATTTGCCAACTATTGGCTTGCGAATCAAGCAATTCATTGCGGGACCCACGCTATCGACTCTACCCTCATTTTATTTTCGCGCTACTTATGAATTACTATTGGAAGAAGTGATGTTAAGAGTGTCCGCACCCATAAAAGATCCGAAAGTAAAGGAAGAGATGACAACACACGTTGTTTGAAAGACAAGCTGGTCTAGTGACCAGGGAATATTGGCTTTTCCACCGAGTAGGAACCTCCTCCAAACCACTGGCACCTGGTAACATGAAGAAGTAGGGAGAAGCAAGATCTGCTGTCTTACTGGTCCCTTCTCAGAGATTATCATAATACGGCGACCTCGGAGAAACCTTTTAGAAATTGGCATCAAATTTCATTGAAAGAAGGACTCCCGAATAAAAACAGTGCCGCTTCGCTTCAAACCCCATTTAAGTGAAGTTACACAATTAAATCAAAGGAAAGCATACAGGTCATCTCCATTATTCAAGAAGAAGCTGTTCAGAATGAGTAAGGTTGTAGTTGATATTCTGTCTTTCAGTCTCTTTTTATTGATGAGTCTTTTCCCGTGACGCAGTCTTGGTTTTGAAGATCACTCCGTTTCAATCAAACGATTAATTTTATGATTGCATACTCTCACTTGATGAGTTAATAATGTTGATGTAATGTAATCGGAATCAATGTAGTGTGGCTCTCTACACAGTTAACCGTTGAGGAACCGTTCAAGGTTACAGTTTATATGACATCTTGGAAGGAGGAGGCACAAGAGTTCACAAAAAGATTTCTGCTCTACAAAAAATACATCCCTGATGTCCCAAGAAAAGAGCAGCTGTGTGAACTTGAAGTGAAATGAAAATGCTTATGGTTCGGGATCCTCGTTTCTACTTCCATCGGGAAGGGCACTACGTAAAGCTCTCTTCTTTCGACGGTTCATCTCTTCTTTTCGAAAGACTCCTCTCAAGATGTCATATAACCTCTTTCAAACAACGTATATTGTTACCTTTTTCTTTACATTCGGACCTTCATGGGTGTGAACACTCTTAAAATCGCCATGTACGGCTATCTCTAAACCTCGGCATAGTGCAAACGTTGGTTTTCTTTGCTTGAACTCGAACGAGGCTGATAAGAAAACAACTTTATTCCGGCTAACATTTCGGCGCGGATCGTCTTCTTCAGAGCCTGGAACAATCGAAGCAATGATTACCCGACCAAACCCATCAACTACCTTACAGAAATTCGAGACCTCAGAGATCAACAGGCAATTGTAAGTTGGGCCACTCACCGTCGATCAGTCCGATCCCCGCGACCACCCGGAAGCCAGCAACGGTCCAGTGAGCTCTCGGACTAGATGTGATTCAGACTCACTGGTGGAAGGCCAACCTTATATACGGCCTCAGCTCCCGCGTGATTGAATTCACAATCACATCTAGTCCGAGAGCTCACTGGACCGTTGCTGGCTTCTGGGTGGTCGCGGGGATCGGACTGATCGACTTCCAGGCTCTGAAGAAGGCGATCCGCGCCGAAATGTTAGCCGGAATGAAGATGTTTCCTTATCAACCTCGCTCGAGTTCGAGCAAAGAAAACCAACTCTTAAAATCACTTCTATCAATAGCAGTTCAAACGAAGTGCCAAAATAAAGCTACAGTAAAAGGATGGGTCCCGCAATGAACTAGGTTCAAACAGCGGGCAGCTTGCCAAAAAAAAAACTCGCCCGGTGTTTCTTCAGGGTGGATAGGTTTAGGCGACAGTAGGGGGCACCCGCTGCCCTCGGGGAAGGAGGCGATCACGGTATCCGCGGCTGTATGCCACGCACAAACCGTGTGATTCCGCCTTCCCGCCCCCTTATTTCATTGCTGATCCTTCCTGCTCCAAGGTGTGTGCGCCCTCCACGAGCTGCAGATGACCACAGCTGCCTGGCGGTAACTGGAAGCTCGTCCTTCTTCCTCAATCCCTTTCGCACGTCACGTTGTGCTTCTTCATATTCCTTTCGTCTCTGGCGGTGCGATGGTGCTGGTGCCTGCGTTTTGATGTCCCACTTCCTGACGAGGCTGGATGACGATGGAAACTACGACGATGATGGTGCGCTAGAAGACGACGAGCCGACCGAGCGATATTATGATATGGAATGTAGAATAAAGGTGTTGAGTGTAAACTCCACGCGGGGCCCAATGCCACAGCAATCGGTGCCAACGGCGCACAGAGTGATTGATGGAGATGGTACTGCGCATTGAATAATGCACATGCGGTGTGGTGGCAGCCCTTGGTTTTGAAGAAGTCGTAAACTTCACGACAATACCCACCTTCCATCTCAGGCATGACGGATATGACTTACCTCTAGTTCTCCCTTCCGACGTTTGTTAAGCCATCACGAAAAATGAAGAGTGAACGATTATACGGCAAAAGGTCCCGATAGGATCAAACCAGAACATCTAAGGAGCCTTTCACCAGCCATTGACAGAGTCCTGGCTCTGCTCATCACGCGCTAGCTGTCGGAATGCAGTGTCCACTGGAGAACTAGCACTCTGTGGCTGTATAAGAAGGGAGATCCAGAGGTATTGGTACTTATCGTCCAAAAATAGTTCAAAAGGTAACCAAGTAACCGCAGTAAGTAATCACTTGACACTTGAACTGGTAGACCAACAACTCGTCTTTCCCGTTGTTTGTAATGGACTCCGGACCACGTTTTTGCTGGTTCGCTTAATCCCCGCTTTATTATGGGGGTCCCTCACATAGGACATCGTTTCGGACTGCGAGAGCGACGAGGGGTAAGATCGTCGACATGGGCCACGATACACCGCTTTGAATATATACTGGAGTGAATGGAAACTAAAATCCCTAGACCTTACATATGTGGTTACTAATAGCCAGCTATCAGTCTGCGGTTTCCTTCACAATCCTCGGTGTACTCTCCTTCCCCACTGATTGTATCTAACCAGGGAAGGATCCCAACTCGAAGTGGCCATTTGAAATAAGACCTATACTGCTAGACGTGTTTTCGGGCGCTGATTCAAATCCGCTTTCCAAATCTGCCAAGCGACTTTCTGAACGGAGTTATGAGGCTAGTTTCAGGTAACATTACATGAGAAGACTTAAATTACATGGATGCAGCTCACTCCCCCAACGGCGGGTTGGTGTAGTGATAAGCGTAACGCTCCATGGGCGAGAGGCTAGGGTTCGGGTTTTGTGGGGGACCGAGATTTTTCATTAAATATTTTTCCCTCCAAGACTAGGAAATACTTTCATGGCAATTTTGTCACGTTTTATGACCTTTTAGGGCTTTTGCCGATATTTATCCACTTAAAGTATTACTTCAGTTTCACTCGCATGTCCATGCTCTCTACATTCACAGTAGGATAACTTTTGCCTTTTATGAACAATATATGAAACTCCAGCACGAAATGCTTGAAACAAAGGAACTTCGCACAATGGGAGAAACGGATGAAAAAGATTTTGCCACAGCACATTGCTTTACACTCTTTAATCCCAAATCAGAAGGAAAACAAAATTGTGTAAGCGTCCCAGAATCACCCGGGTGAGTGCTTAAGTAGCCGGCGGCATACCATTGGTAAAAGAGAAATTTTCTAAATCTAATCGCCCACAACTGAAGATAGACAGGCGATGGTAAGCAAAGAATGGGATCTCGTGTGTACACGCAAAAATTGAGATCATGAGCTATTACATATGAGGTGGTGCGTTTAACCCTATTTCTATAAGGGAATAAGAAATGAGCTTCTATCGGCTGTATTAGCCTCGTGGTAGCCTCGAGCAGGGTGTCATTCCCTTCACCTGATTTTGTGGAGGTAAGACGCACTGAATAGCTTTCTGGTCTTCGAGTGATGTCCACGAGTTCACTATCAACAATGCCGGTGTAGGTGAGTCCGGGTCTGCTACGCACTATCGCACCTAATCTAGCATCAACACCCATTCTAGCAGCATTATTGCTCATCATATGCGTTTTACTCCCCCGAACCTCCAAATTTTGCGCAATTTCCCACTCGGTAACAGGTAGGTAGGTAGGAGAAGGCATCAGCAAAGCATTGAAAGGTCATAAAACGTGATAAAATCGCCATGAAAGTAATCCCTAGCCTTGGAGGGAGAAATTCTATTTAGTGAAAAAACTCGGTCCCCCACAAAACCTGAACCCTAGCCTTTCGCCTATGAAGCGCCACGCTTACAACTGCACCAAGCCACCGTTGGTGAGTGAGCTGCTTCCATGTAATTTAAGTTTTCTCATGTAATATCACCTAAAACTACCCTCATAACTCCGTTCAGAGAATCGCCTGGCAGATTTGGAAAGCTGATTCGAATTCAGCTCCCGAAAACACGTCTAGCAGTACTGTCCTATTTCAAATGGCCACTCCGAGTTGGGATCCTTCCCTGGTAAGTTTCTGAATCATGCGAAGTTGGGCTAAAAGTTTCAGCTAAGTAGTTGTAAAGTCTGGATCTCTGAAAATCTGAGAAATTGAAAACAAGCGGATATCACCATAGTCATCCGTGAACAATCTACACATCTTTTTTGTACCTCAGCAGTTGAGCAATCCCAGGACGAAGTTCCGAATTTTCGGTCCAAACATAGTTAGCTATATTTCAAGTTATAGAAAGTTTATCTGGACCTATGAAAAGACTTATAAAACTGCCCAGGCTGAGTACAAGCCGAGCTATGCTAAGTTATGATATAACCAGTTGGCTACTCACGCTAATGCGCGCACCACCAGCCGACTACTGCTTACCTACGACTTGTTAGAGGGCCAATATTAACAATATCGGTTGACTTCCCATTTCATAATTGTTTTCACACCGCGCTCATTTGACATTCACACTCTTCGTCGTGCCTACGTGACGTTCGGAAGGACGCACAAACGGGCATACAAACGTCAACGGAATTACCGGTCTTCCCTCCTTTTTATGATAGAGTTGTAATAAACGGCAAACAGCACACTTCTTCCTTGGAACGAATGATGCTATGCGGAACACGAAGTTGGATAGAGGAACAATGGGGAATGCAAACGATATTCAAAATAGATGCCTATGCCTTTGACTAGAATCTGTCTGTCTCGATCTGTCGCTGTTGATGTTCGAAATAATGACCCATTGAAGATTTAAATGGTAGGAATTCAATGCCTTGAGTGGTACTCACAAATGTCGATTATAATAATACTATTTTCAAATGTCCTTTTCTCTGAGGATACTTCATTAAATGAGAATCCAAGATTGTTAGCGGAAGGATAAGTTTTGCCATGAATGATACAAAGCAGAGAAAAACCGTGACCTTTCATCGAGTCGCAAATTAGGCTGGGTAGCGGCCGTAAGCAAGAAGTGAACCAAATTTCATAATCGGTCCCTATCAGTGCACTTACCATTCTTGTCGAATGAAACATATCAAAGAATCAAATCTA